>QEPC01003247.1:1371498-1396450 GCA_003113815.1 Sphenodon punctatus
AAAAAAAAGCAAACAGAATGTTAGGAATTATTCGGAAGAGGATAGAGAATAAAACTGAGGATGTCATAATGCCTCTATACAAATCAATGGTATGACCGCACCTCAAATATTGTGTGCAGTTCTGATCACCCTATCTCAAAAAAGACATAGCTGAACTAGAAAAGGTACAGAGAAGTGCAACAAAAATGATCAAGGGCATGGAAGGGCTCTCATATGAGGAGAGGCTTGGTAGGTTGGGGCTCTTCAGCTTGGAGAAGAGATGACTGAGAGGAGATATGATAGATGTCTATAAAATCATGAGTGGGGTGGAACTAATAAATAAGGAGCAGTTACTTATCCTTTCAGCTAGTACTAGAACAAGGGGACACTCCATGAAACTCATGGGTGGCAAGTTTAAAACAAATAAACTTGCGTATGATTGGGTTGTGGAATCTACTGCCAGAGACTGTGGTAAGGGCCAGTACTACAGTTGAGTTTAAAAGAGGTTTGGACAAGTTTCTGGAAGATAGGTCCATTAGCAGCTATTAGCCAGACAGGATCAGGGAACATGACAGGAACTGGGGGAAAACAACAGGGAATGGATTCCCCATTGTAACCTGTTGGGTGCTTCTCCCAAGCCACCATGATTGGCCACTGTCAGAGACAGGATGCTGGGCTAGATGGACCATTGGTCTGACCCAGTATGGCACTTCTTATGTTCTTAATTATTGGTTAATTTCAGATGTTATGGGATCACAGTCTATCACCCTGAATCACAGTGGATTCAGGGTGGTGGCTGTGATTGCGTGAACGTCTGTTTGAGCCCTGCCAAATGTTCACCACGGTGAATTCCTGGTGGGATTCAAAGCTAAGCACGGTTCTGGAGTGAGACCGGCCTTACCTCCAGAACTGTGGTTAGCTGGACCACGATCATAGTCATAGTCATAGTAATTTATTAATGTATTAGCAAAGCCATAACATAGCATAACATAACGTAAAAACAAGACAAATAAAAAAACACCCAAACAGAGAAACAGACACACACAAAAACTAAAACATCACAATATATCAAAACTAAACTGAGATCAGGGTTCCACCAAGTCCCATTACCAATGTATTAAGTCCTGTCTGACCCTCTAAACAGCAATACATTATACAAAAAGAGGGCAACCCCTTTTGCTGTTTCCTCCTCTTGTCTGCTCAAAAACCTTAGCCAAGGGGGTATGACACTGGGGAGGTTATTAGTACAGGGGGCCAACCACCTGGCTCGGAGGGCCTGGATCCTTACACAATAGAGGAGAATGTGTTCTAGTGAACCCAATAGATATATTGGTCCCACCGAACAGTCGCAAAAACAAAGAGAGGGGTGCAACCCCAAAAACTGTCCTTCCATGGTAGCTGTAGGGAAAATATTCATCCTTGACATAGTGAGGCATCTCCTAACTTGCAAGGCCAAGTTAAATTGGAGGTAAGGAACAGGAGGCTAGACCAATTCATACAGGGCCACGAAATTTTCCAAAGACCTCTTACCCCGCATCTCTGCTATTTCCTCCTGCCCACTGATGTCCAGTACCCTCTGCCTCGCTAGCCTACTTGCACTAGCATATCCGAGGGCGGCTAAACTCTCCAAAGAGATATCAATCTCACTTAATTTACTTCTCACCTGGTCCACCCAGGGATCATGGGTGCCAGCTCTTAATACCAGGGATGCTAAAGGAGCAGTCAGGCCATAATACAGTTTAAGCCAGTAACCTAATGTAAGTAACCATATCTGGGTACCCATGGGCAGAGCACCACACTCAAGGCAGACAGCACAGCAAGGAGCATGCTTAGGCAACGCTAGAATAGTTTTTAGGAACTTAGTCTGTAAACGTTCTAATATTGCAAATTTTCCCAACGCCCAGAACTGAGCCCCAGACAAAAGCTGGGATAGACACTTAACCCGATATACCTTTAGGGCAGGGAGAATGAGACTTCCCCCCCTAGACCTGAAAAACCAGCTTATACCTTTACCCAGAGCCTGGACTTGCCTACAAGCAGCAACAGAATGTGTCACCCAAGAACCGTTAGCTTGGAAGATTAATCCAAGATATTTATAGCAGATAACCTGATCTAATTTGTGTCCACCCAGCATCCAACCTTCTGCTTTGTTGAGAAGAGAACAATCTTAGTTTTGTCATAGTTGACCTCAAGAAAATTGTTGGTACAATAATGCTCCAATGCCGAGAGCTGCCTATTCAGACCCACACGGGATCTAGATAATAAAATGGCATCATCAGCATAGAGCAAAATGGCCACCTCTGTAGACCCTATCCTAGGAGGGTGATCATGAGAAGATGACACTGCTGGTATCAGGTCGTTTAAATATATATTGAAGAGCGTGGGAGCTAGCATGCAGCCCTGCTTGACCCCACACTCAGCCCTGATCACCTCAGACAGGGTAGCCCTGTTATCCAGCTGAATACGGAGAGAAGTGTTGGTATACAACCTCCGAATGAGGCACAGAAGTCTTGGGTCAGTAGATATTAACGCTAATTTTCCCCACAAATGATTTTGTGAGACCAAATCGAAGGCTGAGCGCAAATCAACAAACGCTGCATATAGCCAGGTACTATGGTGGTACTTATTGGCTAAATGGTTGAGAATAAAGCAATGGTCAGTTGTAGAATGACCCGACCTGAACCCATTCTGTTCTTCATAGAGGAACTTCTCTTGCTCCAACCAAGCCTCCAGCCTCCTGAGAAGAAATCTGGCGTACAACCTGCTAGCCACACAAAGGAGGCTAATAGGCCTGTAATTGCTTGGCTTCTCAGGAGGGCCCTTTTTATAAATAGGGACACTCTCAGCTTGTTCCCCGAATGGAGGAAAATCTCCAGTCTGATTTATCCTGGTGAATAAAGTGGCCACCAGGCTATATTAGCCTTAAAAAGATCCACAGGGAGATCATCTAGTCCCACCACCTTACCCTTTTTTAATCCCTCAATAATCTCCTCCACCTCTTCAATAGTAACAGGGGACCAACTAGGGAGAGAACCAAGGTTAACTAAAGGGAACTCAGGCGCAGGATCTATCGCGTATAAACTGGAGAAATGACTCCTCCAAGCATCTGCAGTCACCCTAATCAGGTTTTCTTTCTGCTCCTTCCCACATCCTCTTATCAATCTCCAAAAAAGAGCAGTGTCCTTACTTCTGGCAGCCTTTTCAATTTCCTTCCATTGTTTTAGAATTTCCATGCAATTTCTTCTTCCAAGCAAGGAGCACCTTATATTGGGTCCTTGCCTGGGGTAACTGGATGATCCCACTGATAGAGTGCTTCTTCCTAATCTGTCGGTAAAAGAATCTCATAACCCTCCTTGCCCTAAAACACTCCCTATCAAACCAAGGGTTTGGGGGTAAGCCCGTACCCTTCCTTTTGGGAAAGCAATCAGTCCCAAGGGCAGCTTTCACACTCTCGACTATGATCATATATCCAGCAATAAGTTCTTCTACATCTTGGGCCACCTCCAGGCCAAGCTACCAACTAGTCCCTTCAAAGGAGGCCAGAAGCTGATTAACCTTTGCTTCTGAGTCTCGGCCCCATTTAGATCTTACTTTGCCATGACCCTCTGGAGGATCTTGTGAAAAGGGAATACTCTTACCCGTTATCCCCTTCCCAACTAACCCCAGCCTAATTGGGAGATGATCACTGGCAGGGTGAAAGACCACTTCCACCCCTGCTACCAGCAGGAGCAGAGCTTCTGAGACCAAAACCAGATCAATGACACTACTCCCTAATGGGGAAATAAAGGTGAATTCTGCTGGACAATCTGGAGGGGTCCTACCATTCAGCAGTACTAATTCCAAGGAGGTTAAAACTTAAACTTCTGCCAAACAGAGGCCACTTCTATTGATAACCGTATCTTTGGAAACCCTGTGATACCAGAGGGCATCCTCCAGCGTCCATAGCTTTCCCAGCTGGTTTAGGGCATAATCAGATTTACCCAACCGGGCATTGAAATCACCCACCAGAAGGATACCAGCTTCCGGGTGGGATTCCTCAATAGTTTCAACCAGCCCCTGCAGTTCTGCCCAAAAATAAGCCCTATAATAGCGTGATGTAGAGGGCGGGATATAAACATTAATTAAAGCCACCGCTAACCCAGCGGGGAACACCAGCATGGTCCCACAAAGGAAAGGGTAACACCTTGGCAAGGGGAGATAGGTTGCTGCCAGAGAGGTGGAAACAAAACAGACGCAACCCCCACTGGGATGCCCCGTACCCCCAGTGGGAAGAGCATCCACCAAAAAAGCATCAAACCCATTCAGATGCACCGGCTCCTGGGTCCAAGTTTCTTGGAGACATATGATATCACTCGAAGTCAGGAAAGACAGAAACTCCCTGTCTGAACACTTGCTTTTCCACCCAGCTATGTTCCAAGAGGTTACCCTGATCTCAGCAACACATCAATCCATAACCCCTGTGGGTATAGTCCCATCCACAACAGGCATCTGAGGCACTGAAACATGACCAGAATCCAAAGTATCTGGCAGAATATTATCAGTCTCCGAGGACTTGAAACTCCGGGGTTTGTTCCCTCCTACCTCTGAGCCCTGAAAAACAAATGGCTCCTCTAGGGTGTCCTCTGTCCTATCCCCAAAAATAAAAAAGAGGGGAATTTCCCATTCCTCACATGCTGGGGACTCCCTGCAATTAGTTCCGCATCTGCCTCCAAAGATGGTATCGAGGGGGTAATTCCCTCCTCTGAAGGGCTAAGATATCTATTAGCCACCCACTGATCCCTGGTGAGGGCTTCATTCCCAACCCCCGGGTTCCCTATATACTCAACCCCCGGGTTTAGATCCCCATTGACTGAAAGAAAACTGCCATCCCCTGCAACAGAGAGAATCTCGATCGAGGCGTATACAACCAGATGATCAAATCTCTGCGTACCTCTCCCAGGGAGGACCTCTAAAGGCATTTCAGGGGAAGCCTCTTGGCCATTGTTCCAGGTTGGAGCCTCCCTTAGCCCAGGCGTAACTGGACCAAGATCTGGTTGAGATACAGCAGCAATGGAACAGACCCCCTTAGATGGAGATTCTGCCCCAGATGAGCGTCCTACCACTATCTCCATGCTGGTTTCTCCTGTCAATGAGTTCTCCATGGGCAGTGGAGATGGTAGATCCAGAACACCATCCTCCAATGGAGGAATTAAGGGAGGGCCCTCCTCCTTAGAGATATTTCTTATACAAGGGGGAATCTTACCCCCAACCTTGGACCAATAGTTCTTGGTGAGAGGACTAAGGTTCAGATTACCTGACAAAACCAGCGGGGCTCCTAAGGAGTGAGAATACCCCTTAACCTGATAACCTCCCACACCACCCTTGTAACAATCGGTCCTAGGCCTAACAAAAATATTTGCCAGCTTGATTCCATAATGGGCAAAGCCGGCAGCATTCCTCCAAATGACATTGACAAGTGACATTTTCTGAAAAGAAATAACAAATTGACGTTTATAAGGTCTCCTATTGGTTGTTATCATTGGGGGTGAACAAACAATGAGTCAGAACAGACAGATGCAACGCTGCCTGAGCACCTGTAACCCCAAAAGGTAAACAGCCATTAAGCATAGGTAAAACAGTAAAATCGACTGCCTCCCTACATGGAGCTAAATAGGATAAACAAGTTGTGTTGGAATTCATACGGGCTTTGTAGGAAAACACTCTAATAGGCTGCTCAAAACCAGAACCACCTTCAGGTCCTTTGGGGAAAGTTCTCTCAACACCAGCAGAGGCCGCAGGCGTAATCTCCAAAATATTCCTCACAAGATACAGAATCCCCCAACCCTTGAACAACAGGCCTATTTAGAGAATGTAAGTTGGCAAAATTTTCTGTAATGGTCTTCAAATGATGCAAAATCAGTACAAGTGTACGGTGAATCAAACAAGTCCGGTCCGCCAATAATTGTAAAGTAGTTTTCCCTTCAGGGAGGTCCACATTCCTCAAGTGGGAGTTCCCAATATCCCTAATATGGTGACATTCCCTCAGTTGGCGCCGTCCAGAGGGAAGACTTGGGATAGCCGACAGAGTATTCCCCTCCCCAGTAACCCCAATGAGCTACAGAACTCAGGGCTAGATGGTAGGGGAGGAGGGGGGGCACTGAAGACTCCCTCGGTGGAACCATAGATGTTGACAAAGCGGAAGGGGAAAAGAAAGAGTCTAACTTCTGCTGTTTCCCCCTCGGAGGGTCTGACATCCCATCCCGAGCTAACCTTTTGCAGCAAGTTGACATAGCAAAAAGGGGACTCCAAAAGTAACCCCCACAAACTTTCAAAGAAGACTTCCAAGTAATGGTAGCAAGCTGACAGAGCTAGCAGCGATGGCCGGCACCTATGGTTGCGTGCACAAGGGCGTGCTGGCGTGGCCGTAGACATCAGTCGCTTAATATAGTCCTCTGGACTGGGCAGGGGGCAGGGCTGTCACACCTGCTCGACTGGCTCCTAGTCTTGGCTCCACACACCTCCACTTTCCACTCTGCAAAACACCACCAGGCAATTCACGTACACCACGACACGGGTCACGAGGGGGGCAGCAGCATCAGCAGGAGCGCTCCCAGCACCGCTCCAGCTCTCCGCACCCAACACACCACACAGGACCATGATCAGGAATGGGGCAAAAATAATGTCTATTACCTTGCCCTGGTCCTGACCGTGGTCCAGACCATGGTATGGGATCGGGCACAGCAGCCTGATTGGCTGTTGCGCCCGCCCATCTCCACGAGGGCGACCGGCCAGTGGAGTGCAGGGGGGTGGAGCTAAGGGGCCGCACGTCGTGTGTGCAGCCCCGCCCTGCCCCCTCCCCGATTCCCCACTGCAATCAGGCCGGCACGTATAAAGGACAGCTGGTCTGATCAAGGACCAGGATCCGAGACAGATCCCAGTCCAGGGTTCAGCGTGGTGGGCTAAAAGGCCCGTCACATCTGAAATTACCCATTATGACTAAAATACTACAATTTATTGCCCTGCTAAACAGGCTTACACACGAGTATAAAAGCACTATGTAAGCATGCAAAAAAAGTTGTTGATTATGAAATATATATTCTTGGAGAATATGGGTAATTTCAGATGTGATGGTACCACAGTAAACCACAGTGAAACCCCTGTGGTGGCCGTTTGTGCTGTTATGTCTGAACTTACCCTAAGAGATTCCTACCAGATGTTCGCCACGGTGCATACCTGGCAGGAATCTGAGGGTACTTTCAGACGATACGGGGCCCTTTGGCCCCGTACCGGCACCACCGGCTTCATTCCCCGCCGGGGTCACCCCATCACGGCCCAACAGACGTGCCGGGGGGATCCCGGTGGGGAAAGTGGGAGGGGCCGTGCGGCGCAACGTGCGGCCGCACGGCCCCGCCCCCTCCACGCACCCCGCCGCCCGCCCTCCGAGGAGACGGGCGGGCGGCGGGGCCAATGCGGCCGCCGCATCCGGCCGACCGTGCCACGGCCAGACGTTACTTTTCGTTGGCCACGGCCCGGGGTCCGTTTGACCACGCTTCCCGGGACCTTCCCCCGGCTAGCCCGGGAAGCGTGGTTCAAACGAACCCCATGTGCCGATTGACCGTGGTCAACATCTGGCGGCCGCCAAACAGACGTACGGGACACGGTGACCCCAGGTGGGTATTCACCGTGGTTCACCGTGTCAACGTCACGTCTGAAGACACCCATATTCACCATGATTCCGGAGGTGAGGTCGGCCTCACCTCTGGAACCGTGGTTAGATTGGCCATGATCCGGGATGGGCCAAAAGTAATGTCTGCTATGTTTGGCCCATTCCAGATAATGACCCAGACCGTGCTACGGGATCCGGCGCAGTTGCTGGATTGGCCGCTGTGCCGACCCATCTCCTGGAGGGCGGGCAGCCAGGGGAACATGAGGGGGTGGGGCTGTATGGCCACATGTTGCTCAGCGCAGCCCCGCCCCCTCTCCAATCCCCAGTAGGAACCAGGCCAGCACGTCTAGAGGACAGCTGGTCTGATTCCTGACCGGGTTCCGAAATGGATCCCGGTCCATGGTTCAGTGTGGCGGGCCTGGAGGCCCGTCACATCTGAAATTACCCTATATCTCACTACACAGATATCGCAGTTCCCAAAAAAGTTGTCCAGTGTCTGTGGAGTGCTGCTGGGGAAGATAAGATGTCAACTTACTGCTATGCTGGAGACTTGATAAGAATTAAAGAAAAAATAGTAAAAATAAAAGATAGAAAAGACAAAGAAAAATATAAAACAAAATTTGTCCAGAGGTTGAGGAATGGCCTCTCAATAAGCAAGGAGCATGAAAGCTCCAAAAAGGGAGGGAAAAAGACAGAGAAGCACTTGGGGGAACTCTGTCCACCTAACAGAGTTAAAAATGGGAAAGAAACAGGTTTATCTAAGACCAATACAGTGCTTTCCTAAAAGAAAAGAAAAGTCTGCACCTGGGGACAAAACCTTAAAGAAAAATAAGAATTGACCTTGAAAATTGGGAAAAGAAATAAAAAAAAATATAACTTTAAGGCAAAAAGCGAAATGGCTTGAAAGGAGTGAAAAATGAGAAAATTGAAGTTAAAATGAAAATAAAATGGCTTTAAAATAGTGAAAAATGAAAGAAATGAAGTTAAAATGAACATAAAAATGGCTTGAAAAGAGTGAAAAATGAGGAAAATGAAGATGAAAATAAAATGTAATAATCAAAATAAAATTAAAGATGAGAAAAGAGAAAAGTAGCCTTAGAATAGCTTTAAAAATGAAAAGTGGCTTTAAAAATGAAAAATAAAAGACTTAGGAAAAAGTAGTAAAAGAAAAGATTGGAAAATAAAAGAAAAAGAGTTGGGACAGAAAAAAAAACTAAGTCCCACAGGTAACTTAGCCTAGCAACATGTTGGTTAGCAAGCGTCTTCGTCTCCTTCTTCTTACGTCAACAATATCCTGCCAGTCTTATAGGATTTATGAGAGTCTTGCAATATGGCTGCCATGTCTTCCTCCAATCGTAGGCAAACAGGTCAGGGGTCCATCAATCAAAATGAAGTTTGTCTCTTGCCAAGTGATGACACTAAAGAAAGATGTTTTTGGTTTCCATGTCTCCACAGCTGTATCTTCTTCTTGGTTATTTTGACTTACTTACTTATGAACCCTCCTTACTTATGAACCAAGACCATGGTAACCTTTTACCGGTCCTGATCTTTGTCCCACTTCAATAGAATCTATTAGCTCAATAGAGCTCTATGAAACCCATTGGAGTCTATTAGCCTCACTGAAGTTTTATTAAATTCTATTAATTCTACATAATTTCATTCAGCGATTCTTTTTAGGAAGTTGTTGAAAAACAGATGCTAGATCTACCTCGGTTCTACCTACTTTAGAAAGAAATTTCTAGAGCAACACCGATTTGTAAGATTCTGAGTTTTTCATAAAGGGTGATTTCAGATGTGACGGGTCTCCATCTAGCCACAGTCCGGGATCAGTTTCAGATCCTGGTCAGGAATCAGGCTGTCTGTCCTTTAGACGTGCCGGACTGATTCCGGAGGGGGATCGGGGAGGAGGGACTGTGCGGTGTGATGTGCAGCCACACAGGCCTGCCCCCCCCATGCCCCACTGACTGCCCCCCCCAGGAGATGGGCGGGCGCAGCGGCCAATTTGGCCGCTGCGCCTGATCCCGGACTGTGACTGGGACCACGCTCCGGGCCAGGGCTGGTGGCCAGACGTGCACCGTGGCCACTGCTGGCCACATTCCAGATCGTTGTTGCGCTAACCACAGTTCCGAGGGTGAGGCCGGCCTCACCCCCAGAATCATGGTTAATCTGATTCCCACCGGAGGTTCACTGGGGTGAACATCTGGCGGGAAACCTTTAGATGTTACGGGCCTCTCCTCCACCACAGGGGATTGACTGTGGTTGGAGGGAGGCTCGTAACATCTGAAATCACCCTAAGACACAATTCAAAGGAACAATTACTTATTCATCAGGATGGTATATATTTAGCTATAATTTGAAGCCAAACTTTAAACTCTGAAGTTGAAATAAACTTTAATTCACTAATTAAATACATTATTCTTAATGTCTTTAGTCTCTAATTACTCCCCTAGATTTCCAGAACTGTCTCTAATCTAACCAGAATTCTTTCATTAAAATACCTTAAAACAATTTGGAATTTATATTGTGAAATATGTTGATTAATACTACTCCAATTGACAGCCTTAAAAACCTTTATTTAGCTTAAAAATCAAGCTTATTTTAGCATTTGAGATATGACTGAAACAATAAAACACCTTTTCTGCGAGGTAGCGGTGTTTCTCTATTATCAATATTACTGCTTCATTACATATTTTTAAATCCTTTAATGTTATGAGAAACTAATTTCTTCTAACCATGTTTACTGCATTCCAATCCTAATGAAATTAAAAAAATAGCTGGAACAAGGATTTTCATGTAACCAATTAAGTGAAAGGCCAAAGTGTACAGCTAATTGAACAGCGTGCCATAGGTCGTAGGAAAGGAATAGAACAGAAAGAAAAATTGATTCCGTGGCCTATTCTGAAACATGAACACTTTAAATCTATGATGGATTTTAGCCATAATTAGGATGGAAAAGTAAATTTCAGACCGGAGTAGGCCCTTTAAGGAATCCCTCTCTCTCAGCTGGGTACCTCCTGGGCACCCCAGTTAATCCAGGTTGCTTTCAGCAAACACAACAAACAACATGACTAAAAGGTGTCACCTGTTTTAAAGGCTATGGCGTCTTTTGCCATAACATTTCCCACTTAACAAAACACACCCACTGCTTGGGCTCAAAGAACCCACCTATATATGTTAAAAGTATATAGTTTAAAATCATTGATAGAATTTAACATAGGAACCAAGAAAACAGGGTTTTCCTGGCATATGGACAACAAATAGATAAGAAAGAACATGTTTAATAAACATCTTTCAGTACAGAAATAGTGGCACCAAAAACTGACCTGTTTTTCAGAAAAATGGGTTCACTCTTTCAGCTGAAATGGGGCTACTAAATTAAGGCCTAAATTTCCTAGCTACATCTGGTAGATATTTGGATGATTGCCGCGTAGAAGTGCAACCCAGCAGGACTTATATTGGAGGAACTCAAGTTGGAGTGGG
Organism: Sphenodon punctatus; assembly: GCA_003113815.1. NCBI lineage: Eukaryota > Metazoa > Chordata > Lepidosauria > Sphenodontia > Sphenodontidae > Sphenodon > Sphenodon punctatus. The sequence continues at coordinate 1,382,603 of QEPC01003247.1, forward strand.
ATTTAGGATGGCCACCTACCCCCACACCATGAAAAAAAAAAGGGGGGGAAAGGCTTAATATTGTCAGCAAGTGAGGTGGAACAGAGCATGGGCTAGTACTTTATAATGAGAGTCAGCCTTGGTTCAGTTCATAGCTGGGGTTCTGATTCCCAGCATAGTTTGGAGCTAGACAACTCCCCTTTGGATCCCCATTTTCCACATATTTAAAACGAGGTGAGTAGCACCCCAACTATCTCGGGTGAATTCTTGTTATCAAATGTTCTGACACGTGTTAGAGGAACTAGGCCTAGATATGTTCAGATAGTATCATTATTCTGTAGAAATAACATGGCATAGACAAGCAGGTTGGAAACAGACCACCATGAGCCTCGGACCTTGATCTGGCATTCTTGGGGTTTCCAACTTTCCCACATTATCACAATCTTATCCTGACATCTAGCTTACCCCATTAGCTGGAAGATCAGTCTAGAACATCACAAAGCAAGCCAGGAGATCAGGATCAGTAAATGAGATAAGGAGACAAGTCAAAGTAAAGTCCAGGGGGCAGTCTCATGATGTATGTATGTATGAATGTATGTATGTATGTATTTATTTATTTATTTATTTATTAATTTGTCTATTTAATACCCTGCCCCGCCTGCCATCAAGCAGCCTGGGGCAGCTTACAATATAAAAACACAAATAAAACTGCCAAAAGGAGGGCAACATTTAACAACAACAACAACAACACCCCACCCCTTCCCCCTCCACCCTTTCACCCCTCTCCCCCACCAAGCGCCTGGCAGAACAGCCAGGTCTTACAACTTTTCCAAAAAGAGGGGAGGTCCGGGGCCAGCCGCACCCCCACCGGAAGGGAGTTCCACAGCCATGGTGTGGCCACAGAGAATGCCCTCCCCTGTGTGGCCCCCTGGAAGACTCGGGGGACCTCAAGCAGGGCACCCCCGGACGACCGCAGGGGGTGAGACGGTCCCGCAGGTGGGCAGGGCCTAGACCATTTAGGGCTTTATAGGTCAAAACCAAGACCTTGAAGAGGGCCTGGAATGCAATCAGCAGCTAGCGCAGAGCATAATATGCATAAGATTCAAGCGAGAGGGTAAAAATTTAACTGAAGGTCAAGTCAATATGAACAACCTAGCTGATGAACAGTCTAGGATGCAGAGTTCAGGGTGAAGTCAGGTCATAGTAGTATCAGAAAGTCAGCCTGATGAGGCTGGAACAGGGCTGAGAGTGGGAATTGGAGTATGGGCTGGACAGTGACATGGGGTGAAGGTGACAGCTGGGTACAGGGGTGAAGCAGGAGGACTGGAAGCAGCAGGGATGGGGGGAAACCGGGACAGAGATGCACACTGCAAACACACAAAATCCCAGGGAGTTGTTCCCCCCAATTTCCTCTTACTGTTGGGCAGTTTTTTCATGTCAGGCAGCAGCCGATCAGGTGAGCGTAATGCATGGCATAAGCAACCAAGCAGAAACTTCCGGGTAATTGGTCAAACCAGGAGTCCATGCAATGTGGAGCTAGTCACTGCCTAGAACCCCAAGAACACCAGATATATGGTGTAGCCACTAGCCAGCATTATATGGGAAATAAACATAAACCATCTTTGCAAAGGGACCTCCTTACAAAAGATTCTCTGCCTTAACTGCTGAAACAGTAAGGAGCAAGGACAGCTGCCTGGAGATAGGAATCAATAGCCACGATATTAACATTTTTAGAGGATGCACAAACCAATTGAGACAGACCACAGGAGGGTAATTACTAAGCAACAGAATAATTAATTTCTTCATTTATTTTAAAGGAATTTCTTTATGTATTTTAAAGGAAAGGACAGGGTAGCCGTTCAGAGAGCCCCCAGGAGAAAGATACTGCAGGCCACACTCCCTCCCATGTGTTTTCCTATATATAACCTACCCTGATACCTATTTTTGTCCTTTTCACTCTAAAGGGGGCAATCACTCTGCTTCAGTCCTGCATGCTCTGAATGCTGTCCATCTGAATGACTGTCTATCTTAGCCAGTAAGTTCAAACTCAAAGTGACTGAAAATGGGATCATTTGCTCCACACCTCCATGGAGCTTCACCATCTCCCTCCTTTCTTACCCCTGTTCACCCCAGTCTTGGGCTATCACATGTAAGAGAATAAGCAAAGTGGGAGCAAGAAGGAGAACTAAGCAGGATTTGAATGTCAAGGCAGAGTAAGAACTGCCCATGCTCCTTAGCAAGAAAAAAAACACCAGTTATTTACCTGAGGGCAAATGCAAAGCTCATTACATCGATGGACAAACTCCCAGTGTGTTTGGTTGGCTTTGGACCAGGCCATTGATGCAGTTTGGAGAGCTCTACACCCAGATGCTGAGGCTGTCTCTTCTCCACATTCATAGCAGATCCAGTTCCTACAAGCGCAGGATGGGAGCCCCAAATCCTTCAGACTATGCTCAGGCAAAGCTCTGCTTAGCATCAGTGGGAATGCCAGCTGCGTAAAGCACTCCTGGGGTTGGCCCAATGGAAGCTGTGATACCATGTCAGTTGTGGCTTAGCTGTTCACCCAAGTTCTGCTATGAGAACATCCTCCAAACTGCCCTTGCTGCTGTCAGACCATGTAATCCATTTCCCCTAGTGAATTACGTGGTATTCCCTATAGCAGAAACACTGCTTTGCACTTTGTAACATTTCTTTTTATCAGGATTTTATGCTTTATGCTTTTCAGATGGCCCTGTTAGCCCATATAATTTCTTTTCCAGGATTTCTTTATCTCTCTCTGTCTCTACCCCCAATTATACCTAGCCTGCTACTGTCCAGGTGTTGCAGATAGCTGAAAACATTCTTATCCCACGCACAGCTCCCTATACGCTACAGTATCTGTGACAAACCAAATCTGAGCCAGAGCCTTAGGGTTGAATTTCTTTTCTTTTACTGTAGATTAAACTGAGACCTTTAATGTTGCAGGGGAGGCTTAGTAATAATAGTCTAGAGAAGCGAGTATGGTTGCCGTATTAGTCCAAATGTAAGTGATAGAGGCAAAGAAGTTCAGATGATATCTTTTATTGGACCAAAAATTGTCAGAACTATAGCTCTGACCTTTTATGTGTCTGAGGAAGTTGGTCCAATAAAATATATCATCTGAACTACTTTGACGACTCCTCATAGTACTAGTAGCTGCTGGTTTTTAACTTTTCCAAAGGTTCTGATTCCTTCATAATAATTTAGATTTTTAGCCTATGGATTCAGTCATACCCAGCAAACCTTCAGTTTCCCAGCATGTTAATTTGGTATAGAAATGAACATGTTGGACACCAAACTGTTTGCATACCAAAATAGTTGCAGCAATATTTACAAGCTTTCTGCAATGTCATCTGGGGAACTGTACTGTGAGAAACAGCCAGGAAGCAAGTTCTAAACACAATAAACTACACTCCTCAGTCCCTTCCTACATTAACCTCCTCTTAGAACATATTCTAATCTTCCTTGGTAACTGGAGGACCAAACACTCTTTGGGGTCAATCAATTTAACCCCACATTCTCAACTTATGACCTTATCTGCCATGCTCCATACAGTATTATATTATCATGAGGAGACCAAGGCCGTTTTTAGACGAGCGCGGCGGCGCCCGCGCTTGTTTTCAAAAAAGCCGGCAGCCCGTTCCACACGAGACCCTGCCGCCGAATACGCGCATGTGCGGCCGACGCGCATCCATTTCCGGCCGCGTATGACCAGCCTCGATCGCCGACCCGGTCAGTTCGCGCATGCACGTATTCGGCGGCAGCGTCTCGTGTAGAACGGGCTGCCGGCTTTTTTAAGAAACAAGCGTGGGCGCCGCCGTGCTCGTCTGAAAACGGCCCCAGTCCCAGCTGTATCAAAATTAGTTTTGTTTTCAGCTTTGAAAAGGTTAGAAGAAATCACATTTTAAAATTAAATTTTTCTCACACTGAGTTCCGGGAGTAGGGTCTTAAAGAGATTCTTTGTCCCATAGTGTAACTAGACTAGAAGAGACAAGAACCAGTATCTCAGCAGCCTCCTATTCTACATCAGTGGTAGACCTAACCCTAACCCTAAGCCCCATTTCAACTTGCCTGCCATAGTTTAGCCCCCCACTACCCCTTATGCTCTTTCTTCCCTCCCCCTTCCCACACTTGTATTGCTTCCTCTCTCTTCCCCTTGTCCTGACTCTCTCCCTTGCCACCCCATTATTTGGATATCCCCTTCACTCAGTGGGGGTGTGGGACCAGGTGTTGGCCAGCTGGGGGCCTTCTCACACACCACCAGTCCCGAACATCTTCTGTGCCTCCGCTGGGGGAGCCAGTCTTCTATTTGAAAACCTAAGTACTATGTCTTTTGCGACTGCTTCATGAAGGAATGGAATCACAGGCTTTGAAGAGGTGGGCTTATGTGGCACGTTCTGTTTGTAGAGGGTCAGCAAGCTAGACCAGCGTTCAGTACCCAGTCAGCAGCATTTCAAATTCTGGAGTGTAAATGTGGCTCAAAGCCAATATTGTCACATTACAATACCACGTTACCACTTCCCTGGGGCAATAAGCAAGGCCTCTTCTTTGCACTGTTCATGTGCTGGGTTTGAGTATCCAGATGCAGAATTTGGTTCTCTTATTAATGGCATCATGTCTCAAACCGGAGTTCCCATATCAGTTTTCTCAAGGACTCTGAATGGATTCAGTTTTCTACAGTCAGCAATTTCCTTAAGGATAATGAGCTACAGTGTTAGCCTCAAATGCTCTCTATTCCTGGAAACAGGACAGTAATGGCACTATAACTTCTAATTTGCTACTTTTTTGCACAGGGTTCAAGTGTGAAATATGGTAAATGACCTTAAAATGTTTGATCTTTGACTTGTCAACCACATTTTTAAGTAAGCATTTTCTGTAACGTCACACACATTCACGTCCTGAGTGCTTCTCTCTCTCTCTCTCTCTGTCTGGTAAAGTTTTATGTATGAAATTAAAGTTCTGCTGTCCTGGGTACAGGATTGTTTCTATAAGAGACTGGCTGCTGTGCAAATGACTGAATCTAATAGGAAATGCGGCACGCACAATGCATCCTCGTTAACAGGACATTGCTTCTGCTGCTGCTCTAGAGAGTGCAAGTCGCGGCAGGAATGGAAAGGCAAAGAGGATCCGAGGAGTGGGCTATGCGAGCAGCTGAGCAGACAGCCTCACGGTGATGAGGAGATGGGAAGGGCAAGCAGGGGGCTGAAAATATAGGTTTGTTGGACTTAAAGGCCAGTCATTTCTGCAGCAACGTGAATAGGCATTATCCAAATGTGAATTAGCACAGCTCTTTTGCTGACTCCTGTCTCTTCTATTCCTGTTTAATGCTGAGCTATTTCAAGCGCAGAGCACCCAGTGCATTGTGTACTGGCCCTTTCTCTCAGTTTAGTGGGGCACAAGTGCTGCTTTGGGAACAAAGACCGACAGGGCCCATCTTCCTCATTCTGAACTTGTCCCTACTGCTTTCTTTTTTATTTATATAGCACCAGCAAGGTACCTGGTGCTGTAAAATCATTAATTACCTTGGTCCGGCTGGGTACTCTGTCCAGCACCAGTATGCAGATGACACCCAGCTGTATTTATCCTTTTCATCTGACCCGTGCCCTGCTGTTCCCTTGCTGTCCTGATGTCTGGATGCTGTGGGGGATTGGATGAGGTAGAACAGATTGAAGCTCAGTCCTGCTAAGGAGGTGATGATGCTGGTGTGTCAGTGATCTGGGGGTGGGGAACACTCCCATTATCGGAGGCGTTCGCCCTCCATTGCTTCCATCTGTGAGGAGCTTGGGGTGTTCTCCTGGACTCGCAGCTGTGTTTGGATTCCCAGGTGTTATCTGCGGTCAGGGGTGCCTTTCGCCAACTACATCTGGTGGGAAGACTCTGCCCGTATGTGTCAGACTCAGACCTCGCCACTGTCATCCATGCATTCGTCACCTCAAGACTGGATTATAGCAATGTGTGCTACGTGGGGTTGCCCCTGGCCCTGGTGACAGTATGGAAGCTGCAGCTGATGGGAAATGCTGTGGCCCACCTCTGTACTGGAACAGGCCACAGGGAGCACATTCAACCAGTGCTCCGAGCACTGCACTGGCTGTCTATTGTCTTCCATGCCAAATTCAAGGTGCTGGTTTTGACCTTTAAAGTCCTAATCGGCCTGGGCCCTGCTTACCTGAAGGATCCCTGCAGTCATCCGGGAGTGCCCTCCTGGAGGTCCCTTGCTTTCAGCAGGACCTAACGTGCAGGCGGGTGTTCTCAGCGGCTGCACCATCGCTTTGGAATACCCTCCTGGTGGACGTCTGCCTCAGCCCAGATGTACTTGCCTTCCAATGAACCTGTAAGACCTGGCACTTTCATGAGGCATTGGGGGGNGGGAGGGGGGATGGGTTAGAGGATTAGGTGGGGGATGTTTTGCATTGACCCTGTGAATTTGTATATTATGTTTTTTTATGTACATATTTATATATTTTATTGATTGATGTTATATTTTAATCTACTTGTGAGCCACTCGGAGTCATCTTGAACGAGAAGGGCAGGGTAAAAATATCTTAAATAAATAAATAAATAAAATTAGAGACAGGTCCCTACCCCAAGGAGATTACAGTCTAGGGGAGTCAAGGGAGGGAAGGCAGGGAAGAGGGGGCTAGAAAGAGTCAGTAATACATTCATGAAGCAGAGAAGTCGCAGAGAAGTCACAGGTGAGAGCACCCAGTGCATTGTGTACTGACCCTTTCTCTCAGTTTTGTGGGAGTTTAATTAGTGTGTTAACAAACGACACGACTCACTTTCACCCCCATTAGCACTGGATTCACCTGCTTGTTTTTTCTGGGGTCACCAGATGTTCACCCTAGGGCCAACCCAGGAACACTCCTCACAGTGTTAACCCAGGAAATGTGGAGCCCACTTTGGGGGGAAACCTGGGGCAACGCGCTGCCCCAGGGCTGCCTCCTGAGCATTGGGAGGGGCCACGGGGCACCCTCGGGGTCACCCCATGCCCCCCATCTGGGGCACGTGTGTGCTCAGCACCATGGAACTGCAGGTGCCAGCCTAGAGTGTCAGGGGAGTGACCACAACTATAATGGTGGAGATATTGGGGCGGGGGGGAGGAATGTGTGGGCGGACCACAGCAGGGAGAACGTCCCATGCAGTGCCTGTCAGTGGTTGCTATGTGGGGCCGATAGGCTTGGGGGGGGGCTCCCCTCTCATTTTTTAACACCCTTAGTTACAGGGAAGAGGGAGGCCCTGAGTGAAGGATGGAAGAGGAGACTCATCCGCGACAAGTCTGAGGAGATGAGGAGCTAGGGAAAGACTGACAGAAGTGGTAGTTTTTCAGGAGGGTTTTAAAGATTCTTCTATCTCTTCCTATGACTTCTTGCTTTCCCTTCCATTTTCCTCCTACTCCTGTGTCTGCCCTTATTCTCTTCAAAGCTCACTGCCACTCCTCTTTAGATCCAATTTATAACCCCACCTCAATCTCCCTCACCTCTCTACTGCCAGACAGTGTTTCGGGAACCTGATTCAGATTGGTGTGTTGCCCCAACACCCCCCGGAAGAAGACTAGTATATATGTTTGTAGTTAAAAGGCTGCACTTTTATTAATGTTAGCAAAGTCAGGGAGGGGGCATCACCCTCCTGGGTCTAGTCTTAAGTAAATTTATTAACTATTTGTTAACTACGTGAAATTCAAACATGTGCGGTCCGATGTCCCTCGGTACCATGTAACTTGAACTAGTGCTAGGTCACACTCACTCCAGCCGCCCAGCTGGTCGGGGAGATAAGAACCTCTTGTGACCAAAGTAGAAGGGAAGCGGCGGCTGCCACGGGGACCGCCCTTGACCTCACGCGTATAGCCCACCCCTCCCTTCTGAGCTTGGGTTAGAAGCTGGCCGCCCCTGCTCTAGATTTGCCCATGGCCCCATCTCTTAAGGAGATGACTTTATGCTTGCCTAAATCTACTGAAACTTGTCCATTTGAATACCTGGACCCCTGCCAGTGTGACAAAGAAATACCATTGAGCACATCCAGCCTTTCCCTATTCACCAATTGTAATCAATATACACTGTGGGGAAGGTGAAAAACTGCCAGGACCATTAAGCCAATCAGGCCTGGCAGCAAAAATTCTTTCCTGGCCCCAGTAAAGGATGACCAGCACAATAAGCCCACTGTGTATAAGGGAGGGTGAGTGGATGCTTCCTCTCTCCGTGATGTCTTCAGTGCGACTGGCTCCATCCAGCCGTGTCCCAAGATGGCCGCTCCTGAGTCTTGCCTTGCAAGACCTGGTCCGAATCTTCCTGCGCTGCATCAGTGCCTCCGCTCCTGGGCTTCTTCTCCCATAGGGGTGGGGCAAACCCCACTCCCTCGTACACTGCCCCCCCATCCAGGTAGGAGGGGTGAGTGGGTGGGGAACGGAGATTTAGCTGCATTGCTAGACTTGAGTTTAGGTTTCTTCAGTCATGTTGGGTTGTGATGAGCATTGGAGGCTACAGCTGCTTGGTGTTTCCCCAGAATTCATCCAGCACAGAGCACATCAGTACAAGCCTCTCTCTGTAACCCCATGCCACATTTGGTTTCTTTTCAGAGGCTGCCAGAATGACGCGCAGTATTTATTTATTTATTTATTTATTTAATTCCATTTATATGCCGCCCCCTATGCCTACGGCATCTCGGGGAGGCTTCCAACATAAAATAAACAATATAAAAATCCACACGTATTTAAAACAATTTTAAAATACCCCCATACAAAAATTTAGCCCACCCTCCCCTCCCCGCCTCCGAAGGCCTGGGAGAACAGCCATGTCTTGCAGGCCCAATGGAAGGCCAGCAGACTCGGGGCCAGTCGTGCTTCCTCTGGGAGGGAGTTCCACAACCGGGGCCCAGCCACCGAGAATGCCCTCTCCATTGTAGCCCCCCGTTTTATGCGGGGGACCTCCAAGAAGGTGCCCCTGGTGGACCAACGAGTCCATCCTGAGTCACCGAGGATGAGGTGGTCCCTGAGGTATCCAGGTCCAAGACCGTACAGGGCCTTATAGATCAATGTCAACATCTTGAACCTGGCTCGGCACATTACAGGCAGCCAGTGCAGCGCACGGAGCACCAGTGTTATGTGCTCTCATCTCCCCATCCCTGTTAGGAGACGGGCTGCTGCATTCTGCACTAGCTGCAATCTCTGGGCCAGCGTCAAGGGAAGCCCCACATAGAATGCGTTACAGTAGTCCAGCCTCGAGGTGATGAAGGCATGGATCAAAGTGGCCAGGTCGGGTCTGGAGATATACGGTTGCAGCCTCCGCACCAGATGCAGCCGGCAGAAAGTCGCCTTTGCCTCCACATCCACCTGCTGATCTGGATGGAGGCCCACATCCAATAATACCCCCAGACTCTGAACCTGTTGAGCCACAGAGGGGAGCACCCCCTCCACAAGAGGGGGCACCACCTCCCCCACCCAGCCCACCACCATAACCTCCATCTTATCGGGATTGAGATTCAGTCTGCTCTGCCATAACCAGCTCGCCATGGCCTCCAAACACTGAGATAGCATGGAGACAGCAGGGCCTGGATCAGGTGAAAAAGAGAGGTAAAGCTGGGTATCATCAGTGTATTGGTAGCAATGCACACCAAACCCTCTCGCGATCTCCCCCAAGGGCTGCATATATACATTAAATAATAAAGGAGACAAGACTGAACCTTGCAGAATGCCACAGTCCAGGGCCTAGGGGCTAGATGTTTCTGCTCCCAAGATAACCCGCTGGGTCCTCACTGAGAGGAATGAATGGAACCAACCAAGGGTGGTCCCATCCAGACCCCCCAGGTCACGTAACCATCTCAACAGCAGCCCATGGTCCACTGTATCAAATGCGGCCAAGAGATCTAGCAGGACCAGTAATGTCGAACATCCTATGTTCATCTCCCGGCGGAGATAATCTACCAAGGCCACCAACGCCGTCTCCGTACCATGGTCGGGCTGAAACCCTGATTGAAAGGGGTCAAGAAAACTGATGCTGTCCAGGTGAGCCTGGAACTGTAGGGCCACTGCCCATTCAATAACCTTCCCTAAAAAGGGAAGGTTAGAGACGGATCGGTAACTGGCGAGTGCATCCACATCCAAAGATGGCTTCTTCAACAAGGGGCACACCGCCACCGCCTTGAGACTGGGGGGCAAACTCCCCTGCCGAAGAGACGCATTGATAATCCCCGCCAGCACCGACCCCAGTATCTCCCTGGAGGCTTTCACCAACCAGGACGGGGAAGGATCTAATTCACAGCTAGTGGCCCTCACTGACCCCAGGATCTCCACAACATCGGCTGGCGTCACTTCCTGAAACTCATCCCAGAAAGATGGACCAGACGGCGCCTCCATCACCTCACTCTCTATTCCTGCTGTCTCTAATCCAGTGTCAAAGTTGCTCTGGATCCGAGCGATCTTGTCTGCAAAGTAGATGGCAAACTCCTCACAGGGGGCCTGGGACAAGTCCCCGTCCAGGCGGAGGGAGGCCGTACTGACCAGTCCCTGCACCACCCAGAACAGCTCAGCTGGATGTGACTTTGCAGACGCTATGAGGGTGGTAAAGAATTCTTTCTTTGCCACCCTCACAGCCTCAACGTAGGACTGCAAATGGGCCCTGCGGAGAAGTCAGTCGGATTCAGAGCAAGTCTGACACCAGCATCGCTCAAGTCGTCTGCCTTCCTGCTTCATACCTCGCAGTCCCTCAGTAAACCAAGGGGCCCTGCGATGTCGAGACAGGGGCAGGGGACGTCTCGGAGCCACCCTGTCAATGGCTTCCCAGAGCGAGATGTTCCAAGCCTGGACGAGTTCATCCACAGAGCGGCTGGCAGAGTCCAGGGTTAACTCCCCCAGGGCCTCCTGGAACCGTACTGGCAGAATGGAGCAACATTCTTTAGCTGAGGTTGCAATCTTGAGGCCATCCCCCAGGGCCTCCTGGAACAGTATTGGCAGAATGGAACAACATTCTTTAGCTGAGGTTGCAGTCTTGAGGCCATCCCCCAGGGCCTCCTGGGACAGTCCTGGCAGAATGGAGCAATATTCTTTAGCTGAGGTTGCAATCTTGAGGCCATCGCACAAGGGCTTAAGCTACTGGCTTGGGGTCATACCAGAAGCCTGTGGCAATGAAGAGACTTGGCCTGAATCTCCAAGCTGGCATCTAATGCCTGAACCATTCCTTAGACTCTACATCTGTGTAAGGTGCATAAAGTTCTCCCACTTGGGCTCTTTTAGCAAAGGCCTACAGAAAGAAGGGGGGGGGGGGTTAGCTTGGTGCTTACCAGGAATCTGACCCACCATAATGTCATTTCTTGGACCAAAAATGTCCAAACACACTCAGATACCTGAGACTCAGAGATAGAATGATGTTCAGTGTATCAATAGAAAGCTCAGACACACACAGGCTATGATCCACAAACCCAGGGCCAGCCCTACAAAGGGATGGGGTGGGGATGGGGCACGGAACAGGGGGCCCTGGGATGGATGGGGCACATGCTAGGATGGGCAAGGTGACAGAGCGTTGCTTCTGCACAACTTGTAGCCGCAGTGGTGCAGCAGTCCCCCACTATCTCCCCCATCCTGGAAGTGCTCCCTCACTTGGAAGAGCCCCCTCTCTGCTCACCAAAGTCCCCACTGGTTGGAGCTACTGAGTGCTGGGCTGTGGCAGAAGAGGGTGAGGAGTGGAACTGCAGCTACCTGTTGTGCAGGGGCCCCACTCTGGCCCCTGCCTGTCTCAGGACCTATTTTGTGGGATCCCTGTAGGGTCTAGGACAGTCACCTCAGGTCACGCAGTGGTAAGGCTGGCCCTGCACAAACCACTTACTGTGACTTGTGGATCGTGGCTTGAAATTCCTTTTACACAGGTCATCAAACCGCACTTCAGGCGCGGCAAAAGCTTTAAACGACTCATACACAGTTCAATTGCTGCAGCATTGCAAAAGCAGGAGCAATGTGGTTTAACTTGGCCATCTTTTGTAATAAATCTCTTTCAGTTAGCTTTTGAATAACGTTTAACCTTCTTTTTCCCCCCACAATATGCTCCTTCCGTCGAAGAGCAGATGGCGCCAATTCCCTGCAAGTTTGAACGAGGAAGAAAAAGAAGACAGACAGACTGGGCATGGCATTACCATTTGCCTGACCCCGCAGTGCTTTAGTATAGAGAGGCTGAGATCCACAAACCACGTGCTCCGCAGAGCTTCAACGGGACTACTCTGGGGTAAGTAGTTTTCTGGATCATGATAAGGGTGAATAAGAGGGTGGCAAGGGTCAGAGTTTTGCCATCGATTTCAGGATTGTAGCCACAGAGCACAGTCCCATTAAAGTCAATGGGAGCTGAACCATTGACTTATTTAATTATTTAATGAATTAACTAATTTACATTTATACCTGGCCCTTCCCCAAAGGCTCAGGCCAGCTGACTGGCTGGCTGGCTGGAGGAGCGCACCCTAAGTCTCAGTTGCATAGCATCACTAGTACTTAAGAGAGGGTGATACCAGCAAATAGAATGGAGCTTTTAGCCCGAATTCAAGCAATGCCTTCATATTCTATTTAGATTAATTTAAAGCAGAAGAGGGAATTAACACAGGTTGCCAAAAGAAGCTGCTAAGCTTTAATTAGCAAACACTGTCCCCCCACCTTCCCCCATTTCTCTGGTGCCTGGTGTGCTGGATAGAAGTGTTAGGCTTTTGTCTGTGTGCTGCTGACCCTTTCTACTTCTGGGAGATCATTCCAGGCAATTGGTGTTGTTTGCATCCTGCTGGGATGCAGCTTATTCCAGAAGAGGGAGCCACAATGTGCTCTCATGGAGATTTTTCTTCTTTTGCTTTTTCTTGCTAATCTAATACAAGCCATTTCAACTCCAATGCTTGCAATTTTGTGTATGGAAAACATAGTATGTGGGAGTAAACCAGGGCGACATTTCAGCTGAAGTACATTGTTTGGAAAAATAAAGAATGGCATTCAAAGAACCAAAGCTCTTAAAAAGCACTCAATAAAAGCTATCCTACCTAATCTCCTAAGGAAAAGAATTTGATCCTTTCTGTAGGGGGTGTTAAAACAGCCTGCAGAATTTCTATAGGAGAGCTAGGTGATGAGGAGACAGATCCCATAGGGAAGGCATTGGTGTGGCACCTGGAAGTCCTAGGATCACTTCTCTTGGCTTGGTCCCTGTGTGTTTGGGGTTAAATTGCTTCAGCGCCCCAGTCCTGCACACCCTGACCCAGGTGCTTGACCTAGTGCCCAGTTAGTAGTCTACTCTCAATGAGAGATGCTTGAGGGGCTTTAGTCTCTCTGCGTCTCTGTTCCCCCTCTGTAAAACAGGGAGAGTGTAGTATTAACCTGTCTGACAGGGATGCTGTGAGAATGAGTAGAAGCTGGCAAGCAAAGCAGACACTTTAGTAATGGATGTCCTATGTGCACCTTGGATAAAGAGATATGTTGTTCTATTCAGTTCTAGGGATGGGCGAACGCGGTTCGGAAGTTCAGAGTTCGGACCGAACTCGGTCTGTTCGGTTGACCGAACCGAACTTCCAAACCGAACTCGAATTTAAAACTGAACCGAATTTCCGAACTCCATTCTGTTCGCTCATTCCTAGTGGCAACACATACAAAAAACCCATTGGTTTTGAATGGCCGAACCTGGTTTGGAAGTTTGGAATTCGACCGAACTTGGTCTGTGTCAGTCTCAGGCGCCTCCGGCGCAATCGCCGCCAGGGCGCCCGTCCCGCAGGGCCACCCACACCTCCCCATGACGCACGGCCCGACGCTGAAGAGCCCGGAGGCGTGGCCCGCTCGAGCGGCGCTGAAGGGGATTCCCCGCGCACACCTCCACTTCCGGCAATAGAACCAGGGCCGCCGCCGCC
>QEPC01003247.1:1402282-1442586 GCA_003113815.1 Sphenodon punctatus
GTAACCACACGCTACCCTTCCCCCTGGTGTGAGCAAGTCACGAGTTACGTGGTTGAACGGTGGGCAGGGTTCCCCGGTCTTCACTCTTCGGCGCCCTATGATGATAGGGGCCTAAGTTCCAGGTGCGCAAGCCCAGGGAACAACAGCCCACACACTATCCTGACGGGCATTCCCCAACGCTCCTTCGTGCCGAGGAGGTGGGGCCCGGGTTGCCCGTGTCGCACGCCACGTGTTGTGAAAGCCCTAACCTACCCGTTCCCTCTTCTCCTCGACGCAACCTTCCTTCCCATATACCTGACAGTCTGTTCGGTCAACTGAACTGAACTTCCGAACCGAACTCGAATTTTAAACCGAACTGAATTTCCGAACTCGAATTTCAAACCAAACTGAACCGAATTCCCGAACTCTGTTCTGTTCACCCATCCCTATTCAGTTCTAGAGCACAGTTTACTTATTTGTTGTTTTAGAAGGACTGTCATTCACACTTCAAGTTCTGGGCCTGTGAAAGGCATTTTTACACAGACAGCTTGATCCCCCCCACCCCCATTAGATTCTATAGTGTTTTCTCTGTTCTGGGAGGGATGTTCGTTTGGAAATAGCCTAGCTCTTCTGGAACATGTGGAGCCGGTCATCTGGGTTTATCTTAGACTATGGTGGTGTTGACACCATTGCCAATCTGGACAATCCACAGCAAGCACAGCACATTTAGTTTAGTCCTTCAGTCTTTCTTTACTATAAAAATAGGCACTGAGCAAAGTGTCTTAAAAGACAGGAAGTGAATCTGTAAGCAAGTGTAATGGGCCAGTTCTGCAGAGCTGATTGGCAATCAGCCCAATGGAGCCAGGGTTCCCATAAATTAGATAGCTGTCTCCATGGCATAATGTCCTGGAAGAAGATTTTGAGGTCTTTTCCTGTTGCCCATCAGTGAAAGGCATCATTGTGATCTGATTTTGAAGCTATCGTTTCCTAAAAAAAACAAGGATTTGTTTTGGTAACAAAGAAAGGGACCATTTATAATACCAAAAAAAGCAACAGCAGCCAAACCTTCCTGCTGTTCCTAAATCCACAACCTCTGTTGCCCTGTTATAGAAGATGCTTCGTATCTCAGTGTTAGAAACGAGACTTTATGTCATCAAAGCAAAACAGTTAGAAGAGATTATGTTTAATCTCTAATATGGCTGTACTACAACAATGCTATTATCCTGGATTTCAGATGAATTTAATTGAGCTCTAATGAACAAAATTAGTTGTTTTATGCAATTAGAATCCCATTGAAATGGGTTAGCAAGTGAATAAGGTGGTAATTGTGGGTGACTTGATTTTCTTGCATCATCATCTGTCACATTCTTCTCTTCTCCTAGCTGTGCAGCAGAGAGGTCAGAGGGAACAGCTGAACTCTCCCTTGACACTGCAGTGCTTTCTACAGCAGCAGCAAATGTGAAATCTGGTCAGAAATGAAGGATCCAGGCTGTCGTGGTCTGAAAGCAGTTTTATACCTACTTACATGCACGATCTTATTAATGCTAGGGATCCCTCTAGGGGACATAGCTCAGAAAGATGACCTGTATCCTGCACTCCAGCATCACGTGAAAGTGACCAGACAGCAGTACATTTGACTTTGGAATAAGAGTTAAGTGTAGCTGAAACAGTGCTAGGCAGGGTTTGGGATCCACTGTATTCAATTCAGGTGGCAGGCAATGGATGTGACAGAGGAGAGAGAGTGTGAGAGACTATCAAATATAACCGCTGTGGTTAGATTTCTTCTCATACTCTAATCTTTCTTCCAGCCCAGCCCAAATAAATAAAGACAATGGCATGTACATATGCTGCTGTCTGTAGTGTATCTTCCCACAGTGTTTATTTGCTGGCAGTCAAAGCTTATGTGAAGTTTCCCTCAGCAGTTCCACAGACCGTGAGCGCACTTGATTAACCCTCCTCGCTGATACTTTGGAGGCAGACATTAGACCGGAGGCTTTCCCTTACCCGCCAGAAAGTTTTCCAATTTAATTTTTGAGAAAATTGGGCCTCTGAAGCACCCAAACTATAATGGAATGGAGTGCAGGAACTCAGTAGGGAGCCACTGAAGAGATATCAACTGGTAGAATGGGCTGAGGAAGAGGCAAAATACTGCTGTTCGCTTTGCTGCATCATTGCTGTGTCATCAAGAGACCAGAGGTGCATGATGAGCAAAAGATGTGACTCAATTAACTAATGGCTACATTCCCTGCTTCCTAGTAAAAGTGACATTATTAATTATTATTATTATTAATTATTATTTTATTAAGCATTTATATAGCACAAGCAATGTACCTGGCACTTTAAAATTGTAAGACATGATGAAGGAAGCACTCTGTCCCCCATGCAATAGAAGCTGAATTCTTATGTGTATGTAGCTCGAATGATTTTGTTTCTGTGCACTGCACCTATCTCCTTTCTTGCTGCAGAGACAGCAGCCATTCTGTGTTGCAGTGCAACCTGCTACCCATGAGAAGTGGGCGTACACTGGCTTCTCTCACTCTCTATTGGCCAACTTGAGTCTCACAAGACACATGAGAAAACTGAGAATCCCAGCTTTCATTTTTCAAAAAAACAAAAAAAGACCACAGCCTTCATGTTCATAGGGAAAAGCTTACAGACAGAACTATAGTGTTCACTAGTGGTATTAATTTCATGTCTTCCTAAGACAGAATTCCCTGAAAAATGTCCTTTCAGGGTGTGTGTGTGTGCGTGTGAAATTCAGAGAGTCCCCCCGCATTTTGGACCCCTAATCCCAGGCCAGTGGTGCAATTAAGCTAACATTAGGCTGCAGAGTTTAGCTGGGACCCAACTGTAAATTATCTGAGTGGGGAGGGGAACAGGGATGCCTCTTCCCAGCAGTGTACAAACTCTACTCAGTCCTCTTTTCAGGGGGACCGATATCAGGGCAGCATGCAGTGCTCCTCTGATCAGTCCTCCCGGAAACAGGGACCAATTAGAGTGTTGCACACACCTGGGAAGAGACTTCCCTGCTCCCCTCCCTATCAAATAATTTTCTGTTGCATCCCAGCTAAGCTTCACAGAGTGCAGCCTGGCCAGGGAGACAGAGAGCAACCTCAGCTCGCTGTGGAATGCAGCACAGAGGCATGGAGCAGTGAGAAGCCACCGGACTGGAGGCCAGCAGTCTGGGATGAGGTATGCCAGTTTTTTTGTCATGGAGTGTCCCGGGATGCTCCAATACTTTATTTCCCCCCCCCACACACACATTTTGCAAGAAATCTCGCAAGATCTCGCACTCCTAGACACCAATAGGGCCTGGGGTTTGAAGAAGAGAACGCTGCTATTTCTATGGAAGACAAAAATCCAAAAAAAGATGAAAATTGGAAAGACAAAAAGACAAAAATTACCCCCATGCCCATCCCTAGTGTTCAAGAGCCAGAAACCAGAAGACAAACAAAAGGAATTTTTGTTTTTTGGGGTTTTTTTTTTTACAAATCCATTATTTTGCACAACATGATTTTCCTGGGGGCCTGGCTCATGATTTTTTTGACATTTACGCACAGCAACCCTTTTCACTGTTGTGCAGAGGGAGCTGAGATAAAGGATTTATTCACATAGCCCCCTATCCACCATGACCCTTAATCTGTTTGCCTTGTCTCAGAGCCATGAATTCACATAATAGCTGATTTTCCTTCGTTTCAATGGCCTGACCCTTCCATCAGGTGGCAAAGAACAAGAGATCACCAAGGAGTACAGATAGAGGCAAGGATTTCATGAAGTATGCAGACTATAGGTTTGTGGCGCTACACACTCTCAATGTGTGTTGTGTGAAAGAGACCAAAGTGAATAATAAGGTTCACAGGTTAACTGAGTGAAACAATGATGGCTACAGGAGCATCTACACCCCAGCCCTAAACCAGCAATGTGGTACCCTCAGCAATTTTGACTCTGAGTTTTCTGCCCAAATGCCAAAGGGAACACCATGAGGCTTCCCTCTTGCAGGGATTGCTGTGAGCCAGTGATTCATGGAGCTTTCCTGAATTAGTGGCCCAACTAGAGCAGAAACAAGTACCTGTAAAAATGGGTTTACCTGTTGGAATTACGGTAGCCGATTTGACCTGTTAACATCGGGTATTAATTAGTACTCAATTAGTACCTGATGGGCTATCCACTGTATCAATGTACCAACCCCACCGTGCTGATTTACTGACGTCCCATGCCGATTTACTGACTTCCTGTACTGATTTGTTAGTTTTGTGTTACCGAAATCAGTCGGTAAAATGGAAAACGTGTAACTTGGTAACAGTAACATCCAGTATTTTGGGTAATTGTCAGATTACTTGGGTACCAATTGGGCATCCGACAGACTACCCAAAATTGTGTGTGTGACCTGCGGTGAACAAATGTGCTACCCACTTCAGCTCTAAACCTGACCCAAAAGACACTGAAGCCCATGAAAGTCTTTTTGTGTTGAGCTCAATGGACTTTTGGTCAAACATAGGGAGACTGACCAAACCCAAACCAAAATCTCCAAGTGTGATCTATTCCAGTAATAAAGGAGAGACTTGTGCTTTTGCCCCAACCACCTAAATAACACCTTTTTGTGTTAGGAAATGTCCATAATTGAGTCTGTGGTAAGCACAATTCCTGTTGAAAAGACTCAACCTCACCATCAGCAAAAAAGTTAATCCCATAGGCCTGCCATCTGTGCCAAAACATGAGGCTCACCAATCTGCACAAGGGGATTTATCAAACAAGAGGCTTCGCTGGATCCAGAATGTATTTATTTTCATTATGCCTGCAGCTTAAGTCTACAGACTTTGGCTGGCCCATGAAAGGGGATTGGAATTATCTTTTATACAGGGATGTCAGGGTAGGAGGTTTTCCAAAAGTGTGAGTCCTGGATGTTTCAGCTCTGATAAAGTCCTGTCATTAACGTTCAAGGAGTGCTACGTCAATGTATGACTCAGATTCAACGTGGTGTTCTATATTTATGAGAGCTGAGGTAGGTTAAATCCTCTAATAAAGGAACCATAGCTATAACCTAAAAAGCTTCTTTAGCCTTTTTAGAGAAAAGTCTTGGGTTTTCTCCCCATCTACGTACAGGAAATTCATGAACAGCCTGTCAGTTCTTCTCAGTAGTCTGTTGCTGAGGAACATTAAAGGGCAGCTGGCGGCGGAGAGTATAGGTCAGTTTAGTCATGATGTTCCTTGTTATTGCCTTAATCCTCTCGTGTAATGAGAAAGGAAGCAAACTTTCTGTAGCAACCTACATTTCACTGAGCGCCTACCGGAAAGAGTGATGGCAGAAAATCGTATCCCTAGATGTTTCTTCTGTTTGGCCAGTTGTAGATTCACTGGTGAATTAAAGCTTGCTAACAAACTCAAGGACCGAATACATTCAAAGACTTCAAGGCCACAAGGATCATCTGAGCTCATCTAGTTTCACCTCCTGTGTAACTCAAGCCAACTCAATCAATCATAACTCAATAAATCATCCAGTATTTACTGTGTCAAGGCCTGTCACAGGAGCACCATAAGCCACTCAGGAGAGAGCCCATGGTGAGTCACTACATACGAGCAGGCTACTGCAGGGGCCAGCTCTTAAACAGTTCTACTGAAAATGGCATGTGCAGGCCTTGAGTGCTTCCAGTTGAGCATGATGGGAAGCTGCAAACCAGCTGAGGCGCACCAGGCAGAACAACTGAGCTGGGACTCAGTCAAGAGGGAGTGGCAGAATCCAGCACTTCAGGGATTGCCTCGGGGTTGAGAGCTTGCCCAAGACTTCGATGAACACAGGGCTGCTTTGGAGCTGGCTGGTGAGGGGCCAGGCCAGGGAAACAGGGTCTGGTGGCTTGGAGTCTAGGAGAGGCTTGACTACAGCAAGAAAGGCTTGGAGCATGAGGAGAGGCCTGCCTGTACACACAGGTAGGCCTAGAGAGACAGAAGAAAGTCAGTGTTTGTGATGGACTGTTGGCAACTTGGCACTGTAACAAGGGAAGAGTTGTTTGAATTGTCTGGACTGGATCCTGCAGGGACCAGAAGTAGACCTGTCAAGTCTCCCATATTGAACAGGAACAGTAACACATTTGCATTACTTCCCCTACTCTCCTGCTGTGCCTCCAGGGCAGGCCAGTCAGGGCCATGTCTCCAAGCCCCAGATGGGCACATCCTGCAGGGCTGTCTCTCCACTTGCCATGTGGTAGCAGGGACACGGCCACGGGCATCCTGTGACGCCCTAGTCCTTTTCCCTCCCCATGACTTCTCTGCAGGCGAGGGAGCAGAGGTGTTCAGGAGGTGCTGCCCTGAGGGTCTGGGAGTCATGTGCGGGAAGAGCATTGCTCCCTAATCCCCACATTCGACCTCTTGTGGAGCCCTGTTCCCCCTTCTCTCACCTCTCCTCATGGTAATGCAGGAAGCCCCTTGGTCTGAGAGTTACACGTGAGAGCAGTGCAGGACTCTCTGTGTCCTTTTTAATTACAAGATCATGGTAAAATGACAAGAGTGATTTAAGGGGGAATTTCACCTTTGAACACTAGATAATTTTTTTTTGGAGGGGGTCTGATTTGGGATATACTGTACATTTGTGGATCCAAACTCACCTTTGAGTTCTGGCTGTGGGCTGCATTCAAAACCAGAAGAGACTTACTTCTTGGTTTAGATGAGAACAAAGCTGAAAGCTGGCAAAAACTAAATAACTGATCTCATGAGATCTCTGTGACCAAATTTCCCCTAAAACAGCCTGCAGTGTTTGGAAGCTGTCAACCTGGACCGGAGCCTGGTAGAGCCATGTGCCCATACCCCAGCATAAGCCAAATCCAGATCTACATTTGAGCACCAGCTTCATGGCCTGTCTCTACATAAAAGGATTTCAGCAAAGATCAAAATGTTGTGGCTCTTTGATTCACTGAAACTTGGCTTGGCTGGCATGAGTATTTCAGTTTTTTACATCAGCCCTCCCCGACTTTTTCTTTTTTATATATGATCCTGGTAAAATGACAGGTGTTAGCAAATGAGACGATAGCCCCCTGGAGTCCGGGTTTGGTCCCTGCAGCCCCCACTCACATGTTTAGCACGTGTAGAGCCTAATAAGCAGGCACTCCCCTGCATGTATTCTTTGTGCATTTCAGCGGCCCCCACTCAACGATTGGTTGAGAGGAAGGCATGGCTGGCCCAGGAACTGTTCCCTGGCATGAACGCAGTGCAGAGAGGACTCTGGTGCTTTCCACATAGGGTGTGTGTAAACTGCCCCTGAGCAACAATGCTCGTAATTGCAGTAGCAACATCTTCAAGCAGGAGCGTTTGAGCTGAACGGCTTGGGACATGCTGCTTTGTGTCTGTGCTCACATTTCACTCATCTCTTTGCTCGCCAGTCAAACTGCTGCCAGAGGTGGGGGCCAGTGCCTGTCCTCCCACTGGCGGTCCAGGCGGTCCTTAGCAGCAAAAGCCTTGCATTCTGTGGCGGTCTGCCAAACCAGCTGCCTATGCTCCCTGACCATGCTGTTCATTTATTTATATTTATTTATTGATTTATTCACATTTATTAGCTGCCCCCTCATGCCTACGGCATCTCGAGGCGACTCACAACAAACAAAAACAATAACACAAGCATAAAAATTATTCAATTTTAAAACATTTTAAAACAACCCCACCCATCACTTTTCTTAAAATCCAGCCACCCCCCCACCTACTCCACCCTCCCACCCTCCCCTCTGAAGGTCTGGGTGAACAGCCAGGTCTTACAGGCTCGGCGGAACGCCAGCAGACCCAGGGCCAGGCGAGATTCCTCCGGCAGGGAATTCCAGAGTCGCTGCCCGTCCACTGAGAACCCCCTTTCCATTGTGGCCCCCCGTTTAACACGGGGGACCTCCAGGAAGGCGCCCCCTGTAGACCGCAGGGATTGCTCTGAGGCGTGGAGGGTGAGGCGGTCCCCGAGGTATGAGGGGCCCAGACTGTGTGGGGCTTTATAGATCAAAACTAGCACCTTGAATCTGGCCCAGTATGCTCTAGGCAGCCAGTACAGAGCACAGGTGTTATGTGCTCCTGCCAACATGTCCCTGTGAGGAGGCGGGCCACCGCATTCTGCACTAACTGCAGCCTCCAGACCAGAAGGAAGGGAAGCCCCCGGTAGAGCGCGTTGCAGTACTCCAGCCTCGAGGTGATGAGGATATCGTCCGCCCACTGTGTGGTCTCCCCAAGCAGCTTCCTTGCCAAATTCTCCCAGTGCCGCCAGCGGTGGACCTGCAGGTCTTGGTTCCACTCGGTGTTTGTGGAAGGGGTTTTCATCTGAGGCCATTGCACTGAAAGACCTGCAGCAAGGAAAGTAATTAGTTCAGACCCACCACACCCACCTTCCTGCCCCAGTGTTTCAGCCCCAGCCTGCTCAGTTTATTTGTTTGTTTTCTTGGATTTCTAGGCTATCCCCTCCTGCTATTGCCACTTGAGGTGGCTTATAGCATAATAAAAATATAAAACATCAATAAAATCACACAATATAAATAACAAAATAATTTTCAAAATAAATTACAGTCCAATAAACTGTGGCAGAGTTAAAAAAACCAAACACTTCCCATACCCAACCCCCCACCCATCACCCGTCTCCCTCGCCAAAAGTCTGGCAGAACACCCAGGTCTTACATTGTCTGTGGAAAGAGGGAAGGTTTGGGGTCAAGTGGACCTCCGTCGGAAGGGAGTTCCACAGCCTCGGTGCGGCCACCTAGAATGCCCTCCTCATCGTCGTCACCGGAGATACTCAGGGAACGCTGAGGAGGGCACCTCTGGATGACCACAGGGGTCATCCAGGACCCGGGGGGGGCGGGGGGAGGCGATCCTACAGATAAGGGGTGCTGCTGGTGTACCGGGCCCCTTCATGCCCGGCGGCATCCCTTACCGCTCTAGCGGACCTGGCGTCGGAGGTGGTGTTGGGCTCCCCCAGGACCTTGGTTCTGGGGGACTTCAACGTCCATGCCGATGCCGGCCTTGTTGGGGCGGAGCGAGAGTTCATGGCCGCCATGGCAACTATGAACTTGTCCCAGGAAGTGATCTGCCCGACCCACGTGGGGGGACATATCCTCGACCTGATCTTCGGCTCTGGCCTTGAGGCGGGGGGTCCGGTTGTGGGGGAGGTGACAGCGGTGCCCTTGTCGTGGACGGACCATTACCTCCTTCAGGCCGGTCTTTTAGCGCGCCCCCTCCAGAAGGGGAAGGGACCAGTTAGGATGGTCCGCCCTCGGAGGCTGATGGAACCCCAGCGGTTCCAGGAGGTCCTGAGGGAGCTTACCCTGGATGTGGACGGTCACTCTGTGGATGAGCTGGTCCGGCATTGGAACATCTTGCTGGAGGAGGCCATTGACAGGGTGGCTCCGAGGCGCCTTCTGCCTCGGTCTCGTCACCGCAGGACCCCTTGGTTTACTGAGGGGCTGCGGTGTATGAAGCGTGTGGGCAGGAGGCTAGAGCGACGCTGGCGTCGGACTCGGTCTGTCTCCGATCGTCTTCTCCATAGGGCCCATTTGCGGTCCTATGTGGAGGCTGTGAGGACGGCGAGGAAGGAATTCCTCGCCGTCCTCATAGCGTCTGCGAAGTCGCGTCCAGCGGAGCTGTTTCGGGTGGTGCGGGGGCTGGTTAGTCCGGCCTCCCTCCGCCTGGATGGGGACTTGTCCCGGGCCCGCTGTGAGGAGTTTGTCATCTACTTCGCAGACAAGATCGCTCGGATTCAGGCCGATTTCGACGCTGGGTTGATAGCAGTAGGGGAAGAGCGCGGGGGGGCGGAGGGTCCGTCTGGTCCATCTTTATGGGGTGAGTTTCAGGAAGTGACGCCGGCCGATGTGGTGGATGTCCTGGGGTCTGTGAGGGCCACGTGTTGTCAACTAGATCCGTGCCCGTCCTGGTTAATAAAAGCTTCCGGGGAGACGTTGGGGACGGTGCTGGCGAGGGTGGTGAATGCGTCCCTTCGGCAGGGGAGGTTGTCGCCTTGCTTAAAAGAGGCTGTGGTGCGCCCCCTGCTGAAAAAACCATCGTTGGACGTAGACGCGCTCGCCAGCTACCGACCTGTCTCTAACCTTCCCTTTTTAGGGAAGGTTATTGAGCGGGCAGTGGCGCTCCAGCTCCAGGGTCATCTAGATAATATCGGGCTCCTTGACCCGTTTCAATCTGGGTTCCGCCCCGGCTATGGCACCGAGACGGCGTTGGTGGCCTTGGTGGACGACCTCCGCCGGGAGATGGATGCGGGATGTTCGACATTTCTCATCCTGCTCGATCTCTCGGCCGCTTTTGACACCGTGGACCATGGGCTGCTGTTGAGACGACTGCGTGACCGGGGGGGTCTGGACGGAACTGTTCTTGAATGGTTCCGTTCATTCCTCTCGGGGAGGAGCCAACGGGTGGTGTTGGGGGAAGAAACATCGAGCCCCCGCGCCTTACCGTGTGGCGTTCCGCAGGGATCGATCTTGTCTCCATTATTATTTAACATCTATATGCAGCCCTTGGGGGAGGTCGTGAGAGGGTTCGGGGTGCGATGTCACCAGTATGCTGATGATACTCAGCTGTACCTCTCGTTTTCTACCGACCCAGACCCTGCTGTCTCGGTGCTATCCCAATGTTTGGAGGCCGTGGCGGATTGGATGCGACAGAGCAGACTGAAACTCAACCCAGATAAGACGGAGGTAATGGTGGTGGGGAGGGCGAAGGGGGTGGTGGCCCCCCTGATTGGGGGGGTTTGCCCCCCTGTAGCTCAGCAGGTCCGGAGTCTGGGGGTCATTTTGGACGCAGGCCTGCGGCTGGAGCAGCAGGTGGAGGCAGCCGCGAAGGCTGCCTTCCGCCAGCTTTATCTGGTACGTAGGCTGCGTCCGTATGTCTCTGGCCCGGACCTGGCCTCCCTCATCCATGCCTTCGTCACCTCGCGACTCGACTACTGTAACGCGCTCTACGTGGGGCTTCCCTTGTTCCTGGCCCGGAGGCTGCAGCTGGTGCAGAATGCGGCGGCCCGTCTTCTTACGGGGACGGGTCGCCGGGAGCACATTACACCGGTGCTCCGAGCGCTGCACTGGCTGCCGATAGTGTGCCGGGCCAGGTTCAAGGTCCTAGTAATGATCTATAAAGCCCTATACGGCCTTGGCCCCTCTTACCTTAGGGACCGCCTCGCCCTTCGCGCCCCGGAACGACTCCTGCGGTCTGCCGGGGGTGCCCTCCTGGAGGTCCCCCGTGTTAAGCGGGGGGCCACGATGGAGCGGGCATTCTCGGTGGTAGGGCCGCGGCTGTGGAACTCCCTTCCGGAGGAAGCTCGCCTGGCCCCAAGCCTTTTGACTTTTCGGCGGAACTGTAAGACCTGGCTGTTTGCCCAGGCCTTTGGGAGGGGGGGGGGGGTGATTTTTAATCCCCCACCTGTCTATTTATTTTTATATACCACCAGCTTTATTGATATGTTTTAGGTTGTATTTTTAAATGTTTTTAAATGTTTTTTATTGTTGTAAACCGCCCCGAGCTGCTGTGCAGGATGGGGCGGTATAGAAATCTAATAAATGAAATGAATGAATGAAATAAGCAGGGCCCAAGCCAAATAGGTCTTTATAGGCCAAAACCAACACCTTGAATTGGGCCCAGAAAACTATAGGCAGCCAGCGCAGAGACCGGAGCACTGGTGTAATGTGCTCTCGGCGACCTGTCCCTGTGAGGAGGCGAGCCGCTGCATTCTGTACCAGCTGCAGTTTCCAGACCGTCACCAAGGGTAACTCCATGCAAAGCGCATTGCAGTAGTCCAGTCTTGAGGTGATGAAAGCATGGATGATGGTGGCTAGGTCAGAGTCTGAGACATATGGCTGAAGTCGTCACACCAGATGTAACTGGCAAAATGCCCCCTTCGCCACAGCCACCACCTGGGCATCCAAGTGGAGCTGTAGGTCGAGGAGCACCCCCAGACTCCATACCTGAGGGACCAATGGGGGGCAGACCCCATCAATGATGGGCACCACCGCTCCCTCAGCCCTCTGCCCACCTGAAGGGAAGTGGGACTGAGTACCTTATCTATGCTGCTGCTGGGGTGGTTTCTGCTGCGGGCACAGTCACTATAGAGGAGTGAAGAACATACAGAATTCAACCACTGTCATTTGCACCATCTCCACTCCACCCACCATTTTAACTTCCACTCCCCTGCCAGCCTGCAGGCCTGCCATAGTGCCATCTCACCCACTTCTTGCGTTTACTGTTGCCATCTAGTGGAGCTGTTTCCTGGCAATTTTCTTTCTGCTCCTCTGCATTTTCCTCGCCAACTGTCAACACAATAAACAACCTCCCCCCACCTCACATAATTAGATAACAATAAATAGAAGCATTTATTATGCAGCTGTTAAGCACACACACACACACACACACACACACACACACACACACACACACACACACAAGTGCATTAACTTACTGTTCTCCTCTTCCTCCACCACCTTGTGTACAAAGGTGGCATCTGGGTCCTCCATGCCCTCGACCAGAACCTCTGGTGGCTCCTTGAACAAGGACTGGCTCTCAAACTTGAGGGGATACATCATGAGAGCACGGTGTGCACATCTGCATCAACCCGTGCTGGCTCTGGGGTGGGGATGGGCATGGGCATGGAGGGATTTCCTCTGGGATGTCTCAAAGATGCTGTGAGGAAAGTGGGAGTGGGCAGAAAGAGAGCTATGTCCATCTGCTTCTGGCCCCAGCAAACGTGCAGCCATACAGGTAGGATGCAATGATGGCTACATTCACACAGAGGAACCACCAGTCAAAGAGCTTGTAACAGGGCAATATTTGTCTCCCATGACTGGAGGTGAAGTTGTTGTCCTGGATCTTCTTGTACCCATGCCTCAAGTCTTTTTCCCACTGTCAGTACTGGTTCCTTTCCTGGTTATAGCCCTGCAGTGCCATTTGTACAGAGATTTCTTGGAATATTGTCTCATTCCTGTAGCACTTCACCACGGCATATTGGATCTTCTGCTCCTTAGTCTCTTCCTTGGTCCAGGGAATGCAGCATTGGTGGGTGGATATGTAGACAGAGAGTGGCTTCGATTGAACAGTGGAGGTAGTGGTGCTGGTTATTGCCTGTATTAGCCATGACCCTGGCCATGGTAATCCTCCTCAAGTAATTCCTGAGAATGTAGTGGCCCAGAAGGAACAAGCATTGGGTGCGTACTGTCAACCAGGATGAGCTGGAAGAATGCATGTTTGAAAATGTTGTGGTGGGCATTTAAGGCAAACGTTATGTGCACATCAGTGAGAGTGAGAGTGAAGAGAGGGACTGGAAGTGGTCACTTCTTGGAACATTCTAGGCTCTTTGCTCGTGACCCTATGGTGCTGGCAGACCTACAATGCTGAAGGTAACCAAATAACGGAATGCAGACACATGGGCACACAGCGTGCATTTGCCTGCGCACGGCAGGCTCCACATGTTCTGGCACCCTGCCATGAGTGGTGGCTATTTGTGTGGTGGGGTGGTGGCCATGTGGGCGGTGGTGGCGAACATCTAATAAATGGACAGGTGGACACCCATCTTGTGTGGGCTACCATCTCATTTGTTTAACACCCATTGTCATAGGCCCTTTTTAGACAAGACGGACCCACTCATGCCCACGCAGATCTGCTGCATGGGCATGAGTGGGTCCCATCTGTGTGACTGCTGTGGCAGGTGTGTGTGTTTGTGTGCGCGTGCGCACATGCGCACACTCTCACGGTACACCCATAGCCCACCCATGGAGCAATTGGCCAGAACAGCAATCACTCTGCGCATGGAGGTGGGTGGAGATGGGTGTGCGCCCGTGTACTGCCACCCCCCCACTGCCCCCGCCCCGGCGCGCTCATCTAGCCCCTCCTGCACCATGGCCTGTTTAAAAAGGGCCATAGTCGCAGGCAGAACTGTGTTCTGTCGCCAGAAGGGAGGTTCAGAGCTGTGATGAATTGCTCCACTTTCAAAATGAAGTGAAAACCTTCGACTGAATCTCCTTCAATTAAACGCACCATGTGTAATCAAAGAAAGAGCTAATCATTTATTGAAGGCAGTTATTTAGCAATCCCTAAATCAAATCTTGTACAGGATTTATTGCAAATGTACATCTCTGCAATCCATTAACTATGCTGAATGCCTGGCCCAAGGAACTGCTAATTGAATACAGTGCCTTTGTATCTAGGTCACTGAGTTGAATCTGGATGGCCATTGGGTGGAGGGGGCTGTTTAGGTCCTGTGGAGTCTGAATTTGGAGATCACCTTTGATCCCTGTCTAAGCAGCTGGAGGCACATTTCAATTTTGTGCAATGTTGCTGCTACCAAATTAACCCTTTTATATAATGTTTACATTTACCAAAGCTAAGCATTACTGTCCTGCATTCTTCCTCAGATGACTTGCCTTTTTGGAGGTCACATTAGCTTCTCTGTTTTCCTCTTTCATCAGGTCCACATGGGCCCCAGTACATGAAGTCCATGAAAAACCTTGAAATGACAAGAGTGTGAGAATAATGGGTGGGTCCAGAGAGCCTCAAACATGGGGAGCCCTGGCCTGCTTAGACCCCGCTGCAAATTAGGAGGGGACAAATAAACTAGGAATAACAGCATATGAGCCTGCAGGGCCTGAGCCCTGAGTCCCACAAAGTAGGTGTTATGTTTATTTGACCATCAAAAACCATTACAGTAACACTTCCCTTTTCCGAGTAGGTCAGACAAAGCGTCTGTAAAACACCTCTAAGTTGGGAGAGGGTTCATACTGCCATTTTTCACGGAGCCTCCACGTCCCTGGATCTTGCACAGTCTTTTCCTAATCTTATGTCAAGCCACCTTCACATAGACAGATGCTAGTAAACGGTTCTGAAATCATGTATCCTGTGTCTTTCCCCTATCAGCTAACAGGGGAAGCCATGCTCAGGACCAACGCTGCTATATAGGTGAAATCTGCAGCTGTTGGTAAGCCTGCCCTCACCGCAGATGAGCTCTGTGGCTGAATTGGGGTGGGAGAGGCAGGGGGAGCTGGGGACACCTAGAGCGTCAAAAACCCTTGCATTACTCCCAGCCATGCCCTTCAGTACACTGGAAAGAATCAACTCTAAGCAACGCTTAAGCCCATAGAGGAATATGTAACTTAAATTGTGCTGATTGGCAGAGCCAAAACTAGCCTATGGCTAATGTGGTGGTGGTCACAGGTGCATTTACATGAGGGGCACCAACCAACCATGCACCAGGGCGGCTGAATCACCAGCTGTGTGTCTGATGTGCCACGGCTACCTGCCCCACACTCCCTTCACTGCTGCTTCTGCCAGCCAGCCAGAGCTAAGCAGTACTTAGCCAGTATTAATGGACTCTACCCCCCACGGGAAGGCCCTGAACCCACCCATTAGTACTGGCTAAGCACTAAGCGAGTCTGGGGCAGGCAGCCAAGGCATGTCGGACACACAGCGGATTATTCAGCTGCCCTGGGGCATGATTGATTGGCGCCCCTCGTGTAAATGCACCTGCGGCCACTGCTAGGGCTGAAGCGGCAACTCCTTTTTCCGCACTGCTATTTCATTCCGCCATTTCAGAATTTATTTATTTATTATAAATTGCCCATGATTTACCGCAGCGTTTCCACTGGCATTCTGCTAATTCCGCTCCCTTTGCTTTGTGACATTATCTGAATTATTGGAAAGTGTCAGAATAATCTCAGAAAGTGTCAGAATAATTTCAGAAAGTGTTGGAAGAAACATTGTTCCTCTACTTTGCACCGTGACCGCATGTCGGAAAGTGCCGGCAGAAGTAGAGGAATGGAAGTAGCGGATGAACGTCTCTATCGCACTATGTCTCCTCATAGCGGAAGAGATCTTTCCATTGGAAACAGCTACTGCAGCGGCTTGCCATTTCAGCTCTAGCCACTGCCACATTGGCCACAAGCTAGTTATGGCTCTGCTGATCTGTAAGTGTGCACCTGTCTAAGACCAAAACGTTGTAGGTCTCTCTTTTGTCTAGGCTGTCTGCAGATTAGCTGTTGTCATTGTGTGGCTTCAGCTGTCAGTCCTACCTCCTGACGTGCTATTCACTTTGGAAGAAAAAGCATAGGCTAAATATTCAGCCCTTCCATCCACTCAACAAGCATGGGATGTGTCCCATGAGTTTCCTCACCAAACAGCATTGACTTTCTTTGTCATAGGCCCATTCAACAGCTCAGGCTCCCAAATATTGGTTTCTGACAGTGTTGTCCTAAAGCTGCGGCACTGCTAATATATATCCAAGTGCAGTGATCTTGTGGCTAGACAGGAGATTTCATTGCTGCTTTCCTCATTGGGTGTATTCTATTCTGTAGACCTCATCACCAAAGCTCACCAACCTAGGACATTCCTGCCATTTTATGCACAGTGGGAAAAACCATTCTGGCCGATGACTTTAGGGAAATGTTGGAGTTTCAAAATTCCTGTTGAACATTTTGTCAAAATGAATTGCAGCTGGCGTTCTTCTGAGCACTTGTCCTCAATTTGGTTTTATCATCGTCTTGCTGTCGTCGTCCTATCAATAATTGATCTTCCGATATCAGATCATTTAGTGATTGCGTTTTCACTCTCAGTTAACATTGCTAATCCAAAATACCTCCAAGCATTTAATTAAATTTTTCTTTTTTCTTTTTTTCCCCAGCAGTTACTCCATGGTGAGTTTTAAGGATGGGTTCTTGCTGCTGCTGAATACATATTACACTCGTTAATGTTAATGAGTTCTGCTTCCACAGAAGAAAGCAAAACTATTCCCATTGGATGCTATACTTAGATCCACAATAGTCAGGGAGGTCTAGGCAGCCTAAGTCCGGGTGTAAGGAGATGCAAATTCTGCTCCTTTACTGCTCTCTTCAAATTACCTCTATTGTAGACAACATCACGCAGGGGTTGTTGCTCCCCTGCTATATAGATGGGCAGGAACGAGGTGGAATCAAGGCCCATACACTTGACAAACGCAGCTGATTCCACATAAAAGAGAA
Organism: Sphenodon punctatus; assembly: GCA_003113815.1. Lineage (NCBI taxonomy): Eukaryota > Metazoa > Chordata > Lepidosauria > Sphenodontia > Sphenodontidae > Sphenodon > Sphenodon punctatus. The sequence continues at coordinate 1,419,214 of QEPC01003247.1, forward strand.
AACAAGCCATGCCAGAAAAAAGATGATTTAATTCCCTCCTTCTATGGAAGCAAAGATAAAACTCTGTGAGTAGACGGAAAAATGCCCACTGACTCTTATTTAAGTCCACGCACAGCTATACACTGCGCTTTACTCTGGACAGAAAGGTCCAGTTGCTTAGCTTGCATGGAAACAGTGTAAACTCTAGGCTTTACAGGATTCTAGGCAAAATCTTAAAATGGGCTCTTACATTTTATCAGTGGATATGCTAGTAGCAGCTCCCTGCCACATCACTGCTAACAGCCTCAGCCTGAACTGCTGAAGCTGAAATTTGAATTTATTTTATTTATTTATTATTTCGGGAATTTATACCCTGCTCCTCCTGCAAAAGCAGCCCGGGGCGGCTTACAACCATAAAAACATAATAAAAACAGTCTAAAACATCCAATATAATATAGTACTATTAAAACAGGGCTAAAAAACAGATAAAATAACAAATAGTAGATAGGTGGGGGAGCTAAAAAAAACCTCACCTACCCTCCCTCCCTCCCCAAAGGCCTGGGCGGACAGCCAGGTTTTGCAACTTCGACGGAATGTCAACAGGCTAGGGGCCAGCTGAGCTTCCTCTGGAAGGGAGTTCCAAAGGTACGGCCCGGCCACCGAGAATGCCCTCTCCATTGTGGCCCCCCGCTTAACATGGGGGACCTCCAGGAAGGCACCCCCGGCAGACTGAAGGAGCCGCCCCGGGGCACGGAGGGCGAGGCGATCCCTGAGGTATGAGGGGCCCAGACCGTGTAGGGCTTTATAGATCAACACCAACACCTTGAACCTGGCTTGGCATGCTATTGGCAGCCAGTGCAGAGCCCGGAGCACAGGTGTAATATGCTCCCTACGGCCTGTCCCCTTAAGGAGACGAGCCGCCGCATTCTGCACTAGCTGCAGCCTCTGGACCAGGAACAAGGAAAGCCCCACGTAGAGCGCATTACAGTAGTCTAGCCTCGAGGTGACGAAGGCATGGATGAGGGAGACCAGGTCCGGGCCGGAGACGAACGGATGCAGCCTACGTACCAAATACAGCTGGCAGAAGGCAGCCTTAGCGACTGCCTCCACCTGTCACTCCAGGCGGAGGTCTGCATCCAGTATCACCCCCAGACTCCGAACCTGCTGAGCTATAGGAGGGTGAACGCCCCCAACCAAGGGGGCCACTACCTCCCTCGCTCTCCCCACCAACATCACCTCTGTCTTATTGGAGTTGAGTTTCAGTCTGCTCAGCCGCATCCATTCCGCCACGGCCTCCAAACATTGGGATAGCAACGAGACGGCAGGGTCTGGGTCAGTTGAAAAGGAGAGGTACAGCTGAGTATCATCAGCATACTGGTGACACCGCACCCCGAACCCTCTCACGACCTCCCCCAAGGGCTGCATATAGACGTTAAATAATAATGGAGACAAGATCGATCCCTGCGGAACGCCACACGGTAAGGCGCGGGGGCTCGATGTTTCCTCCCCCAGCACCACCCGCTGGCTCCTCCCCGAGAGGAATGAACGGAACCATTCAAGAACAGTCCCGTCCAGACCCCCCAGGTCACGCAGTCGCCTCAGCAGCAGCCCATGGTCCACGGTATCAAAAGCGGCCGAGAGATCTAGCAGGATGAGAAATGTTGAACATCCTGCATCCATCTCCCGGCGGAGGTCGTCTACCAAGGCCACCAACGCCGTCTCGGTGCCATAGCCGGGGCGGAACCCAGATTGAAAAGGGTCTAGGAAACCGATGCTATCCAGATGCACCTGGAGCTGGAGTGCCACCGCCCGCTCAATAACCTTCCCTAAAAAGGGAAGGTTAGAGACAGGTCGGTAACTGGCGAGCGCATCCACGTCCAAAGATGGTTTTTTCAGCAGGGGGCGCACCACAGCCTCCTTGAGGCAGGGCGACAACCTCCCCTGCTGCAAGGACGCGTTCACTACCCTCGCCAGCACCGTCCCCAACGTCTCCCTGGAAGCTTTTACTAACCAGGACGGGCACGGATCAAGTTCACAACACGTGGCCCTCACAGACCCCAGGACATCCACCGCATCAGCCGGCGTCACTTCCTGAAACTCCCCCCACAAAACTGGACCGGACGGGGCCTCCGTCCCCTCGCGCTCTTCCCCTACTGCCCCTAATCCAGCGTCAAAGTCGGTCTGAATCCGAGCAATCTTGTCTGCAAAGTAGTTGACAAACTCCTCACAGCAGGCGTGGGACAAGTCCCAGTCCAGGCGGAGGGAGACCGGACTAACCAGCCCCCACACCACCTGCAACAGCTCCGCCGGGTGTGACTTTGCAGACGCTATGAGGACAGCAAGGAACTCCTTCCTTGCCGTCCTCACAGCCTCAACATAGGACCGCAAATGGTCCCTATGGAGAAGACGGTCGGAGTCAGATCGAGTCCGACGCCAGCGTCGCTCTAGCCTCCTGCCTACACGCTGCCTATTCTTGCTCCCCCTCCCCTCCAGGGTGGATGCTATTAAATTCCAGAGGCCAAATTCTGCCCTGAAATATTCACTAAATCAGGGTGAACTCAACATGTAATGGGTATCTTAGGCTAGAACTTGACCCTGGATTTTGAAATATATATGACAGCTTATATATCACCAGAGCTGTGCGGAAGAAAAAACATAGTTTTTCCTAAGAAATGAATTTATTTCATAGTGGATGTTTCTTTAAAATAATCCTTGAAAGAGCTCGGCTGTGTCAGTTGCACCAGAACTTCAATGGAAATTGTCAGTAAGTTTCTGAAACTTAAAGAACTTCTAAATCATTAAACCAAATTTTTCAAGCCATGGAACTGAGGCCCTTTTCACATGGACTCCGGTGGGTGCGGGATGGGTGTGCACCAGCAGCAGCAGCAGGTGAAGGTGGGTGTGTGGCTGTTCCCACAGAGCACACCCACCTCTATCCATCTCCACACATGGAGCAACTGGCATTGGCGCCTGTTGCTCCGTGCGTGGGTGATGGACGGAGGTGGGTGGAGTGCAGTAGTATGCACGCACCCCCCCCACAGCCCATGGTGTCTCCATGGGTTCCTACCGGCACCCCCACACCTGAACACATGTGAGGGGCGCCTGTGTAAAAAGTGTCTCAAATCTACTTTCTTGTCAACCCATGCCTTCATCAGCCCGAGGCTGGACTACTGTAGCGTGCTCTATGTGGGGCTTCCTTTGACACTGGTTCAGAGGCTGCAGCTAGTGCAGAATGCAGCGGCTCGTCTCCTTATGGGGACGAGCCGATGGGAGCATATTACTCCTGTGCTCCGCACACTGCACTGGCTGCCTATAGTGTACCGAGCCAGATTCAAGGTTTTGGTCTTGGCCTATAAAGCCCTACACGGTCTTGGCCCCTCATATCTCAGGGACTGCCTCACCCTCCGTGTTCCAGAGCGACCCCTTCGGTCTGCCAGGGGCACCTTCTTGGAGGTCCCTTGCGTAAAACGGGGGGCCACAATGTAGAGGGTGTTCTCGGTGGCCAGGCCGCGATTATGGAACTCCCTCCTGGAGGAAGTCCATCTGGGCCCAAGTCTGTTGACCTTCCGCCGGGTCTGCAAAACTTGACTGTTCTCCCGGGTCTTCAGAGGAGGGGAGGGGAGGATGGGATAAATGTTTGGGGGGTGGTTTTTAGGGGATTTTAGATGTTTAAAATTGTGTGTTTGATTGTTATTTTAAAACATTTTTGTATTGTATTTGTATTTTTGTATTGTAAGCCGCCTCGGGATGCCATGGGCATGAGGGGGCGGCTAGGAAATGCAAATAAATAAATAAATAAATAAACCCTTGAAGAACTGATTATTGAGCCTCATTCTAGTTTTTGTTGTTGTTATTTTCTCTGCACAAGGAGCAAATCTTTCATTTTGGTCTAAAAGGCATTTGTTTTAGATTAAGGGAAAAAACACCAAAAGAGAAGTCAAGCCCATGCAGGTGAGCACAGTGCAGACTCTTCAAAAACAGTCTGTATTGTGCTGCTTCACAAAATGGCATCTCCTGAGAAATGTAAGAGTGCAGCATACAAAATCCTGATTGTTACAAAGTGTGTAGACCGCTTCAGGCTGCTCGTGATAAACACTACGCTACTGTCAATGAGCTTTCTTCTAGAAGTAAGAGCAGTGGAACATTCATTTTGAAAGCAAAACACATTAGAAGCATTACATGGCCTTTGTAAACAAAGGAGACCAAAAAGGTGGGCCAAATGTTGGGCCTGCCAAATTTAAAAGTTGTCTCTTTCTTTCCAAATTATCTTCATGCTGTTTTTTTGTGAGGAGGAGATAGCAGCGTTTCCAGGGCTACAGGATAAATTAGATGACGGTTCTGTCTGCTTTTTAGTGACCCAATGTGAGGGCACTGAAGAGGCAATGTGCTCAGACAATGAGGAAAAGGTTGAACATGTTTGCAGCTCTACTAGGAAGCTTTCGGATGAATGGAAAGAGGCACAGATGATGTTTCTTCCAAGAGTTAACTCTAGGCAGAGCAGAGAGGGTTGCTGTAACCTTAGGCCATACCTCCCTATAGTCCCTAATTAGGGGGGAGGACAAGCTCTCTTTAGGTGCTGAATCCCACTCTCCCTGTCTCAGAGGTCAATGTTCCTCCTTCAGTAAAGAAAGACCAAAAGACTGAAATTCAGGTCTCTAGCACCTCTTTCCTAGTTGCCTTCCAGGAGAAGAATTTGGGAGGACAACAGGGAGATGATGAAATGACAAGAAGAAACTAAGTGGAATGATAAGCAGGGGAGCTCCTGTCCTTCTAAATGTACTGGGAATGTTGGGAGGGGTGTGAGAGTGTAAGTGTATGGGGGGGGGAGCTTATTTGCTGAGGGGTGGAACTTTTCCACTTTTTGCCTACTGGAAATTTTGGGAGGTATGCCTTTGGGAGAGAAAGGTGTAGGGCAGAGCTAGGAGTACATTGTGCTGATCTCTAAAGAAACTCACCCTCTGCTTTAGAAAAAAATGACTGAGTATGACTGGTGTGCTTGACTCCGTTATTATACTGTATTTTATTGTTATTTTATGTATGCATTGTCTGTCTTGATGTTGGGCATACAGCGAAAGCTTGCCCGTAATAATAAAACTGAACTGAACTGACTGGTGTGGGTTCTTGGTTAATAAAATTTGGCTTGAAGCTCCAAAAGACACCATGTTATTTCAGATAGGGCAGATCATAATGAACAAAACTGTTTGGTGGGGGAAAGAAATACAACTTTTTAAATATGTTATAAATATTTCAATATAAACTATGGGAATTGTTGAATGTTCTAAGGAAATGTTGTGGCAGGATTTTGGCCCTTTTTACATGGACGGGGTGGGTGGGGGGATAGGTGTTTTGGCATGGTGGGTGGAGGTGGGTGAGTGTCCCTTTACACGAACACACACCCACCTCCACCCACGGGGCTTCCTCCAGTTTTCCGGAGCCTGGAGGGCTCAGTGGGAGGAGGTGGGTATTACGTGGGAGCGCACATGCAACCCCACCCATCTCGCTTGGTGTTCACAGAGACTAATACCGAGTGAACACCTATCTCCCCACCCACCGCCAACAGTTTACATGGACCCCCCCACCCCGCACACCTGCCTGAACACCGAGCGGAGGGGGGGAGTCTGTGTAAAAATTGCCATTTTTAGAAACATTTGAATTCTCAACACCACACTGTCAAACACTGAAAACCACCATCTCAACATTTTGTCAACATTTTTATAAATATAATAAAATTTCAATGAGGTTTTAGTCACACAAAAAAATGGCTTCTTTGCTAAATGTTTCATAATGAAATTTCAAGTCAGTTGCAATTTAAAGTAGTTTCATTCATATTAAACTAAGAAATCAAGTTCATTTGTCATTCACTGGGTGGTCTAGGGCCAGTCAAAATGTTCTTTCAGCTTAACCTACCTCACAGGGTTGTTGTGAGAATTTAAAAGTTGTGTTAAATTGTTCTTTATGAAGCGCTCTGAGTGCCATGGCAGGGGGGCTCTGAATAAAAAACAAATTTAACAAAATGGCAAAACACTTTATTTTGTTTTCTCTCCTAGTGGGTCTCTTAGGGAATCTAGTGTGATCTCTGCATTCTTTATGGTCTGTATGTTGTTTACAATCTACATCTTTTAATTGGGGCCAATTATTGAATCTATTAGAAAACACTTAGCTCTAATTTCTGTCAATATGTTGATGATTTCTACATTCCATATTGAGTCAGCTGTCTCTGCACTGGATTTCTGATTCTACAATACAAAATGAAGACAGACATAAATGTTTCTTTCCCTTTCTAAATGTTGCACTAGTCTTGTTGCTAGGCCACTGAATTGGACCTGGATCCTATTCTCTTCACTGCCACTGGTCTCCTGTGTGCCCTTGGGTCAGTCTCTTCACCTCTCTGTGGCTCTGTTTCGCTTCTTATCTCTTTTGACCCTTTTGTCTCGTGAAAGAGTGAACCTTTGGGGGCAGGGCTGTACAAACAATGTGGCCTGTACAGCCCCTAGCACATTGCAGTCCTGATCTCAGCTGTGGCCTGTAGGAGCTACAAGAAAACAAAAGTAATAAATGTTGCTGGTGCATTCTCCATTAATGCTATATTATTTTATCAAAATCTAATGTAAAAAAACTAGTTATCGTAAGAATTTTATGATTATTGCTTCTGATATTTACAAGCTTTTTTTTTGTTTTGCTCCTTTACAATGTATAAAGAAGGCCTGTATCAGAACCTGGTGGGCCTTGAACTGATGCCTGCTCAGTATCTCCACTGAAGCCTCCGGACCGCCGTGCTGCCGCCGCCGCCGCCACCCGGAGTGCCAAAGGTAGGCGATCCCTGGGTGGGGGGGTAGGGTGATCCCTGGGGTGGGGGTTGTTAAACCACCCCCACCCCAGGGATCACCCTAGTACCTACCTGCTGTGCTGGTGCGGGCTCCGGGTCGCCGGTGGCGGCCCGGTGCCAGGGACTTCGGTGAAATTTTTTTGTTAAAAAAATCCAGGCTGGGCAGGGTGGGTGGGGGGTGTCCCCAGCCTGGACGGGGGAGGGGAAAGTGGTTGTTTTTTTCCCCTCTCTTTTTTTACATTGCGGCCATTCATTCAATGGCCGCAATGTAAAACAATCCGGCACAACTGGTACCCCCAATATCCGGATTCATCCGATACTGCTGGTACAGCAAAATACCGGCAGTATCGGATACCGGATAATCCGAACTTCCCACCCCTAGTCTCCAGGCTGTAACCCATTCCACATTTCCTTTGACTGCTGGCCTGGATGGGCTTTTCATGCCCCTTGCAAACCTAATAGTCTCCCCTTCAGTAAAAATAACTGCCCAACAGGAACAGGAAGTTGGGTAGAACAATTCCCATGGCTTCTGTATTTATCCTAGTTTGTTGGGTCTCACCTCCAGCTCCTGGGTCTCACCACCTACCTCCAGTCTGCTGCCCTCAGCCAGACTTTCAGTCTATTCTCTAGTACCTGTTCTCAGCTTTTCTGAAGTTCCAGTTTCCTGACTTCCTGGCTTGTTTCTGGACTCTCCATTCTGGACTGTCCCTCAGCTTTCCCTTCTAGCTCTGATCCTCTGGCCTGCATTGTAATGTTGCAATCTGGTCGTTCCTGCAGTTTATTGTTTGACTCAGCAGCTGTCCGGAGTCTGCCAAGGTTTCTCAGGACTCAGTGCCACACAGCCTGAGAGGTAGATGATTGGTGGTGGTTTCAGTGGTGGTGATTGTTTTACTTTGCATTGTTTCTGTTTGATTTTTCATTTTAGAAATTTTAGGAACTTCAATGAGAAAGGCAGGGGCACAGTGGCTCTAACAAAGCTGTCCTTTCAAGTTGTCATGGAGGCTTGTGTTTACTTTCAGTGACAAGCAAGCCAGTATGAAGGGTTGTATAGTCAAATGGAGATTAGCTGGTCTCCACCAACAACTGGTGCCCTGTCTCAGTACCAGGGAATGTGGCACCATCTGGGTCACTATAGAGGGTGGGAGTCAGTGCAGAGTTGGGTCCTATGAATGTGTATATTTGTATGTGCATCTACACAGTAGCAAATATGGCATGAATGTGAAACAAATATATTGATAGAAATCTATAGAAGGGATAAACAGCCGGGCACCTAGCAAAGGTTCCTTTTGGACCTGGTGAACCAGGCAGAAACCCGAGGCTCTGTCCGAGGAAGGGCCATTAAACCACACTTCCAATACCCTATTTAGAATGGACACACAGTCCCACTTTGGGTGGTGAATCCCACTGTCCCTCTTTCAGGAGAGAGACAAAAGAAGACCAATATTCAAGCTTCAGACACCTCTGGCCTGATTGCCTTTCAGGAGAAACACTTGAGAGGACAATGGGGAGATGATGCCCTTGGGGATGGTCTAGAGATTGTAGCTGGTGCAGAATGCGGCGGCCCGTCTCTTAACGGGGACAGGTTGCCGCGAGCACATTACACCTGTGCTCCGTTCTCTGCACTGGCTGCCTGTTATCTTCCAGGCCCAATACCTTGATGGTAATGACCTTTAAAGCCCTAAACGGCCTGGGCCCTGATTATCTGCGGGACCACCTCAGGCCCCAAGTCGCATTATGGTCCCTACAGTCGGCCGGGGATGCCCGACTCAAAGTCCCCCGGGCTTCCCAGGTGGCGACGATGGGGAGGGCGTTCTTGATGGCCGCACCTAGACTGTGGAACTCCCTCCTGATGGAGGCCCGCCTGGTCCCAGACCTCCCCTCTTTCTGAAGACAGTGTAAGACCTGACTGTTCCGCTGGGCTTTTGGGGAGGGAGATGGGTAGGGTAGGGTGGGGTGGGGGATGGGGGAGGTGGTTGTCTGCCCTTAGTATGTTTTTAGGATTTTTACTGAATTTTCTAGTGTCTAGGAACATTTTATATGTTGTTTCTTGATCGTTTGTGTTTGTGGTGAGCCGCCTCGAGCTGCTCTGTGAGCAGGAGAGTGCGGGTGCAAGACCAAGAAAATAAATAAATAAAATAAATAAATGATGAAATGACAAGAAACTAACTAGAATGATCAACAGGAGAACTTCTGCCACTCTTTATGCAATTGGAATGTCAGGAAGTGTGTGTGTGTGTGCGCGCGCGCGCATGTAGGAGCATGAGGGGGAGGAGTTTATTTATCAGGGTGGAGCTTATTGGATAAGTGTGTGCGGCGTGTCCCTCTTGAGTGGCTGGAAATCTTAGGAGGAATGTTATACCTTCAGTTGAACTCAAGTTTTTCAATTATGATAGGCTATAATAACTCTGAGTGGGAGAATGAGTACATGTCTTTAAAAAAAGATTTCAATATATGTGGTGGAAAAATTAAGAGAATTAGGATCAAAATTTTTAAAAACAGGGGCAAATTTAGGCATCTTGAATGCAAAACATGTGTTTGAACATACACATGACCACCAAAGTGCAGCTCTTGGGATAGGCATGCTCAATTAGCTGGCATTTCGAGTGCAATCAGAGCAGCTGCATACACAACTGTGTGCCTGCATTTACTAAATAATAATAATAATAATAATAATAATAATAATTCATTCATTAATAATCCACAGTTACCCAACAATAGTTTGTAATAATCAGTTCAAACAATAGTTTGGATACTGTGTACATACAACTGGCTAGAAAGCTGCTCCACTAAATGTTTTTTAAACATCCATTGGATTGAAAGGCTTAGCAGTTTTTTCGAATGAACACACAGGTCCATCAAGTGGTAAAGTGAGCACAGACAGCTATTTGCAAGGGTTTTTGTTTTTTTAAAACATGTTTCCAGTATAGGCCACTTTAGATCAGCTTGCGTGTCTTTTGAAAATCCCGTGGGCCAGGATTAGCCGAGACGTTTCACGTGTTAAAGCCGGTTGTGTTTTTTTTTTTAAAACCGAGAACTAAATACCCCGACATTGGGTTTTAGTTTGCAGTTTTAAAAAAACATGTATTTAGTTTGCAGTTTCAAAAGACACGCGATCTGCTCATCTAAAAGTGACTATAGAATCACAGTAGTGCAATCCTGTACTAAGCAGTAGGCTTCATAATGGCGCTAAGAACGGGGGGGAATCACCTGGCCCAACTTTCTTGGCTTGCTTAGTCTCATGTTTTCCTGCTATCTTACTATGTTCTTCAATCACAGAGAGAAATGTAGGCCTCCCTGGAACTTACATGCAGTCTTTGTTAAGTGCCTTCCTCATTCCCTTATTGCCTTTGGGGTGAAACAGTTCTCTGTTAAACAAAAGCCCTATAGCTAGGAAAGAGGCTATAGGACCAAAGGGGCATCTGCGCGGTGCTGATTTTGCCTCTCCTTTGCGTGTGCATGCCAACAAGGCAGTGAGAGGCTTTGGCAAACATCCAGTGAGCCAAGGCCCTGCTTGTAGTGCTTATTACAGCTCCTTGTCAGGGAAGCCTATAGCTTTCTCCACAGGGGCAAAGATTTTAGCAAAAGCAAAAGTAATGAGACAGGAAGGGGGCCAGTTGACTAGCAGGAAAGAACCAAGGGGAACCAATGACTAAACAGCCTAATGTAAGAACATATTGCAAATGGTCACAGCTACAGAAGGAGCTGGGGAGCTCCCCTTTTCCTTCTCCAATTAGCACATTATTTTAGGGGAAGATATATTGAGCTAGCATTATTTCCATTCCTCAGCAGGAATGGAAATAGCCCACACTCTGTCTGATATGAACATGAGGCCATTAAAACTCTTCTTTAGGGATCTGTGGCCTGTGAGGTGTTCCACAGAGGGACTGCATTGAGCTCAGCTTCTCCACTATGTTGTCCATCCCTGTTTGGGACAAGGGCATAAGCCAATCACTTTTGAAAGGAGAATGGGGCTAGCTGTAACTCAGTCTGGACAAAACAGAGGATAATATTAGTCGATGGTTGTTCGAATTTTTGATGTTATTGTTTAGTTAATCATCACACCCTCTTCAGGGCCAGAGCTCACTGTCTTGTAAACCTTGTGGCCTGAATGTTACACAGCTGTTGCTATTTGTAGTTTGTTTATGGTCCTGTGTATCAGGGGACCCCCTTCTGGGATTGTTGGGTTTCTCACAGGCTGGGGCTCCCTACATTTGAGGCTTTGTAAGCTCATATTTTACACCATTCTGCATGTTGTTACTTCAACTTTATTCATGGACCCCATGTATTGCAGGGGAGGGGTGGGAATCCGTGGACTTGCTACCCCCTCAACACCATGGGGTCATGTGCAGTTTTAGTTTGCACTTGCATAGACCCCTCTCAAGGATGCTGTCAAGGCATCCTCTTAGAAGACGTGCATGCCAACACCTTGCAAATAGCTCTCTGCACTCGCTGTACCACTTGATGCACCTGTGTGTTCCTTCAAAAGAACTGCTAGTCCTTTCAATCCAATGGATGTTCACAAACAACTACTGCCTGTACAGTGCCAGGTACATCGCTGGTGCTATATAAATAAAATAAAATAATAATAATAATAAAATAAAGCTATAAATAACTGATTTTGTACCTCATGCCCCCATTGGCCCTACACAATCGAGTTCTATTGCCCTTCTGGCCACAACATGAAGAACAATGTTTGCCTCCAGGACTTTGGGGAAGATGAGAAATGAGAGTTTGGGTTTATTTCACTACTTTAATTAAAAAGTGGAATTTGAGTCTTATGTCAAGATAGAATGAACAATGCTTTATATGTGATTAAAATAATACACTTTAACCTCCCATATCCAGATTTCCAATATTTGACTCCTTTATTCTGGACATGCTTTATGGCCCTCCCATATGTGCACACCCACACTGCTTTAATACCCCTGCCAGCCCTTGTCTTTCTTAGCTTCCAAGTCCTTTAGACCAGAGTGTAACCATGGGGCAGCTTAGGAGGGGATGTGGCCCCCTATTTGTTTTTCTTCTCTGTCTGCTATTGCCCTCCTCATAGTTGTGCCCCCTCAATAAGGGAAATTACCCCCCTCCGTTGGAGAGATCTTGGTTACACCACTGCCCTGGGATATGGACCCATCTCTACTTAATGATTGCAGACCCCATGACAGGTCAGAATCCTCACTGTTAGTAAGAAGAGAATCCCGCTCTTTGAGTCCTCAATATGGGTCACATGAAGATCCAAATGTCTGCTAGCACCTTTTTATGCTGTTGTAGACAGAAAGCATTTGATTTGGTTGGCAATGACTTGCAAAATATATATTTTTTTAAATGGCAATAAAATAGATGAAACGTTTCCCTGAAAATTTAGTTCAAATTTCAGATGATTTCTTTTCATTTTCCCACCAGCCTTGCTTGCTGGGGAAGATACAGTGATGGATACGAGAAGGGATGTGCTGAGAAGGGAGAGAGGGCCATGGCTTTCTTTGCAAAGAGAATTTTAAGGTAAACCATCTGTATTTGGGCTGCAACCCGCCCCCCCTCCCCCATAAAATGGGTAAGAATTTAACATTTATTTCACAATAACCAGTCTGACAAAGAATAATATGCAGTTTGATCTGAAAATTAGAAACCCGGCAGACAGAAATAGGAGAGTGAAATTGGTTTTTCAAAGAGACAGATGGAAGCACACATAGAGGAGCAAAGCTCATAAAATGCAAAGCCATCTCCTATAGGGGGTCATAGCTGCTCTTCCCTCCCTCCCTCTGTCTGGCTGTTTGTATTTATTTATTTATTATTTATTTATTAAGAAAGAGAGAGAGAGAGAGAGCTCTGCAGAGCTTGAGTCCATTACTGAAATGAATGGATTCAATATCTGTGCAATGATGTGTTCAAAATGAAAGCAACATCATTAAATGTCAAAGACGTTATTAACACATTTTACTCCTTACCAGAATAAAACAGGCATTATCTCACCAGGTGTTGCACAGCCCACTTGCTATTTGCTAGCTTGACTTGGTGGTTACTTTGTCCCCAGGAGGCAGTAGACAATGCCTGTAATAGTAATGTTCACATGGATCCCGGGGCTAAGCCCTCCTCTCTGCACTCAGACATACTCAACCAGAGTTACAGAAAAACGTGAAAAACACTTGTTATGCAGGGAGCCTGCTGGCTGACTATTTAAACCTGCATTAGGAAGCCATGACTTCATACAGCTTTGTGCAAACTCAGACCATAAATTTCTCTTCTCTTTCTTTTCCTGTATAATAATGAAGTGAATGTGAGAACATCTTATTGAAGAAGGAGCCTCAGCTTGCAGCCTTGTAACCATATTCAGCAAGGGAGCGTTATAACCTTCATCTTGTCGAACTCTCCTCTGTGTTACACGCCTGGAGCTACTACCCGCTAAAGCACTTCACAATTTTGAATACTTAAACTGAAAGGAACAGATTCGGGAGAAACGACATAAATCCATTATTGCAGCTGGAATATTTTTTCCGCTTCAGGCAGAGAAGATAAATTGCCACCAAAGTGATACAAAAGTTGGTTTGATTATTTCATTGGATCAAGTATGTCACGCTGTCGCAAAATCTCCCCTCTTTCAAGTCAAAATTAAAGAATTTTACCATAACCATAATAGACATTATCATTTGCATATATTTCATCTCGAAAAAGACTTTTGAAGTTATATAATGCTTAAGTATTTAATTGTTCCTCACATCATTGAAATATCAAATTATATCCAGAGACAGAGAGGATTCTCTGGTTAGATAGCAGTGATTGACTTATTATCTGACAAGAGCAGAAACTAGCCACAAGTGGAAGGAATTTACACAGAGCAGAAAAATTACAGCCGAAGGAATTGACCCACAAAGCAAGCTCATTTTAGGAATCCGGAATTTTTCTCTTTGGGGGCTGATTTCAAGTATTGTGATGTTTCACATCAACTCTTCAAACAATGGAATGACAAGTAGAAATAAATTAACAACACCACAGAATGGTATGCTCGTTTCAGAAATGAGGAGAATTTTCCATGGACTTCTTCAATACTCATCATCAGCGATGAGCTTTATGATTTAAATTGGTGGCTCCCCCAATTTCTATCCATGTGACTCCATTTTGAGACTTAAATATAGTCCCGTGACCCCAAACAGCAACAAAGACATGCAAAGTCTATCAGATATCTTTTGAGATCATGAACCAGCTGTGGATGGTGTGATTCCACTTGGGGTCTCGACCCACAGTTTGGGAAGCTCCGATTTAAATGTTCATGCAAATTCTGTATGGCAGGTTATGTGTTTTCAAACCCTGGGATTGGGAAAGAGTGGGAATTAGTTGGAACAGCAGGTCTTGGGAGGTTCTGACATACAGTTTCTTACCATTGAAGATTGTTACAATTTGCAAAGATTTTCTTTTCTTTTTCTTAAGTCCATGCTGTGGCCTGGATTCAACTTTTGTTATTTAACCTCTTCCCCCCTTCCTCATTTTATCCCCTCTAGATGAGATACAATCCAGAAAATGGCAAGGGCAAGGCATTTGATTTGCAACTTATTTAGCTCTTTCTAGCCATTTTCTTGGTGATGTTTTTGCTGCAAATACATATGGTGGATGTTTAAGTGCACTTGAGAGCTTCGAGAGGTGCAAGTACCAAGGATATGTTATTGGATGGCACTGTGTCAGGAAGAGTTAAATCTTTTTGACAATTCAATAGTTCCCTTTGGGTTTGCACAAATGGCACCTGTTGTTGAAGTCAATAGAGCTTACAATTTAATTTCATCTGCCTGCAAAAAATCTCTCTCATTAGGGGGTGAAATGATGATAGAATTCACTGAGGCATGCAGTTTCACTTTCTACAGGGCAATATGTAAGGACAGTCATCATTCTCAACAAAGGGAGGCACAATTATCCTGGAAACTGATTGTAAAGGAGAAAGAGGGGGAAATCAGCAGAAAAGCATCGTAAAAAGTCCAGCCCTGCAATTTCACTATCTATGTCGTTGGGTACCAATTTGCAGTCTAATTACTGTGTTTAACAGGATCTGAAAATGCAGCACTACAAATGACAGGTAAATGGCTTTACTATATATTAGAGCTGAACTCATCAGCTTGGACAGTGTATATTCATGCTATTGTGTGTCAGAATGAAGATAGTCTGTTCTCTTGACTCCCAACTTCTCACTTGATTGGAATCACTGTTTGTGAAAGAAAAAAAAACACAGACGTCATAAGTTGGATTGACATATCGATACAATTGTTTCCTGAAAGACTGGGGAATCATCTATTCCTAGTACTGTAAAGGCATATTGAAGTTGATCAGTTAACTTCAAATATAAATTCTGCCCTCATTAAAATTCACAAATAAATCCCAGTCAAAACATTCTAATTAGGAGAAAAGGTTAAGAGAATGTAGCAAAAATTTGTATCACCTGACAAGCTTATATACAATTTTAACATCATTTAATATAATAACAATAATCTTTATTTGTACATAGCACCCTCCTGCCATAGCACTCAGAGTGCTTTCACCACCCATTCAATAACCTTCCCTAAAAAGGAAGGTTAGAGACTGGCTGATAGCTGGCTGGGAAATCAACGCTCAAAGATGGCTTTTTGAGTAGAGGCCGTACCATTGCCTCTTTAAGACAGCTCGGCACCCTTCCCTCCCTAAAGGAGGCATTGATCAACCCCTCCTCCCCCCCACCTAGCAACGGCCCTAATGTCTCCCGGCTGGCTGTTACCAGCCAGGACGGGCACAGGTTTAATTCACAACAGATAGCCCGAACTGTCCCAAGAGCATCTGCCACATCAGCGGGTGACACCCACTGAAACTGATCCCATAACCACCGACAAGGCAGGGCTTCCTGTACCTCTGATTGTCCACTGTCACTAATGCAGCATCGAGATCATGGTGAATCTGAGCAATTTTATCTGCGACAAAGTCAGCAAACATGTCAGAGTGGGCACTGGAAAATTCCAGTTCTAGGTGGAGAGAGGCTAGACTGACCAGCCCCTGCACCTCCCGGAAAAGCTCCGCTGGACATGACTTCACAGACGCAGTAAGGGTAGCAAAGAACTCTTTCTTTGCTACCCGTATTGCAACGGCATATGCTCTCAAACTGGCTTTATGCTGCAATCGGTCAGTTTCAGCACGAGTTCGACGCCACCGTCGCTCCAACCGCCATTCATTCTGCTTCATTCGGCAGAGGTCCTCCGTGAACCACGGCGACCCCCCCAGTCGGCCTTCTGGAAGCGGAAGAGGGTTCATTGGGGGAAATGCCGCCCAGTGGCTACACTCAGGCCACGATCCACAAACCACTTACTCTAGAGTAGTTATATTGAAGTCATGTGGTTTGGGGCCCCATATTATTTAGTATTTATTTATTTAATGCATTTGAATCCTGCCCCTCCTGCCAATGTCACCTTGGGACGGCTAACAACAATCTCATCAAAATAAAATTAAAACAGTTAATAAATAATTAAAACAAATTACCAACTATAAAATCCAGCATAAACTGTGCTAAAATATTGACCTTAGTGGAGTTAGGATTTCATGTCTGTCCCCCTTTTAAGGCATGTTGCACACTCCATTATTATTGCTCTTGTATATATGATGCAGGTACTCCAATGATCCAAAGGATAATGTAATCTTATTGGGCTGGGCACCATACAAACAAATACTGAGACACGCTTCCTGCCCCAATATATTTACAATTTCAATCAACAAGTTGGACAAAAGATGGAAGTTGGAAACAGATACACAGAGAGGTGGCATGATTTGCTCAAGGACAAAGGCTGATACTGCAAAGCACTCATGCCAGCAGAGGCAGGCAGGGGGTGGCATAGCTAAGGAGCTGGAATAGGCCTTGGTGGCGAAGATAGAATGTGCCTTCCTGGGCCCTCCGGCCTTGCTGCCCACAGCAGTAGGGGACACATCTGCATGAGGGAGTGCCTCCCCCCCCCCAAGCCTAGGCCCACTGGCTCTGACACAGCTGTACCACCTGTCCCTGTTACAGCTAATCAGGCAGTGACGACCCCTCCCTCAGGGCGCTGGGGCAGACACCCCCCCAAGCCCCTCAGGGGTCCCCCAATGCTTGCTGGGGAGCCAGGAGCTGCTCCTCAGCTGATCCAGTGGAAGTTCTATCAGTTTCCCCGCTTGTCTGAAGGCTTTGTTTACATTTTAACTCTCCTCCTGGAGAGCGGATGAGTCGTATGTAAACAAAGCCTGCAGGGAAAGAACTCTGCAAGGGGAGGAGCGGGAGGAGACAAACATCCTCCTCCTGCTACTCCCCCCTCCCTCTAGCTTTCCACTCACTGGCCAGAGAGCTAAAGGGAGGTGGGGACTTAGAGGATCTCCCCAAGCCCGCAGGGAGCATGCACTGGGCGTCGGTCTAGAAAAGCACTGCTTTCTGGGGGATTGGGGAGGGAGTTGGGAAGGTGTCATGTGCTCCTTGGATGGGTTCCTATGGAGAAACCCAGCCAATCAGCAAGGACTAGGGGGCCTTATTTTCTTATCTTCCCCCCTCATCCTTCCTCTCCTTCCTCACTGTCAATAACTATTGATGGAGTCACCATCCTGCCTGTCCCCCAAGCCCGTAGCCTAGGCTTCATCTTTGACTCAACCCTTTCTTTTAAACCCTACATTGACTCTGTTGCTAAATCCTGTCGCTTCTCCCTCCATAACGTTGCTAAGATTCGCCCTTTTCTCTCTGTCTCGTCTGCCAAAACTCTTGTTCATGCTCTGGTCATCTCTCGCCTCGATTACTGTAACCTCCTTCTCACTGGCCTTCCCCGGTCTCACCTTTCTCCCCTCATCTCTGTCCAAAACTCTGCTGCCAGGGTCATCTACCTCACCAGTTGCTTCGACCATGTGCAGCCCCTCCTCTCTTCGCTTCACTGGCTTCCCCTTCCTGAACGAATCCTGCACAAGCTCCTAGTCTTCACCTATAAAGCTCTTCACAACCTCGCTCCCTGCACTTATCACGCTCCATACTCCAGCCCGTGCACTTCGCTCCTCCTCTGTCCCTTCTCTCACCCTTCCACGCCTTCCCTGCTCCCCTAAGCGCCTTCATCCCTTCTCACTTGCTGCCCCCCATGCCTGGAACTCCCTCCCTGTCCACATCTGCCTTGCACCCTCCCTTCATACCTTCAAAGCTCTCCTTAAAACTCACCTCTTTCGCTCTGCTCTGTCTGACTCTTTATCCTGCTGAGCCACTATTCCTATACCTACTGTCTGTTTACCCTTATCCTTGCAACATGGACCTGCCTGCTGTCATTCTCATTGTAACCAAGCCAAGCACATGCACTTGAGACCTCGCATCTTCATTAATGTTAGACCCCTTGTCTCTCCCTCTGTTCCCCTTCCTAAGTCTCTCCCCCAGCTCCTGTCTCTCAGATTGTAAACCCTAGGGGCAGGGACCCTGTCTATTTTATTACTTTGTAAAGTGCCAGGTACACTGCTGGCGCTATATAAATGTTTGTTAATAATAATAATAATGTCAGGGTGCCTTTTCTAAATGCTCTGGCCACCCCATAGCTCCTCTTTCTCCCTCTGGCCCCTCCTTTACCAGAGTGGGAGGAGGGAGGGAAAAAGCTCACTTTTCCTTGCTCCTTCCTCCGTAGGTTCACTGGAGGGGAGGAGAGAGAGAGAGAGAGAGAGAGAGAGAGAGAGAGAGAACAACAACAACAACAACAACAGAAAGTGGTTATCAGAGTCAGACTAGAGCGATCAGGATGTTTCATCCTTTCAGAAACCTAGTAAGTTTTGAAAAAACAAATCCCCTGGCCTGATCTCTTGTACATTGTTTGTTTGCTTGTGCTTTCTTTTCTCCTCTTTTCTCTCTCCTCACCCCCCATGCATTACAGGCAGGGGTAATTACTAATTTTGTGAGCCCAGTTGGAAGGGCTGTGCTGCCTCTCCTCCTATTCTGTCTAAGGGTTTCTGATCTTTGCTGGAATGTTCACTGCATTTAAAATGACCCCTTTCCTAGTACCAGTTTCAAGGCTTTTCTGCTGCAAGAAGGCCACCATGTCACATGTTGGTTCACTAATGACTAGTCTTTGCATGAATGTTTGTTCCCTGTCTGATAAGTTTAGTTTGCAACAGAACTGTGTAGCATGTTCTGGGGGACAAGTGGAACTTCATGCTGCTGCTTTTGTGGTGTGCTACAGACTTAACATAATGTTGTTGGCTTGAGATGGTTTGGTTTGCTTGCTCTGTGTTTGCATGTGCACTGCTGGGGTTCCCCCTCCTCTGCCTGCAGTAGGATCCAATGGGACTGGGAGATAAAGCTGTTTGTAAACAAACAACTCCTTCCCATGTGAGTGATCAGAAGGTTATTGCTTTGTAAAGAAGGTTCTTCGAGATGGCTTCTAACTGGGTTGTGCATGGTATGCTCACCATATTCAGATAATATGCCTACCAGTGGCTAGGCTCTGCCTACCATTGGCAAGGCTGTGCCTATCATTGGCTCTGCCTACCATTGGCCTGTCCTCTCCCCACTTCTGGCCCTGCCCTGTGCCCCACCAGCCTTGAAACCCACCAGCCACCACTGTAATCAGGAGCCTTTGAGAGGAGGCCGTCTATTTAGAGAGCAGTGAAGCTGGTGAATGATGAAGTCAGAATGTAGACCTCCTGGCTCTGAGCTCAGTGTCATCTGTTCTACAATGCCCACCCAGATTTTAAAAGACCTTTGCAAACTATAGATGAAACCATTGTCTATAATTTCCAAACATTACTCCAACAGGGCAATATTCTGCTCTCTGACTGCTGTCGTTCATGGAGGCCATGTGCAGAACAGGCAGAATAGGAATCTGCATTGCAGATAAGCAGTCTGCAGTGCTAATCTGAGAGCAGCATTTTCCCACACTGCTGTTTCCAAACCTCTGCATCACCAGGGAAGTGGAGGGGGTAGTAAGAATCTTGTAGAAGCACAAGTTTTGCCACTAAATCTGCAGAATGCTTTTAAGGAAAGGATGCTTGTGGGAGGTTTTCCCTAGAGAGTCATGCTTTGCTATAATCTCTGGAGTTTATAATCTATTTATTGTACTTAATGCCAAGGGGGGTGGGGGCGATGTGTTGTACACCCCAGTCTAACTTTAATAATACCAAATTAAATTGGAGATTCCTCCAAACTCTTGCTAACTACAGTATTTGCTTTGCTATCTATTAAATTAGCACAAACAGCGGGTGGGTCCTAAAGAAAATGGAAAACAACAGCTGATCTGAGCCAAAGCAGAATGTGGAATCCTGCTACGGAACATGAGCTACCGACTCTATTATACAGCCTGCTCAGCCAGGAGCCACCCTCATCAGCACCAAAGTTGCTCCCTTAGTAACAGGAGGCCTTTCAAATCTATCTTGGAACATCTCCTCAAATGTACTTTAACCCCACGTTGTCTCCTGCCTACAAAGCACAGAGGGAGTTTTGTGACTGACTTTGTGGGATGTACAGTTTTTTTTTACATCCAGCTGTTCCTACTGTGTCCTTTGCAATTGCTGGAAAACAAGACTCTGCAGAAATGGCAAGGGGGATATTTTTTTTAATTTACTATGTTTATTTTTTAACTTGTCAAAGCTGTGGACCGGACTTTAAAAACAAGGATAATGAAAAGCTAAGATTCAATGAATGAAAATGAAACAAAAGCATGGCCTGGTCTTTGAACTCCAGGATCTTCTACCATGGTCAGCCATGCTGCATGGCATTCAGAGACACAGAACTGGGACTGCGGTTTTCAGTCCTGCAGTGAAAGAGCCCAACTGTGTCCCACTTGCCAAGCAAACCCACAATTAACGTTACAGTAGGAGTCAATATGGGCACTGGGAATGTGAGTGGTGGTAAGAAGGGAAGCTTTACCATGGCCCCACCTCTTTGGAGTGCCATGACTTTGCAAAGCTTCTCAAGAAGCAGGGCCCCGTCAGGAGGGGGCAGGAAGCTTCTTCACCCTACCTCTTTCAGAAGTCGCCACGCCCTTCTGATAAACTTTCTGAAAGTGCCCTTGGGAGTCAATCTAATATTCTTCATCAAAATGCTTCTTTCCTATCAAACATTGGTTTGTTCCTAAACGCCCTAAGCCCTAAGACAGTGCAGTGGAGACTGCTCACAGCCCCGCTCTGCCTTGATGCTGGCACTGCTTCTTTCTCTCCCTCACTGTTGTCTCCTTCTGGTACGGCCTAGCCCAGGGTCACGTGGGAACTGGAGTGTTGCTGAGTGCCCTGCCAAGTGCTGACCCACCAGTGCTGCTGGCTGTCCCAGGCTGTTGACCCCTCTGCCTGTAGCTGCTGCCACCACACACCACACAGCCTCAGACACGGGGATGGGGAGGGACTGTGAGGGAATCACTGGGTTGGGGTCAGGGGCAGTGGTACTCGGGGTCTGAGGCAGGGGGTGAAGGGGAATTCTGTGTTGCGGGGCAGTGGCACTCTGGGTCTGAGGTGTGGGGTGAAGGGTAGCACTGTGTTGGGGCAGTGGCACTCAGGGGATGAGGGGGGAATACTGGAGGGGGGAATGTTTCAGGCAGTGGCTCTTAGGAACTGAGGCAGAAGAGCTGAGTGGGTTGGTGGGCATTGGCATTTGGAGGCTGAAGTGGGGTGAAGGGGAGTGTTGGGATGGCTGAGGCGGAGTAGGTTGTGGGGCAATGGCTGAGGCAGAGCCCTGCTCCCTCCCTGAGTGGCTGTGGTTCCTGGCCTCACCCCACATGGGCAGTATGGTGCAGAAAGCAGGAAAGCTGCTGGAGAGCCAGGGAAGAGCATTGTTTGATACGGCACTAATAAATCTTGTTAGTTCAATAAATAATACATTTATTTATTGCACCAATAAATTCTGTTTAGTTCACTGGGTGCCTTGAACAATTCACATATCAGAAAATATTTGGTTTACAGGGGTAACCCTAATAACAATTCTCCACTAAAACAACTGAATTACTTGAGAAACATACATGTCTAGAGACAGGGACAGATTTAGAAACTATGTTTCTGGTGCAAAGAAAGCGTCAAAAAGAAAGAGTGAACAAGTGGTTTTGGAAGCACTGAAAGGAGCATTGGAAAAGTATACGAAGAAAGATGGAGAAAAGAAAAGAGAGATCGAGGAGGCTATTGAGTATAGAGCAAGACAAAGCGAGGTTGAGGAAGGTGTTGATTATACAGCAAGGAAAAGTGATATATCTTCTCATGACAGCAAGCAAGAAAGTGACTGTGAGGTAGAGGTTTGGGAAACTGAAAATTTCATTAAATGTGAACAAATTAGTTTGAAGAATGAACTGATTCAGGCAAGTACAAGCTCATGTGAGTACTAACCAAGAGAATAGCTTTCTACTGTTGTCAACGGCAATCACCAATTATGATAATCCTTCAGGTTGTTGGTCCCTATCCCTTGACTCAAAATTACCAGACTTTCTTGTGGGAAGAGGTGCCAGTGCCACTCAGATTAAAGATTTCAGTTTTCTAAAGGACAATTTGAACAGACGTTTCATTATGTTCATGTGCTGCCTTAGTGGTGATGCATTCACTGGTGATGATTTGTACATTCTAAAAAAAAAAAAGAAGGGCTCTGTATTTTGCTTCTGTTGTAAATTCTTGCATATTCTACTCACACACAACTAGGTAAAGATGGATGTTCAGACGAAGCATTTTGGTGAATGTTTAATAAAACATGAATGATCTCCAGCCCATATTGAATGCAAGTTGCAGTGGACTGTGTATGATTCAAAATTAGCAAATAATACATCCATTGAGAGAGCAAGTAAGACTCTCGTTAATAGTGAAACAACAAAGGTGGTGGATTGTTCTTGAATGTCTGTTTCTATCATTCAGCATTTGGCTAGTTATAATAGTGTTTTTCATGGTAGAAATTATATGCTGTATATTATACACCAAATCATGGAAATATTCTTAGTCTAGTAGAGTTGTTGTCACATTTTGATTCTGTGATGCAGGATCATATTAACAGAGTGAAAGACAGTATGATCCATAACCATTATCTAGGCCACAGAATTCAGAATGAAATTACTGAAATAATTTCTAGAAAAGTTAAATATGTTATTCAATAGGCATGGGCGAACAGATCGCGGTTCGTGTTCGGCGGTTCGGTTCGTCCGCGGTCGGTTCATGTGTTCGTGTTCGGCGGTTCGGTTCGGCCGCGTTCGGTTCGTGTGTTCGTGTTCGGTCGTTCGGTCGTACCGCGCATTCGTGTTCGCCCGTTCGGTTCGGTGGCGTTTGTGTTCGTCCGTTCGTGTTCGGTTGTTCGGGCAGGTCGTACGTTCGTGGTCGGGCATTCGGTTCGTTTGCGATCGGGTTGTGCGTTCGTGTTCGGACGTTCGGTTCGTTCGCCATCGGGTTGTGCGTTCGTGTTCGGTCGTTCGGTGTTCGGGTGGTTCGCGCGTTCACGTTCAGCCTTCGGCCAGAAATATCGCGAGATCACGGGAAGCCGTAAAATCGGCGTCGCGCCGGAAATTCGTGTACGTGTGCGTGAGTGAGGCGAGAGGGTGTGTGTTTGTTTCGGTGGCTGCTTGTGTAGTGTGTTTTGGCGATTGTTGTGTTGGTTTTGGCTGTGCTGTGTGTTTGGGTGGGTTGGTGTGTGTTGT
>QEPC01003247.1:1451027-1469481 GCA_003113815.1 Sphenodon punctatus
GGGGATTGGCATCCAGATGTTACTTTTCCTTGGTTCCCGGTGGGGGTCTGTTTGACCACGCTTCCCGGGATATTCCCCCGGCTAGCCCGGGAAGCATGGTTGAAATTGACCCCATGTGGGTACTGAGCGTGATGAACATCTGGCGCGTGCCGAACAGACGTTCAGGGCTCTTTGGCCCCGCCACGGGATTGAGCATGGTTCACTGTGGTTCAGCGTAACGTCTGAAAATACCCATAAAAAAGGCTATTGCCAAACATTGGCACCTAGTTGAAAAAATACCAAGGTGTGACAAGCCACCTATGTATGCTATGAAGAAAACTAAATCCATTAGGG
Source organism: Sphenodon punctatus (assembly GCA_003113815.1). Taxonomy (NCBI): domain Eukaryota; kingdom Metazoa; phylum Chordata; class Lepidosauria; order Sphenodontia; family Sphenodontidae; genus Sphenodon; species Sphenodon punctatus. The sequence goes on from QEPC01003247.1 coordinate 1,451,361, forward strand.
ATTATGTAATTCATACAGACATTAGGAAGACACAGGAGGAGGGTACCTTGGGGGTATTTACTAAAGGAACTAGGCCACTTCCCGTGTGGCAACTGTGCAGCATGTAGGCACAGTATGACCTCCAAGACGTTTGTACACCCCAAGACCCAGAGAAGATTCCCCACTTTTCTACGTGTCAGACAGAATCTGCAATTTATTTGATTGTGTGTCCATGTGAATTGATATATGTGGGGATGACATCTAGAATGATTAAAGTAAGGATATTTGAACATCTCAGTAACATCAGAAGGGGCATCATCTAGGAACCCTTTGTGGATCACTTCATGGAGAAGGGACGCAAGGCACAGGATTTGCTATTCCTGTGTGGTGAAAAAGTAGTTAGGTCAGGGAATTGCATCCAACAACTAAGAAGGAGGGAGGCTTATTGGATCCATAGACTAAATACAGTAATACCAGCAGGTCTCAATGAGGACAGCTCTTTAATTGCCTGCATATAGGGATTTTGTTGGTCTATTGTGTTTTGGGATATCCAACAGCAACAGTCTATTGCCACTTTCTTGTGGAATTTATTGATAATATCATATTATTAGATGTATATAAAAACCTGATTGGGTACCAACATTGTATAGGCCTCTGGTTGAGCATGGAAAAAAGGAAAAAGAAAAAGAATATTGATGAATGAATAATTCTGTGTATTTGTGTAGTAAAATAAATTGGACTTTGAATGTAGGAGGCATATGGAATACATTAGGACTCCAAGAGGAAAATGACATCTATGGGACCATATGGAATCTTCAAGATGTATCCTTAATGGTATTCCTTGGACTATGAATTACCTATAATACTATTTGAGGACATTGCATGATATAAAAATAAAAAAGGAGATGGTGCATAATATCGAATAGTTAAAAAGAATGGGGCTAGGCAGTAGAGCTGGATATTGGTCATGGCATTCGCTACGTTCAAGCAGGATATCTAAAGGAGATACTGTAACTTTAAAGTAATGCCCTAAAAGCCACCACATGATGTTGCAGACACAGGTGACAATAGAGTGTAAAGGAATGTAGGAGAGATGGGGGAAGGCAGTTGAACACTCTGCCTCCTAAAGTCAACACTGAATTTGGGCTCTGGGAGCCACATTAGGCATTAAGCCTTGGAATTTGGAAGGAGAAAAGAACTGAAATAATTGTAAGTGAAATTTGAACTAATTGGGTTATAGGGGCACTGTGTGAACTTATACTTTGGGATTATTATGAATTTTGGGCAAGCCAATTTGGCAATTGCCTTCTTTGCCCTGATTAAGGATGTAAGCAGGGTGGTTCATTGCTTTTCCCCAGGGTTATCTACATATATGACCTGGTGGATGTATCTGCAGCACCAGAAAAAGGAAGAGAGAAAGGGATGAAAAAGGGAAAAAATCCTGCATAGGTACAAATATGATTTTAATTTGAATCATTATTCAAGTGAGTTTGAAGATGTATGGAAAATGGGATTATACTATAATTTCCTCTTGTTTCCTGCAGAGCCTTTTATGCATTCCTAGCACTTTGAATGACTATGAATACATCCCACTGAGGAAGGGGCGGTGACCCCGAAACGCGTTTGCGATTGGCTCATTATATCCAATGTGTGTGTAAGTAAATTTTATTATGTGTGGCCATTGGCCTTTACATATATAATAAATTTAAACAAATACAATCACAAACATTATATCAACCAAACAAATACAGGCTGAAATCTCTAAGACAATAAACAACAAACAAGTTTCACAACATACATACCATAGCCCCTGATGGCGATTGACATTTACAGGGGATATCATGACACCCCTTAACCAAGCATCCATAACCGATTCATACTATTAGATTATACAAAACACAATCTTCAGTTAGAACAAAACAAAACAAATAGTACACAGCCTCTGGATCTCATACAGGGCCTAGAACCAATAAGCAGGCCTAATGACCAGGATTCATTGCTATTTTAAAAAAATTTTTGGATATCCAATGTGACTGTATTATTATTTTAATGGTTGTGATTATAATCAATATATATATTTGTAATTTTGTGACTATACATAAGCTAGGGATTATTGCCCATAGTGGATTATGTTTTATTGATTTCCCCTCAATTTTTTTGTGACCCAGGAGGCTTTGTGTTGTACATACAGATTGGTTTTATAAAATTGTATTAAATATAGCACCCTTGTGTTTTGTTTGTTTTTTGGTTGTGTATTTTTAGCCTTGGCTGCACAGGGGTATTTTGCTGCTGGGGACCCTTAACCCTCTGGGGTGTTTGCACGCAAGACGTACACTCCCCCAAGACCACCCGGTGAGTTCTCCTGGCCAGGAACAAACAAAACCAGTCCAAGACCGTTCCGCCAATTCCAGCACGGTCCCGCAGGCGAGTCACCAACACCTCATGATTGACAGTGTGGAATGCAGCCAAAAGGTCTAGCAGGACCAGTAAGGTCTGACGACCCTGGTCCAATGCCAGACGGAGATCATCAACCAAGACTACCAATGCAGTCTCTGTACCATACCCAGGCTGAAACCCAGACTGGGAGGGATCAAGGAAACTGGTGCGGTCCAGATGTTCCTGGAGCTGCTGTGCCACAGTCTGTTCAATAACCTTCCCTAAAAAGGGGGAGGTTAGACACCAGCCGATAACTGGCAGGAGCATCAGTGTCAAGAGATGGTTTCTTGAGCAGGGACCTAACCACAGCTTTCTTCAGGCAGTCAGGCACCCTGCCCTCCCGAAGGGAGGCACTAACTATCCCAGCCAGCTATGGTTGTAATGTCTCCTGGCTGGCTTTCACCAGCCAGGACGGGCATGGATCTTGCTCATAAGTGGTGGCACGGACAGATCCCAACAAGGACTCCACATCGGCAGGTGACACCATCTGAAACCGATCCCACAAAACAGGAAAGGATGGGGCATCCATAGCCCCAAGATGATCCTCTGCAATAGTTGTGGTACCGAAATCGTGGCGGATGCGAGCAATCTTATCTAAAAAGTACTCAATAAACTGGTCACAGCGGTCACTGGATTGCTCCAGGTCCAGGTGGAGACAGGCAGGACTGACCAAGCCTTTCACCACCCGGAAAAGTTCCGCTGGACATGACTTTGCAGATGCAATAAGGGCAGCAAAGAACTGCTTCTTTGCTGCCTGCACTGCCACAACATAGGCCTTTAAACTGCTCTTATGCTGCGATCGATCATACTCATCGCGGGTCTGGTGCCACCATCGCTCTAACCGCCTGCTCTCACGCTTCAAACACCGCAGGCCCTCAGTAAGCCAAGGAGACCTGTGGGAGACTTGGGAGGGCAGCGGACACCTGGGAGCCACTCTGTCAATGGTCTCAGCCAACAAGGTGTTCCAGAAGGCTACAAGATCATTGACAGAGTGGGTGTCAAGTTAAGTCTCTGGCTCATGTGTTGTATGGGGCAGAGTTGTGGTTTTATTAATTTAGTAATGATCTTGAAGCTATTCAAAAGAGATTTCCAAGGAAAATTTTATGTTTGCCCAATTCTACTCCTGAGTCTATGATTCGAACTGAATTGGCTCTGTTGTTTTCTATTGCCAGCCAGGTTTCTATTATAGCTTTCAAATACTGGACTAGGATATGCAAACTGGATTAATCTTGATTACTCTTCCTTTGTTTAATGGAACTGGCTGGCCATACTGGGAGTAAGAAATATCTGTGGCTTAAATCAATCCACTCTCTACTCTCAAAATTTGGATTTTTCTCTACCTTATTTTGAGTTAATTTTATCAAATGTTATTTAGAGCAAATCTCTAATATGCATTTGCGTAAATGCGCAGAGCCTTTACTCTGCTACGTTTTCAACTTTTGGATTCTGCTATTTTGAGAGAATGCTTTTCTGGTATTCCTTATGCTTACCGTTTTATGCCCTTGTGATGTAGGTGAGGTGGAGGACTTGGCGCATGTCCTTTTTTTCTGCCCCTTCTACCAGAAACTGAGACTAAAATGGATTACCCCTTCGCTAGCGGGGAAAGAATTCCTCCCCACAGTACAAAAACTGGAAATCTTACTAATGTCTAAAAAAGTGTTGTTTACTAAAGCAACAGCTAAATTTGCTTTTTAAAATTTTCATCAACGGATGTTGCTATTTTTAAATTATATTGATGTTTATGTTATTTAATCTCTACATTTATTTATGTTTTAATCTTATGAAAGGCTAATCACCAAATAAGCTAATTGATTGACTGATTAATTTCAGATATAGTTGGTGAAGATCTGTTCATAGAACTTCAGCGACTATCAACCTTTGTTCCAAGAGAACTCACATCTCTAGAAGTCTTGAAGTTCATATACAAAAACCATCTGTTGGATGTGTATCCTCACACATCAATTGCACTGAGGATTTTATTGACTATTCCATTCACAGTGGCATCTGCAGAGTACAGCTTCTCAAAACTAAAACTAATAAAGACATATTTGAGATCCACAATGAGCCAAGAGCACCTCATTGGTTTTGTACTTCTTTCCATCAAGAATATTAGTCACTGGATTTTAATTATCTTGTTGATGACTTTGCTACAAGGAGAGCTAGAAGGATTCCAGTTGAAGGAAATCCTCCATGTTGTACTGCATAGTCCATGCTTGTTTATGAGTAGTGTTGTAGAAAGGTTTTTCAGGGTTGGGTGTTATCGTCATAAAAAAACATGTGCTGGTTGAAATGAACATGCTTGTTCTCTTTTCTTCTGTTAAGGGGGTGCAGGAGGTGGGAAAGCAGGTTTCGGTTGGGTTGGGAGAGTGTGATGGGAGATGGGGTGCTGGGTAAGGAGGTGTAGGGGAGGGAAAGAAGCATTAAGGGTGGAAAAGGGGTGCTAGAGGAGTGCGAGGGGTTACACAGCAGTGGTAGAGTTGAGAGGATGTTTGAGAAAGCGGGGATAGGAGATGGGGAGGATAAAGGGATTGGAAGGGTTTGTTTGGAAAGCTTGGTAAGGGTGGTGGTGGGAAGTTTAATGACTGATGGGGGAATGACTAAGGGGATACAGGGAAGAGGGTGGGAGCGGAGCTAGGGGAGAAGAGAGACAGAAAGAGAATGGTTATGAGTGTGTAGGCGGGGTGTTTGCATGAGTCTGAATGAATGTGAAGGAGTTTGTGTTCTATTATGTTTGTTTATTTTTAGATTATTAATTATTAGCAGTGATAAATTTATACATTAATGTAAATTAGGGACAATTTGCATAATTAATCATGCAAATTAAGGCCCACAGTTAGATTTCACCTATGACTAAGACTTCTGCAAACCCTAAGACTGGCCTTGCTTGAACAACATAGAAATTTTCACCCAAAAGAAAAATACCTGTTTTGTGAAGCACATCCAGATTTGGGGGTGAAACAATTCAAAATATGCTGCAATTCAAACTGAATGAGACTGAAATCAATTTATGTTCAGTTTGGGGGCAGGGTGTGTTTTTCTCCTGCCTTTTCTTTTGTTCCTTACTTGTGCATGCAGGATGGTAACATTGTTCTCCTGTTTAAATTGTGAGCACAAGATTCCACAGGCTACATTTTAAAAATGGGCGCAGGAGCCTTGTGCATGTGGATGTCTATTTGTGACCAATGATTATTTAGTTACGTGATTTGGCTGTTCTGTGGTGTTTTTTGTTTATTCTCTGATAAACAGTTATGGATATAGTTTTACACAAAGGTTCAGGGTCTCTGAATTTGGACAGTGTTTCTCCGGAAAACCAAAGAAGTAGACAATGTTACAGCAAAAGGCATTATGTAGGGAGCACAGACCTTCTCTACAAAGACAATTGTTTCCATAGCATATCTCCTTCCATCTTTGTATACTAGAGTCAGTGGTGGCTGGCCCCCCCATGATATTTGGGGAACTGCCCCACAAGCGCTGAGGGACCGCTGCCGCTTTAAGGCTGGTTTAAAAAAACAACTGCGCCGCTGCTTCTGACAGTACCGCAGCAGCCAGGCTCTGACTTTGCTCTGGCTGCTGTGGCACTGTCAGCTCTCACTTCTGGGATCCACTCCTGAGGAGTGGATCCCAGAAGGGACAAAAAGGCTAAACCCAAAGAGTGTTTTCTATTGAAAACGCAATTTGGGTGGCTGAGCTCCTCAGTCCACAGCACGTATAGGATGTGCTGTGGAGGGAGGGGCTAGTCTTTCCATTGCGCTCAATGGGCACAAGGAAAGCTCTCGCCAGGATGCTTGCTGAAAGTGCCCTGGCAAGATGCCTTGGGCCGGGTGCCTGAGGCAGGGACGAGCGCGCATTCGCACTGTTCCCTGCCTCACATGCTCAACATGGCTGGCGGTGCGCTGTTGGAGAGTTTACAGCTTTCTAACAGCGTGCCGCCAGGCCAGCCGCTTCCCTGCCACTGCCCTTAGCTTCCCCCCTGCTGCTCAGAGCGGCGGGGGGGACGGCAAGTGGCAAAGCAGGGAACGATTTATTTTTATTTTTAAAATTTTTAAATTGCCCGCGTGTCCTGGCTCTGTGGGGGAGAGCAGGACACATGGGCAATTTTTTAAAAAAACCCTAAAGTTCCTCTCCTCCCACCTGCAGCCCAGGACAACAGCAAACACGCTGGAGCCAGCAGGTAAGATGTCCCTCCCGTCCCCACCCTGCCTGCACCCTCCCCCCCTGCACCCCATCCCCATTGGCTTTTTGCCTCCCACCCCGCACCCCCCATAGGCTTTTTTCCTCCCCCCCTGCACCCCATCACCATAGGCTTTTTCCCTCCCACCCCACACCCCCATTATGACATTTTGTAAATTTGTGGGTCCACTGGTTGTGTGGCACTGGCTACTCTTTTTTAAAATGATCCCTTTGTTTTTTCACTGCTGCTCCCTGGTGCTGCAAAGTAATTTGTATGGACAGGCATTGGCTGCCAGGGTTATGCTGTGGCTGCTGTGGATGGGGAATGAGTGGCACATGGCGGAGGGGGGAGTTGGAATGTGGTTTTGTTCACTTGATGTCATGATGTGGAGTATTAAATGCTGTAAATGTGATGCTTCTGATAAAAGTGAGCTTTGGAAATCCTGAGATGTAACTGGCAGTCTGGCGATCTTAGGTTGTTAGGTGTGTTCACAATGCTGGAAATTTGGTGCTTTGGAAATCCTGAGATGTACCTGTGAGTCTGGCAAGCTTAAGCTGTGCTTTCACAATGCTGGAAATGGGGTGCTTTTGAGATCATGAGATGTACCTGTGAGTCTGGTGATTCATGGGCCTTGAAATTCCCACCCAACACACACACATGCAGCAGAGGGCAAAAATACTCCTTCAGAAGGGACTTCTGAAGCAGGGATTGGGGTCCCTCCAACATACAAGCAGCAAGTCCCTTTTTTCTGAAGCAGCGTTCTTAACCTCTGCTGCATGTGTGTGTCTTTGCTAAAACTGATTGTAAGTGAGGTTTAAGGTTGTCTGCCTGCTTTTAAACCTGCCTAACCTAACTGAAATTGCTTGATTAAGTAATGTAATGTTCATCCAACATTAACCCTTGGAACTCCTTGCTGCTGGGTTATGCCGCCTATCATTGCCCTGGCTCCGCCTACCATTGCCCTGGCTCTGCCCACCGGTCCATCGGCCCGCCAGCCAGCCCGCCAGCCTGCCTTACTGCCCCTCCAACCTCAACACCCACCAGCCGCCCCTGACTAGATTCCATGTGGGTATTTGTTTCAAGGACTCCAAATGTCTTGCCATAGACAGAGAGGAATGTGATGGAATTTGCGCTCTGATAGAAGTTATTGACTTAAATGGACTCCGAAATTCCTAGACATTTGGCTATAGGTTCTTTAGCCCACTGGTTCTCCTAGCCTGTCCCACAGATACTCTTCGTTGTCCCAGTACTGTAATAAATAAGCATCTTGATTTGAGATGAGACTGAAAGAAAACTGAAGGATCAAACAAGTGAAGATGGTTTGAGAGCAGGGTCTAGAAAGCCAAAGTTTGAAAGCTGGGTCTGAACTGGGTGGCTGGGAGACTTCTTTGCAACTCTATGATTTTAGAGAAAGAAGAGATCTAAACTTTTCCCGAACCTCATTGTGTCGCTTCTGTGCTAATCTTAGCAGTTCATAATGTTTTCACTTTCCAGGGCCAGCTCGTAGCAATTGGGATGAGGCAGATTGGTGCATCAGCAGCAGCAGTGTGGCATGGGTCAGAAACTGAGTATCGAGCCGTTCTGTTTAATAAGCTGCTGAAACCTCTAGAAGAAGCACCTGGCTAATCTGACAGGGGCACACATGGTGTCTGTCGATCCTAAAATTAGGATAAGAAATTGCTCTCTTGGGTTGTGTTGCTGGCTTCTTTTTGAGACTTTGCTTCAATCGATGCCTGTAAGGGCAACTATCCTCCAAGGATAAAGGTGCCATAAATTCTACCAATTAGGAAGCCACAATGCCTTCCTGTGAGGTGCTATGCAATGAGGCAGGTGAAAACTCCATGGGGCCATGAAAGTCTGAACCAGCCTGACTAATCCTGAGCCTTCCCTCGCTAGCTCACATGGGAACGGCTCACAACACAATTGCCTAAAAGACCAGCTCAACTTTCAATAATCCCATGTTTGTTAAGGGGTAAATAATTCCCATGGGGTGGAGGGAGGCTAAAGTTGCATCTTACAGTTACAGGACTGAAGTAAATAAGACAGAGTCAAGAGAGAGAGTTTTGAGGTGGTTGAAAGTGAGATCGTTTAAATTCAGAAGGAGGGAGAGTTTACTCACCTCTGCCTCAATCAGATAGGGTGCTTGTCTCTGCTGGTGCAGCTCTGTCAAGTTACATGAAATATGTAATAGTACAATTTACTGGGTTAGTGAGTCTCCAGTAGCCGAGTCATACTCTGGGTAAGTTTTCCTTACCCAGTGACCCACCTCACACCTTTGTTCCAGGTTTGGGTTTGCTCGTCAGAAAAGTAGCCCAGCTACAGCATGTACGCAATCACACTCTAAGCTCAATTGTTGCTGTAATGAATCTTTGAATTTCTCCTCATGATTTTTCACCTAACTGCCAAATAACTCTGGCAGCATTGAGACCAGAGATGGTCTGATCCGCATCAACTTGGCTATCAACCACTTCAATGCTACTTCTTTAATGGCGTTCATAGTGGATCGAAAGATATCTTTGTTTGCTCCCCCTGGTTTTAATAATGAAATAATTATTAATGATAATTTTAATAATTAGAACAGAATTAGAGGGGGAAAATCTAAATCAAAAGTTAATCAAGCAGATATCATTAATTACTTTGATGGCACACGTACGATCCTTTCCAGATCTTAATTTCCTGAAGCCATATGACACCACACAACCCATGTTGTTCAACTTCATAACCTAAGAAGCCCTTCAGTTTCCTTTCCCAAGACTGTCTTTGATTAAGCCTCTACATTCAGAAATTGCCCTGATTTAATATTAAGTGTCAGTTCAATTTCCATGTTTACAACAGACTTTTCATCTTCAGTTCCTATTAACCTCAAACATTGCATGCTGTACATCAGGGTACAGGGGTAGGGAAACCTTTCCCTCCTGTGGGACACTTTGAAAATTAGTATAAGCTCTGCAAGTCAGATAGGAGCTGGGGTCAAGGTACTTATGAGACGTGCTCAGAATGGGTGAAGGAAGGGGAGAGTTGCAGGCTGCCTACAGGACCTACCGTTAATTTTATGGCCACATTCTTATTATGCAGAACTGCTTGGCTTGACTAGCAGGCTTGGAGGCCTAGAGAAAGAGAGCATAGGTTGGTTCACTTGACATTGTTAGTTTCACATCATGTCAGGAGGGAGACGTGAGGAAGGAATAGTTGGGCTGGTAGGCAGAAATAGAGGAAAGGTAAAATGTATGTTGAGAAACTGATTGAGTAAAAGAGAGGTTTACATTATTTAGAACAGAACAGAAGAACAGAATTTCTTGATGGCCATAGGCCAAACACTCATTATTTGGCTGAGATTGTGAAAGAAAATGATGTGTTTCATGAATAACTATAGCTTCATTAGCATAATAGTGAATCTGGTAATGATGTGGTCTATTAAAATGCCCTAGAAATGGAAAGTACTTAGCAGGGGCATGCAATTTCATATTGTTTAAGTAGTTATAAAAACGAATGGAGCCCCATTCGTTTTCGTAACTAAGTTAACAAAACAACATTAGTTTGATTTCATTTGTTTTTGTTTTTGTTTTTGTTTTATTTTTATTTTTTTCATTTATTTATTATTATTATTATTATTATTATTATTATTTTATTACCTCACACTCCATTGCTCAGGTTTCATTTCCTTATCGTTTCCAACATCTTACCAGATCTTCTAATCTTCCTTGGAAAACATTCCAAAGCAGACCTGGATTGCTAATGTAACAGAAACAAAAAAAGAGGGGGGCGGGGAGAAAGTAAACAAGTGAATACTCTCTTTAAAATGTTCAAGCAGATTAAGGGAGGGTTAAAATTAAATTATTTAATATAAACAGCACTATGGAACTGTTATACCACAAAGGTAGCCATCTCAGATCATTAAACAAGTTTAAATGTTCACTAGTTTAATGCAAACCCAATCTGCAAAAATCACTTGACAATACCGAGACTAGATGTGCGCATTAGAACCAAGCTTGCACAGTAAATGAAAAACACACACTTGCCGTAGGTCATAGGAAATAATGAGTTTAGATGTGCAGCGGACATAATGCTCCAGCTGTAATTTCTGCCCCCAGCTCCCATGAAAAGAGCTGTGGAGTGGGGTGGGGGGAGCTGCTGTTGGGGCTTTGCTGGGACTGGGACTGGGACTGTTGCTGCTGTGAGCATCTGCCTCATCTGGGCTGCCCCCCCCCTCAGCTCCCATAAAAAGGAGCTCCCAGCCCTGCAAGTAGCTGCCTGTGGGTAGCAGCGGAAGGTCAGCGCCAAAGGTGGCGGCTGTTAGTAGGCTGTTCGTGGGCCAGTTTGGGGGCAGGGTTGGAGGATTTGTTTGTCTTTTAAATTGTTGAGATGTGGGAAGGATAAATGGGCTGGATTGTTACAGGTGGAGGGAGTGTTCTGGCCCCCCTGTGGGGGGGGGCACGCACAGGGGAGGTTGATGGGAGTGCTATGGCCCCCTGTAAGGCACGGGGGAAGTGAGGCACAGGGGAAGAGGGTACAGGCATGAGGGAAGTGGGTGGGAGTTTCATGACCCCCCTGTGAGAGGGGGCGTACGGGCACAGGGGGAAAGGGCAGAAGGGGAGGGATTCTGGGCGTATGGATCGGAGAGGGGAGGGATTTCATCACCTTCTGGCCTACCTCTGGGGATGCTGGGTTCAGAGGTCCCTCTCTGGTCATCCCCTCCACCAGGCCCTAATGGGCCTTTTTAGTGTTGTTATTTTGGAGGGGAGGGAATTGTTAATCAGGAGTCGAGGAGGGAAGACTTTCTGGGGCTGGGAGAAGATAGGGACAGCTATTGGAGTTGTGTTGGGCGTGGGGAGGTATGGCAGGTGGGTAAGGACAGACCATGGGAGTTTCAGGAGAGACACTTGCTGTCTGTTCCCATGACCCACTCTTCCCCTGTCTTGGGATATTTGGGAATTGAGGCCAGTAGGGCCCCTGATCTCATGCTGGTGCTGCTTAATGTGAGGTCAGTGGCAAACAAAACATCTACCGTCCACAATTTGATCGGGACAAGGTCACTGACCTCATATGCATCACAGACACCTGGCTGGATGAGGCATCTGGGCCAGTATTGTTTCAGATGGTGCCAGCCGGCTACTTTGTGCAGCATCAGCTGAGACTTGGGTTACGATTATCGGGGGTGTTGTTATAACACTGTTGTTGTGGCCCAATTTTTACCTCCTGAAGGCCCAGATCCTGGCCCTTCCATGCTCTCATCAGGGTGATGGACCTGTGGAGACCTGTTTGTTTCCCCAACTCTCTGGGTGATCTACCGACTGACCTTGACAGCTGCTCTGTTGATGACCTGGTCTCCTTGTGGAATGACATCTTGATCATGGCCTTTGACACGGTTGCACCCAGGCATCTGCTCCCACCAGTTCATCAGCACAGAGCTCCCTGATATACAGAGGACCTGAGGTAGCTAAAGAGGGAAGGTAGGTGGTTAGAGCACAGGTGGTGCTCGACTCCTGCTGAAGCTGACTGATTGCAGAATAGATTGTTTTTGAGGGACTATGCCATGGCTGTGATGGAGGCAAAGAAAGTTTTCTTCTCCTCTATCATAGGCCTTTTTACATGGCCCCTGCAGAGTGTGTGTGTGTGTGTGTGTCTGTGGGTATGCCAGTGCATGCACGGTGGGTGGGCAGGCGCACATGCATCCCCACTCACCACACATGTGCATGCCACATCCTTCACATGGGTATCTCCCACTAATGAACATGCAGATTTCTGCATGTTCATGAGTGGGCAAGCCCCATGTAAAAAGGGCCATAATGTCTGCAAAGTCACATCTGGTGAAGCTGTTCTGGATGGTGAGGGGGCTGGTTAATCCAGCCTGTCTTCACCAGAACACAAAGTCATCTAATGCCCGCTGTGACATTTTTATTAATTGCTTTGTCGACAAAATCTCTCGTATTAACCACAACTTGGGCACTGCCATTTCTACTGCAAAGTCATAGGGTATTTTCAGACGTTACGAGATCACGCTCAACCACATTCAATACCCTATGGTGTGGAATGGTCCCGTAACATCTGTTTGATGCCCGCCAGATGTTCACCACAGTGAACTTCCGGCGGGAATCAAAATAACCACGCTTTTGAGGATGGTCCGGGGACCATCTCCGAAAGCGTGGTTAGCTGAACCATGGCCCAGAATCGGCGGCCGGTAACATCTGTTACCGGCGCTGATTCCGGGCGATGGCCCGGACCATGGGCGGAAATCGGATGCAGCGGCCGGATTGGCCGCTGCGCCCACCAGTCTCCAAGAGGGCGGCCAGCCAGGGGAGCGTGGGCGGCGGGGCTGTGTGGCCGCATGTTGCACCGTGCAGCCCTGCCCCCCCCGATTCCCCTCTGGAATCGACCAGCACGTCTGCTGGCCGTGATGGGCTGATTCCAGCGGGGAATCAAAAGGGTGATTCCGTGCCGAGGCGAACGCCGCCCCGTCACGTCTGAAATCACCCATACTTTCAGGTTATGGATGCTCAGTATTTTCTTGTTCATTTGGATCAGTTTCAATTAGTATTGCCCACCGATGCAGGGGAGGTGCTTGGGATGATGAGGGCAACCAATTGTGAATTAGATCCTTGCCTATCCTGGCTTGTGAAAGCCAGCTGAGAGACATTGGGGTCATTGTTGGCTGGGGTTGTCAAGACCTCCATACTAGAGGGGAGAGTGTCTGATGCCCCTAAAACACCAGTGGTCCAGCCCATGCTTAAGAAACCATCTTTGAATGCTGGCTTCCCAGCCAGCTTTCAGCCTGTCTCTAATCATCCCTTTTTAGGGAAGGTTATTGAATGGGTGGTTGTCCGACAACTCCAGGCACATCTCGAGGAATTCTACCTTGTTCATCAAGAGGAATTCTTTGTTTATCTTGTTAGATCTTTCAGTGGCCTTTGATACCATTGATCATGGGGTGTTGTTGACACGCCTGTGGGACTAGGTGGGGGTGCGTGGGACTGCTCTTGAGTGGTTCTGCTCCTTCCTCTCAGGGAGGTTCCAGTGGGCGGTGATAGGCGATTGCTTGTTGTTCCCTTGGGATCTCCCCTGTGGGTGTCCCATGGGGTTCTATTCTGTCTCCCCTCTTGTTCGATGTGTATCTGAGGCTGCTGGGTGAGATCATTAGGGGGTTTGGGGTGAGGTGTCATCAATATGATGATGACACTCAGCTCTACGTCTCTTTTTCATCCAACCCAAATCACACTGCTATGGTTAAGCAATGACCAAGGTCACGCTGAATAAACTTGAACTGAACTGAACTGAAACCAAATCCTGCAGTCTCAGTGTTTATCTGATGTCTGGCTGCTGCTGGGGACTGGATGAGGGTAGACTGATTGAAGCTGAATCTTGACGAGACTGATGTGATGATGACTGGCTGGTCTTGTGACTTAATGGGGCTTGGGACAAGTGTTATTGATGGGGTCTGGCCCCTTCTGGCCACTCAGGTTCACAGCCTTCGAGTGCTTTTGGATCCCTTGTTGCACCTGGAACATCAGGTGGTGGCTGTGGCCAGGAGCATTTTCACCACCTCTATCTGGGGATCACCACTCTATCCTAGTCTTCACCTATAAAGCTCTTCACAACCTTGCTCCCCCCTACCTCTCTGCACTTATCGCCCTCCATACTCCAGCCCGTTCACTTCGCTCCTCCTCTGTCCCTTCTCTCACCCTTCCACGCCTTCCCTGCTCCCCTAAGCGCCTTTGTCCCTTCTCACTTGCTGCCCCCCATGCCTGGAACTCCCTCCCTGTCCACATCCGCCTTGCCCCCTCCCTTCATACCTTCAAATCTCTCCTTAAAACTCACCTCTTTCGCTCTGCTCTGTCTGACTCTTTATCCTGCTGAGCCACTATTCCTATACCTACGATCGGTTTACCCTTATCCTTGCCACATGGACCTGCCTACTGTCATTCTCATCGTAACCAAGCCAAGTACGTGCACTTGAGACCTCGCATCTTCATGAATGTTAGACCCCTTGTCTCTCCCTCTGTTCCCCTTCCTAAGTCTCCCCCCCAGCTCCTGTCTCTCAGATTGTAAGCCCTAGGGGCAGGGATCTTGTCTATTTTATTACTTTGTAAAGTGCCAGGTACACTGCTGGCACTATATAAATGTTTGTTAATAATAATAATAATAATAATAATCTGGGGAGAGGGTTGAGGCCTTTTCTTTCTGATTTGGATCTGGCCACTTTCATCCATGCTTTCATGTCCTTGAGGCAAGATTACTGCAACATGCTCTCCGTGGGGCTGCCCTTGATGTTTGTTCAGATGCTGCAGCTGGTGGGCTCCTTTCTGGGATAAGTCACTGGGAGCACATTACAACGGTGCTCTGAAGTCTGCACTGGCTACCTATATCTTTCTGGGCACAAACCAAGGTGCTGATTTTGACCTTTAAATCCCTAAACAGTGTAGGTCCCATATATGTGAAACACTGCCTGTCCTACCATGTTCCATTGCAACCCCTACAGTTGGCCAGGGGCATCCTCTTGTAGGTTCCATCTGTTACTGTTGCCCGTGGGGCAGGGGTGCACAGCAGGGCATTCTCAGTGGCTGCCCCAGTTTTGTGGAACTCCCTTCCCCAGGAGGTTCATTTGAGCTCGAGCCTAAGCACCTTCTCAAGGCAGTGTAAAACATTTTTATTTGCAAAAGCATTTCACGGGTGGGGATAGGGGTTGGTCGGGTTTTAATTATTTATTATTTATTTATTTTCAGTACTTAGAGCCCACCCCCTCCTGCCCAATGGCAGCTCGGGGTGGTGAACAATATTCATTAAAACAAGTACAAAAATATAAAAAACCATAAAACATCAGAGAAAACAAAAAACAACTGAGGTCTGGAAGATACCAACCTCCCCACCCCAAAAGAAAATATTTTGGGGTAGGGTTGTATGGGAGGGTGGGAGTTTTTATTGTTTGAATTTTACTGGGTGGAGCTGAGGAGTGTGGGGCGTGTGGGAACAAGCTGCTGCCTGTAGCCAGGACTCTCAGAGGCTTTCCTGCAGCAACGCTGACCGGGGCTGATTGGGAGAGGGGGCAGAACCGCCGCACCTGCCGGAAGAAAAGGACAAGGGGTGAGAGAGACTTTGTGGAGCTGAGGAGTGCAGGGCATGTGGGAAGAAGCCGCTGCCTGTAGCTGGGACTCTCGGAGGCTTACCTGTAGCAATGCTGAGCAGGGCTGATAGAGAGAGGGGGCGGAGCCACTGCACCTGCCAGAAGATAAGGACTTGGCTAGCTGTTGGCGCAAGCCTAAGGGTGAGAGTACAAGGGTGGTTGCCCTTGGGAGTTGCCTTTGGAGCTGCCTGGAGGATAGGAGCCTCCCCTCTTAGACCCTAGAGGGCAGGGCTCCAGGTAGCGGAGGGGGCGTTGATTGCCTGTTATGTCGTCTGTTAAAAGATCTCAAGCGGACGTGACATCATCTTCTCCTCCGGCACAAAAGACCTCAAAACAATGGAAAATTGCTTGCTTTTTAGTTCCCCCTCAGATGCAGTCACAATTAGTAGAAGCAATGCCAGAGGGGCGGCTGCTTCATAGAAATCGAATCGTTATGCCCCTCTGGCAAATCTACAAGAAAATCACCCCCCCTTAATTGGGTTAACTAACCAGGTGGCTGATCGGCGGGCGGATAGTTTAGGTTTTGCTTCCCCCCTAACCTTCTTTGCAGAAGGCTGAAGTGTTATATTCAAATTCAAATCTTTTTATTGCGTGGTCTTTGACCATTGTAGTAAAATATAGGAAACATTAAAACAGCATATACATGACCAAGGAATGTTATACAAATAAAATACAAAGAAATCTATGGAAAAGCAACAAAACATAAGATTACCACGGATATCCATAGATTTATCCAAACTAACCTAGGAATCACTAAAGTTTCAAATAATAACACATAAGGCCAACTATCATCTCCCAAAGAAGAGAGAAATAATAGGTCAAATAGCAACCTACCAAGAGCATCATTGCACCATTACCCCACTGAGTTCAGTGACCCCCATACCACTAGGGAAACAATGCCCTAGCTGCAAGGGGAAGAAATAAACCCTAAGAAGGATTTTCTAAGGTAGGTTGCTTGAAGGAGATATGCAGCAGTATTTTTGGTAGAATTGGATTCTGAACTATTAAGTATCAGACACAGGAGTATGTGATTCGATCTCCCCAGATACTTGTCTATAAGCGACTGCAAAAGCTCCTGTCTGGGTTTGTCATATAAATGGTAATGCAGGACTATATGGAAGTGTTATATGAGGATTCTCTTGTGGGTCTTTTAGCTGATCACAGTCAACTTTACTATGCATACGGTTTGTCATTTGTACCTCCAGATAAATGCACTTGATAGTAAAATAGATAAATTAGCCCCTCTTCCGGGAGCTTTGCAGGAGATTCTAACAAAGGTAGAGGGAAAAGAACAGGCATAGCTCCTATAGTGGGGTCTGCCGAGTTCCACAAGAACCTGATAGAGGGTTGGTAGCTGCAAAGATGCATGGGAAGGTAGTCCCATGCCAGGAGAAAAGGGATTTTTACAGCTTGTTACCAGGCACAGTGGTATTTACATGAGTTTGTGTCAATGGGTTTTAAGCACAAAGTTTTGCTGAATTCAAGAGCCGTGTTCATTGTCAAGGCTTACGATTTAGGCAAGGCAAGTTTTGTGATTTCTGACCAAGTAGGCTCCGTGGAAGGGAGATCTATTATGGGGAAGGCCAGGCAGCCTGAGTTACATCCTCTGCCTCTTAGGAAGGGGGCAAAGACAGCAGCAGTTAATAAATGGGCTAATGCGGCTGAGTCAATAAACGAAAGGAAACCGAGTGTTTTGATTGACCTTTCAGAGGATCGGATGATGGAAATCCAGCTCCAGGAGGAAGCCAGGCATCCCCCCCATAAACCCAAGGAAATCAGCAATTTAAGTTGGAGGAGGGATGGAGCCCTGATGACAGAACAATCGTTATTTATAGAGAATATTGGAAAATTACACGACAAGGTAGAACAAATTAAAAAAGTAAAGTCCCATCTCCCACAGTTAGCGGAGTCTCAAAGATTAAGCTCTAGGAAAATTACCCTTTCAGCCTCAACCCCAATAGGGACATCTTCTGGCTGTAAGTCCTTCCTACATTCAACCTCTATTGAAATCACTGACCTTTTTGGGACAAGTCTTTTTGATAGTGCCCAGGGAGTTAAAGAACTGGTAACACAGTCCTCCTCTGCAGGGACGCTGACTGAAAGTAAGTCTGCTGCTCCAAACAAGGGTGGGATTGCTCCAATTTGTGGGCACAGATCCCCCCTTCAAATAGAGCACGGTTTCTTGCTTACTAAGGAGGAGAGTAAGCTCAAGCCCACTATTAAGCCAACATTAGCAGGGGGTAGGGAACGGGGGGCGGGAGGCTTCAATTTGCGGAGTTGGAACTTTTCTGCCAATGGAGCAAAGCTCTTTCTCCCTAGGGAGGAGAGTAAATCTAAATCTTCCACTAATCCAATATCAAGAAAAAATAAGCCTCAGGAATGTTCAGTTCAGTTCAGTTAGATAAACAAGAACTATTAGG
>QEPC01003253.1:5243-19322 GCA_003113815.1 Sphenodon punctatus
CAAGCCTGCAATGCCCAGCCAAGAATGGGTGCCAGCCACCAAACCCCAGCCAAGCCTCTACCGCTGCTCCATCAATGCCAGTCAGCCTGCAACACCCAGCCAAGCAGGGGTACCAGCCACTCCAGAACCCACCATCAGGGTTCTGAGGCCATCATTCCACTCATGGGGAGCCATCACTCCACCATATCAAAAAGCAGCCACTCCAACCCCAGGACCCACTGTCACAGTTCTGGGGCCTATGTTACAGGCAGGGAGGGCTGTTGTTCCACTTCATCCAGAAGCTGCCACTCTAGTCCCAGGACCCACCATCAGGGTTCTGGAGCTGTCATTACGCTCACAGGGAGCCATCATTCCACTGCATCAAGAAGCAGCCACTCCAGTCCAGGACCCACCCTCAGGGTTCTGGGGCCTACATTACAGGTAGGGAGGGATGTCTTTCCAATTAATCCAGAAGCTGACACTCTAGTCTCAGGACCCACCATCAGGGTTCTGGAGGTGTCATTCTACTCGTGGGGAGCTGTCATTACACCACATCAAGAAACAGTCAGCCACTCCTGCCCCAGGACCCTCCCTCAGGGTTCTGGGGCCTACATTCCAGGAAGGGAGTACTGCCATTCCACTTCATCCAGAAGCTGCCACTCTAGTGCTAGGACCCACTATCAGGATTCTGGGGCTTTCATTCTGCTCACAGGGAGCCATCATTCCATCACATCAAGAAACAGCCAGCCACTCCAGCCCCAGGACCCACACTCAGGGTTCTGTGGCTTACATTCCAGGAAGGGAGGGCTGTCATTACACCTCATCCAGAAGCTGTCACTGCAGCCCCAGGTCCCACCATCAGGGTTCTTTCTGGGGCCTATGTTCCAGTCAGGGAGGGCTGTCCATCCATTTCATCCAGAAGCTGCCACTACTGTCCCAGGACCCACTGTCAGGGTTCTGGGGCTTTCATTCTGCTCATGGGGAGCTGTCATTCCACCGCATCAAGAAACAGCCAACCACTCCAGCCCCAGGTCCCACCATCAGGATACTGGGGCCTACATTACAGGCAGGGAAGGCTATCCATCTAATTCATCCACCATCAGGGTTCTGGGACTGTCATTCCACTCATGGGGAGATGTCATTCCACAACATCGAGAATCAGCTGGTCACTCCAGCCCCAGGACCCACCCTCAGGGTTCTGGGGCCTATGTTACAGGCAGGGAGGTCTGTCCATCCATGTCATCCAGAAGCAATAGGGGTGCTTCTGCTGCTCGGCCTGCTGCTGGTGCTGCTACTTCTAGGGCTGCTGGTGTGCTCTATGGGTGCCCTGAAACATGTATAATAAAATGTAGCACCTATTTTATCAGTGTTGGAGTGTCTGTGTGAAAAGGGCCATAGAGCAACGTAGCAGCCCTGCAACATGTATAGTTAGAGGGGGGGGTTGGTGCAGAGTGTCTTGTCTGAAAATGCCCCCTGTCTTGCCCTTCCCCATCATAAAGGATCACAAGGTTCTTCCTGCTACTGGAAAGAACAAGAAGGCAAAGCTCAATAAGCTAAAATATCCAAAACAAAATATGCTTTTTATTGGGCCTGACTCATTATGTTTGAACAGCTGGAGTTTCCAATATTGTGTAGTGCAGCCATCTGTGATAGCTTGTATATAAACCATTCATAAACAGTAGTTTAGTTATTACTTGTCTATGCAGCACCCAGTACAAGGTTCCAATCATGAGCTAGTGGTAGGTTTGGCACCTCTTGCAGTTTGACCCTGACACTTCTGTAGGCCAAAAGGGGAGTCTCGGGGTCAAACAGAGGTGACTGGCAACACTGTAGTAAATTGATAGGCTGATTGAAGCAGTATGGCTGCATTATAGAACTAAGAGAATATTATTTGCATATGTAACTGCTGAAAAGATATTGTACGCTTGATTTATGCTTTATAGCAATTTTAGTTTTAGGAAACATTGAAAATGCATATGGTGAGAAACAGGCTGGCAGGAGGAGAGGGATGCACTGTCATCTGCAAAGAGAGACCTAGTAGTAAGAACTGACCATTCCCAGAAACATAGCTGCACATTAAAAATAACAATAAACAAGAGAGAAGGTTGCAAGGACATTACAGATAAGGATGGCCTGGTCAGACAACAAGACACCTCAGAGGAGGGGCAACCCATGGCCAAAGATCAGGCCTCCTATCTGGATGGAGGGGTAGGCAGGATCCAACTGGTTGGGACAGTCCAGAAATAACAGTGACTAAGCAGAAAGTACCCCAAAACTGAATAGCCAATGGAAGAACCTTCCAGGCTTAGCACTGACAACCCCGCACTCTGGATAATCATAAGGCAGTCACTGGATAAAAAGGTCAGCCTTAGACAGGATCGGATTCTTGCATGGTACCCTCTGACCAGCTACTTAGGTGGCTGCCAGTTGATCGGTGCTCTCAAAGGCTGTGAAAAGCCACGGCTCCAGCAGCTAGGCTCCTAGATAGATCTCGATTGGGCCACCGCCCTGCCTCTCTTCTTGAGACCAGACATGAGACCTCTGATGTGTAAGAACACATTTGTATGTATTTGTGTATGCGTTCTTACTGTTAGAATAGGTGAAGGCTATTGCTAGATGCAAGCGTATTGTTGCTTTATTCCCAGTTCTTTCTATATGATATAGTAATAAACATATGTCTATTTAAGGGACTTGTGGTCTGTTTCATAGTGCTTCTGTCAAGATCCCAGAATTGGAAACTGCCTACTGGGGGTTTAAGTCCTGCTCCTAGTTAGGAAAGATAGAGAAAAGTTCCACGTCATAACAACACTACCTAGTTAGGGCCCTCTGCATGCAGCTGCAATACAGATAAACAACAACATTATGAATATGCTATTGGTTGTGTTCATGAATGCTTTGATGATGCAAATAGTCACCCATGCACTCAGTTGCTCATTTTGTATGAGCTGCAGCATACTGTCTACATCTGGTTGCCTTGCCTACTCTGCATTTGTAGCATGCAGGAAAAGGGTAAGCTATTTACACAAGCTGTGTTCAAGGGAGGTGAATTTATTCTCCTAGTGAATAAGTACTCTTCTTTTAAATGCTAAGCTTTGATCCTGCCCTTTACAACTCTAGGAATTGGTTTCTTTGTTGTATCTGTGCAAGAAAAAAAATTGCTTTCTTTAGATAGCCAGTAACTGTTTGCCTGTCAAACAGTCAATCCTGCAAAGGAGTCACACTCATGGATTGAATACAATTTAACTTTTTCGAGCATCCTTTCCAATTCTAGTTGGGGTGTGGGGTTGTAGGGATTTCTGAAGATACTGAATACAGAGAAGCAGCCTAGGAAGCTGAAGGGAGTGTATATTCCATAGGATTTCTGACTTGAGTTATTTCCACTGCTCTGGTTTTTTAAGTAACTAGAGCAGAAAGAATTATCCTCTACCTTAATGCATCTGAGGGAATACTTTTTAGTTACCTTCAGTCTATCAAAAGGGAGCTAGGGGAGAAAAAAGAAAAGAGATAAAAAAACCAGTATTTTCCTGGGTATAAAGCTTCAAATATTATATGAAAAACAACTCTTATGGATTTCAGTTATTTGTCATCTGGTAACTATATTTCTGATTAAGGGACACATACTGTCTCTTCCTCATGTATTTTTAATTCCTACAACTGACTTGTACTTGAAAGACCTCATCACTGCGATGTCAGTTTCCATGCAACTGTGAATGGATTGTCCCATCCCCTCATGCTGTACATGCAGCAGAATGTAAACAAAGGAACTATTTCCTCCAAGCTGCCGTGACAGCTTTTTCTTTTTTAAAAAAGGGTTTGCTTAGGATTTATTTTTCTGACAGCCAAAACAATGGAATAGTTTTAATTGCAAATTGAATGCCTTTCTTTTCTCACTTAAACGTTAGAAGCAGGCAGCAAATTGTTCTCATTCAGACTGTCAAATCAAATTTCATCCCTGCCCATTAGGTCAGTGCAGTCAAAGCAAACCAGGTTCTGTACCCCCGCCCCCCAAACATCAGGTACCTGGGTCAGGTATCAATTAGGGATGTGGGAACCCCCAGGGGTTTGTCCTGTTCGGGGTTCGGCCAAACCCCAAACCGTTCAGTTCGGCCCATTTGGACCAAACCCATTTGGGGGGGCCGAACAGCGTTCAGGCAGGGGGGTGGTTTTCTCTTTCCCCCCCCTCTCCAGGCTGCGTGGGTGGAAGGGGCGCTGGGGAGAACTCCCCCTCTCCTCCCGCCGAGCCTGGGAATTTTATTTATTTTTTTAACCCATCTCATGTAAACGTGGAGGAGAATGGGTGCACGCTCCTGCAACCCACATGTCCCCACCCCACGCACAGAGCAACTGGCAAAAATGCAGGTTGCTGCATGCGTGGGGCTGTGTGGAGGATGGGTGTGCACCCATCTGCACCCACACCCCCACAGGGGCGCACACACAGACCTGCCCCCCAGCAGCCTTGCCCATTTTTGACTTTCCCCACCCCAATTGGAAAGGTACCCATTTACCTAGGGATGGGGAAATTGGAATTGGATTAATATGATCCACCCAATTTTCATCAGAATCTGATTAATCCGACCCACCCGATTTTCATTGGATCGAATTAATCCGATTCAGGGGTGCACTTCTGGCAGTGGCCTTTTTCGTCCCCTTTTTCATATTTTAAAAAAAGCCAGTCAATGAAACAGAGTTTTCTGTAATGACTGGCTGACAGGAGGGGAGAGGGGGAAGGATGTTGGGAGGGGGAGATGGGAAGAGGATCTCTGCTGGCCGATTGCCATCCAGATCTGGCTGGCAATCAGCCAGCAGGGCACACTGATAGGGTAAGAAACTGGGGCAAATAAGAGGTTCCCCCCCCCCTCTTCAGTTACACACTAGCAGCTTGAGTGGGCATTTGCTCTGTGTACCACTGCCACACTGCATGCTCTGCCATTTTGCTGCTACCACATTGCTAGCTGCCACCACTGGGACTTTGGGGATTTTGCACAGGCCTGTATAGGCGTTCGGCACAGGACGGGATAATCAAAGATAGATTTATTTAAAAACTTGACTTTTTGGTGACTTTGAAAGGGGGGGAGGCCTTGTTGTGTTGGGTGACTGTACTGTGGACCTGAGAGAGGGGGGGTGTTGGATGGTGTTTTTGGTTGGCCCAGGGCCCTTTGTTTGCCTTGATTCCTCCCTTCTCTTCCTGGGTGCTCTTCTTCTCAGTGCTGCTCTGGTCTCAGTGGCTGGGCCTTTTCAGGGATGGGGGGCAGGTACTATTTATGGGGTGCTTTGTCCTGGGGACTTGGGACAATTCTATGGCTTTTTTTTCCTGGTGTGCCTGGCATGGGCTCTGTCCCTTGGTGGTTCCCTGTTTCTCAGTGCTGCTCTGGCTGGGCTTTTTTTCAGATGTGGGGGTTACTACTTTGGGTTGCTTTGTCCAGGGGACTTGGGGAGATTCTATGGGGGGGTTTCTTGGTGTGTCTGGCATGGGCTCTGTCCCCTGGTGGTCCCCTGTTTCTCAGTGCTGCTCTGGCATGGGTGGTTGGGTATTTTGGGGAGGAGTACTACTTATCGGGTGCTTTTGTCCCCTTCTGTCCAACTCCCCACAGTTGGCATGCTACAGAAGGTTATTTTGGTTGGGATTTTTGTGGGAGGTTGATCCACCGAACCTGCTGAGTGAATGTAAAAAAAAATAATTGTTTTCTCCTAGATTGGATTTTTAAATTTCAACTGCAGTTGAACCTCGACGTTGGACCTTGACTGGGTCTACTGACACGACACAGCTTCACTTACCTTGGGGCAAGGTTTGTCAGCCTGCCTGATGGGCTTCTGTCTGTTTGGGCCTCCTTGCCCTATTGACCCACATTTCCTTCTCACACCACACCTGCCTCTCTTTTCCCCTTTGCCCGGGAGCTGACAGCCTCTCTTTTGCCCCCCGCCTGGATGCCTTGGGGTCTCTCTCTCTCCTTAGCCTCTCGCACAGGGGCCACCTCTCTTTTTCCCCTGACATGGGGACTGCACTCACACCCTTCTATCCACATCCTTCATCATTACACCACTCCACTTTCTCCTTTCGTTTCATTGTGCCATCCATGATGAGTGGCAGAGGAAAGAAGAAAATGGAAAGACCCTGAGTGGCGCTCCTGCCAATTTGCCCCCTGTCTCTGCTGCCCAAGAAAACCCATTCTGGATGCCCAGTGAAGCCAAAGAAAAGACTGGTAGTGGAGGAGACACCCTTCTTCTCCTCATTGCATTTGGTTGGCAAGAAGAAGGAGCCTTCTTCCTCTGCTGCAGCCCAAGCAGCCCAACCCTCTTCCTGCACTGCTGCTGCCACTCGGCAACATCCTGTTGCACCTGCACCCACGGATCCCGCTACACCTGCTGTCCCAGCCCATCCTCCTACCACCACCATGCATGTTAGCACATCACCACCTACTGTTCCACCCATGGTCCACACTGGCACACATCCCAGCATGCTTTCTCCAGACCCTTCCACCACTAGCGCACATCCTCCCCGCCAACTCCGACCACCACCCCTTACATCCACAGTGTCACAGCCACCACTGCAACTGTGACTTTCCCTTTCCCTAAAGCTGTTGTTGTGCTGCTGGGGAGCAGCACGAAGCGTGTCACATCACCTGTGTGGTTGCACTTCATGCTTGCCGAAGTGGATACCACAAATGCATTGTGCTTGCACCACAAGTCCCTGATTAGTTGGAGGAGAGACGTCCAGCATCTTACCACAAGTAATCTGAAGGCCCACTTGGAGCAGCACCATGGGCACCTTCTGGGTGCTGGTGAGTCCAGATCCAAGAGGAAGCATGGGGTGCATGCAGTTGCAGACTGTGAGGAGGAGGATTCCCCTGGAACTGGTACCCTGGGGCCATCTGATGCTGCCACCCCACTGTCCCCATCCACAAAGAAGCCATCTTCTTCCTCTTCACCACTTTCATGGCACCATCCACCACCCTCTCAGCCCACTCTACCTGAGTTCATGGAACGGAAAGTAGGGTTGTGCACCAGAGACCCATCTAATTTTTCATTTTTATTTTAACTATTACAATTTTTTTTTTTTTCATTTTTTGTTATCGAGAATTTTTGTTTTTCGTTATTAAGTTTCCTTTTCATTTTTCATTGTTTCAATGAGAAATGGATTTCTGGCTGTAACTTCTTCATTTTCCATCTGATTTGCTTGAAAGGTTGCTAGACTGTACCCCTCACCGAAGGGATCATTCCTGCCAAATTTCATAAAGAGTGGATATAGGGTCCCAATTTTATAAGCGATTGTTGTTTCATGGTTTTCACACACAATTCCAGCTGTAACCAGGCACATAGCGCCCATTGAGCAACCCTGATTTTATGCCAATGGCCACCAGGTGCCAGGGGATGCTGCCGAGCCCCGTTACATTTTCCCCCCTTCCTTCTGGCGGGCTGCCCACTCCCACTACTCTCTACTCTCATCAGGTGGGCGGGCAAGCGGTCACCTTAGGAAGCCTTGCCTTGTGCTTCTGCAGTCTGGCGGTCCCTCCACCTGGCGCTGTGGTCCACAGCTTGAATTTCCTGGAGCACCCTCAGCAGCCACCTAGATCAGCTGCTTAGTGATTCCAGCTGGAAGCAAGACTTCCTAAGGAGGCTGCCTGCCCAGGAAGAAGAGAGTGCTGAGAGTGGGCAACCTGCCAGAAGCAGCCCCACAGCCAGCCGCTGCTTCAGCCTCTACATCCCCAGCCACCCCAGCTGCTGCTGAGATGGCCAGACAGCCCACACCATGGTAGGTGAGGAGGGAAGTGAGAGGGGAGGGAGGTCTTGCTGGGCAGGGCTGCTGCTGCTCTGCACAGTTGGGGGGGCAAGCATGAACTAATTATGGGGCTGGAGGGCATGATGGTTATGGGGTGGGGCAGATGATTATTGGGGGCACACATGAACTAGTTATGGGTGGGGGTAGAGTGAATTTATGGGGGCACAAATGAACTGGTTATATGGGTGGGGGCAGCATGAATTTATGGGGGCACAAATGAACTGGTTATGGGTTGGGTCAGTGTGAATTGATTATGGGGGTACAAATGAACTAGTTATGGGTGGGGTCAGTGTGAATTGATTATGGGGGCACAAATGAACTGGTTATATGGGTGTGGGCAGCGTGAATTGATTATGGGAACACAAATGAACTGGTTATGGGGGGTAGCATGAATTGATTATCGGGTCACAAGTGAACTGGTTCTATATCTAGAAGAATGTCTCTTTGCATGGCATAATGTGCTTAATAGGCTGCATTTTGAGGTGTCTTGTGTGCTTGATTGTGGTTTGGTCATTTGGAATTTAGTGCTCTGCTTGTGGAATGCTTGTAGTTGGAATTGTGGGTAACACCCAGTTGTAAACCATCATTGAGGGTGCAGTGACCACAGACAACCTCCATTTTGAGGAAGGGCAAAAGTGTCTTTAAAGTTAATTCACATGCATGCAAGCTCAGTAGTGACCCCAGGCCCCGCCGGCCTGGGTAGTGCTCCTAGGCCTGCCAGCAGGAGAGAAAGCAGATGGGGGTGGGGAGGTAAGGTGAGTGCCACTTCTTGACTTTTTGGCCAGGGACCCATTCTACCCTAGCTACACCCCTGTCTGTAATGTCTTTGTTTTCTCTCTAATATTGATGGGAATTGGACTATTTGTACCCCTAGTGCCAGGGATCATCCCTGCAAAATTTTGGAAAGACTGAATGAAGGGTTCTGATTTTATAAGCAATTTAATTGTTTCATGGGTTGCACACACATTTCCAGCTGTAACATCTTTTTTTCCACCCAGTTGAGATGTAATTTGGACAGATTGTTCCCCTCACTCAAGGGATAATTCCTGCCATATTTATGAAATATTGGATAAAGGATCCTCATTATATAAGTAATATAAGTTTCATGATTATAACAGAAGTTGTGGAAATACTAGTCCTGAAAATCTTGGGACAAAAACAAAAATTCCAGGACATAACCAGGACTTCAGACAGCAAGGAAGAGGGGAGGGGGAAGCATCCCAGCAATCAAGAGGTATGTTTGACACAGCCAGACTGACCAATTGACATCCCAAACACATCCTGCAGCACTGTGACAGACAAGATGAGAGAATCCCTTAGTGGCTCTTTCCAAAGCAGATGCATCCAACTTTCCAGTAACAAGCAGGGAGGGGGAGGAGTTGGGTGTCACAGCACAGGATGATGGTACATGATTGACATTTTTGCTGGCCAACTGGCATCACAAACTCATCTTTTACCACTGTGACAAACATAAGAGAATCTCTGGTATAGGCTCATTCTCTGGAGATGCTGCCCAGGCTTCCAACTTGCCAGTACTCAATCACTGCAATCAGAGAGACTTGGTGGAACAAATATAAGCTTCTGCCAAGCTTCACAGTCCCCACCATAGCTAGAACTTGTATGGATCGTAGGCTGACACAGTGCTCTGTGCGTGCTGCAGTCTCCAGTCTCACTGCAAGTGTTCATAAAAGCAGCACTCTGCACCTAATCTCCCCCGTGTATACCACCACAGACTTTGGGGTGCCAATGACTGAAGCCTGTGCCAGTGTCTCCGGCATCTGCTCAGCCTCTGTTCTCCCCACCTCCTCCTGTCTTCTTCACCCTCTCTACAAGTGTTCCCAAAAGGAGATCTATGCATCTTGTAGAAACTATATAATTTGAACAGTTTATAATTCAACGCTGGAACTGAAGAACTAGTACAGGAAGTCACCTCTCCATGGGAGAAGTGGACTACATGACGTCACTACCACAGTCGCTTTGTAGCTTCACTCAATTATTGTTAACAATGGACTTGGGAAGTCCAACCACAATAATGAGCATGATGGGCCTTGACAGCCTATGCCCATCAGCTGAGCAGAATCGAAGATTGCCTTTAAGTACAACCTACTTTAATCTCAAGTATAATTTTATTAGAAGAAAAGAAAAGCAGAAGTCCTGCTTTCCTAGTCTTGGCAGGTAACAACGCTACCCACACCTAAGCAGAAGTTGCCCTACACAATAATGTTTCTTATGTGTCCAGTGCCACAAGCTGGAGTCCATGCAGGTGTTGGTTCAGGAAGGCTAGAAGGTGGGTCCAGGTGAAGCTGGAGAGATGGGCTGCTGGGGTACGATGAGAGTGTGATCCATGTGTGCAATGTCAGGAAGGGAATGACACCATGAGGTTCACTGCTGATGCTAGTGACCACAAGCTGCCATTCAACGTTCCATCTGTTCAAACCAGTCCTTATATACTTTTTTAGGTGCTGTTGTTAAAATTTGGAGGTGAAGGGGCTGAGGCGCTTGCATCACAAGAAGGTCTGTGGGAAGGGGTGATGTCACTCTTCTTTTGCAGAGAGAGAGTCTTTTCCATTGTTTATGGATCATTGAGGCTTAATAGTTCTTCTGGTGCCCAATTGTCTAGAGAAAAGGGTGAGTCTCCCAGTTCCCAGTCCTCTGAGCAGCTTAGCATCTTCCTGGCACATTGTTCTCTCCTGACTTTGAGATGGGCTTCATCAGGAATTAATTGATCTGGGTATCTCCTGGGTAGAGGAGTTGTGCCTCAACAGTCTTGCTAATGGCTCCTGTCCTGACGGGCTAGAGTACTCAATTGTCCATGGATAGCAGGATGTTAACTTTTGAGTTGGGAAATACCTGTCAGCCCTGCCTACTGGCAGCAGCTTCAGCTGCTCCACGGCACCCCCTGGTAGCGTCGCAGCAGCTCCCGACATACCGGGACACCCCCGTTGACAGCTCCAACTGCCCCACCACCAGCAATGGTTTCCAGGGCAACAGGCCCTGCTCTGGGGTCTGTAACCATGCCCCCATCACCCTCACGTAACACGGGGTTACCCCCGCCCCTGTTGCGACGCTCAGAGTGCCTACGAGCACGTACAGGGGCGGGGCAAGCAAGTTAAAGCCCAGCACGGGACTTCCTGTCATGCTGGTGATTGCGGAGAGACCGGTCCCTTGTGAGATAAGTAGCGTGTTGTGTTCTTTATATATAGATACATTATGTGATTCAGTGTGAGTGTCAGTGTGTGTGTGTTTTTTTAGCCCCATGCAGTTGAACCCTTATTGTACCCCGTGTGAATCCTGTAGTGAGCTGTGTGAGACTGTGTGAGAGTGAGCCGGCCGCCCTGCCCCCCCCCCCCACCTTTCTGGGATTGTCTCAGTTCCTGTGTGTCTGTTCCCTGTTCACCTACCCCCAACCCCAGACCTCTACCTACCCTACACGTGTTCCCCACTGGTATCCCGTCCTCCTCACAGAGTGGTGGATCATGTGATCATGTGGGGCAAGGCCTGGACTCCCTGTATTGGTCTGCGTCCAATGATGATAGAGGCCTGATATCTTGGGGATCACCAAGGCCACCCTTCTATCCTGATGGACACTTAACCTCAGTTCCCATCTATCTGAGCCAGGGCCAGAGCCGCGAGTGTGAGAGGTGTGTCCCCGTGTGTGTGAACTCCAATACCTGAGTTAGGACAGTCTCTTGTCTCTTTTCTCCCTCTTCCACTCCTCCATGCTGTTGTTCCAAGAGCAGCTCTCAATACAGAGTCACCAAGTCTGCTCCTTTGACAGTCTTTGGGCCTAGCTTTCTTCTATCTTCCCTTCTTCATAGCAGGACAACGTAAGATAGTAATAAAAAAAATTAAAATTCTATTGCTATAGCTTCCATTCCACATGTGCTGCTCCAGGTGGCATCAGAGCCACACCAAGTAGGTGACAGGTAGTATATCCATTCCGTACTTCCCTCCCCTCTCCCATCAAGTTAATAGGAAATGGAATAGGATGCATGGGGAGTGTATGTTTTATGTTAAAGTTTTCTGTGGAAGATTGTGGGTCTGAGTTTAACAGAAGTTTAAGTTCCCTTCATGTACACAGTGTGCTAATCCTCCATTTATTCCTCCCCCCCCCCCACCACCACCCCAAGCTCTCTCAGAGCACCTCATTCAGTTTGACTGGTCTGGGTGACTGTTTGGGGATCCACACTTTGTGGGAAAGGCCCCACATCAAGGAGGACTAGCTGTAGGGGAGTGTATGGAGGCCTGAATTTGACAACTCCCAGACAACCAAGCCAGAGTGAGTCTAACTGGATGGTGCTGAGATTAAGCCCTCAGTGGGGCTTTAGCACAGCAGTGTCTGTCTGTCAGTCTGTCCATTTCTCTCTCTCTCTCTCTCAGTAATAGGAAGGGAGCTCAGCTTTTTTGTGGTTTGAGTCCACTCAGACTTGCCCTCCAGGGCAACAGGGAACAAGTCTTTGCTGTGCTCTGTGTCACAACCCTTCTGATATTATCTCTGAGGACCGCTGCATTGTGTCTACTCTTAGGCTGCATTCAGATGTGCGTTTAAATCGCACAGCAGTGGCGGCGGCATCATGCGATTTAAAGCAACACGCACTTCCTGGTTGGTGTGAATGCACTGAGTGCGCACATTTCAGCGTAATGCGAACTGTTGGAGTGCGGTTTTCAAAGTTGCTCTGAGCAGCTTTGAAAACCGCACTCCAACAGTTCGCGTTATGCTAAATTGGTGCATTCACATCAACCTGGAAGTGCGTGTTGCTTTAAATCGCACAATGCCGCTGCCACTGCTGTGTGATTTAAACGCACATCTGAATGTGCCCTAAATCTTCTCTTCATTAAGCTAAAATTGGATATCTTCTCTGTTAGCCTTGCAGCTTTTTCTTCTTCACCTTCAATACCACCATTCTATCCTGATTGCCTGGTCTGGGACTGTTTGGAGACCTGCACTTGGTGGGAGAAGCTCCACAGCAGGGAGGACTGGGATCATGGCTGTAGGGGAGTGAGTCTGATAACACGCATAGCAATGTAGGCATTTGCTTCTTGAACAAACAGTAGGTGTATTAAGTCTTGTGAATTTCTACAGCTTAAGAAGATAAGTGCCATACCGGGTCAGACCAATGGTCCCTCAAGCCCAACATCCCATCTCCAACAGTAACCAATCTCTATTTCTTGGAAGAAGTACCCAATAGGTCACAATGGGGCAATCCATTCGCCGCTGTTCACACCCAGCTCCCAACAGTCAGAGGTTATGTCCTCCAAACCTACTTGACTAATAGCCATGGACCTACCTTCCAAGAACTTATCCTATCCCTTTTTAAACCCAGCTATACTACTGGAATTGACCACATTCTCTGGCAACAAATCAAATTCTACAAGTTAGGGTATTTTCAGATGTGACACTACCATGCTTAGACCCAATCCAGGGTAACGGCCACCACCCTGGCATGGGGTAGGTCGATACCCAGAACAGACATGATGGTGCACCTTACCACACTTTGCCCCGAACCATGGTAGTGCTTACCACTGGCTGTTCCCCATGATTTTTTGAGATCACAGCTGGTGGTAACTGCTACCATGGTTTGGGGCAAAGCATGGTGAAATTCTGTTGGCTGCCAAACAGAAGTGACAGTGGTTGTGACCCCAGGGTTGGGTTAAGTGTGGTAAAATGTGGCTAAGTGTGAGGTTCCAGGAGGGGGAGCCCGGAACCCCGAGGGATAGGGAACAGGGGGCGCACGCACACCAAGGGATGTAGGGAGAAGGCAGCAAGGTTGTACCTGGAAAAACGTGCCCTCAGGGTGGAATAGGGCTATCGGGAAGATAAGTCCCCAGCCTGTCTCATCATCGGGCCTGGGTGAGCGTACACCTTGTTTGCTGCCTGGGTGAGGTTCCCACGCACGCAGGAAATAGGGCGGGGTTTGGGAGGTGCACTTGTGAGGGAAAGGGGCCCGTGCGGAGTCCAGCGGGGGGATAGGGATGGACAGGTCTTGCACGCCAAGGACAGGGGCCCAGGGGGTGCTCCCCAGCAGCCCCGGGCCTGCACACACCCTCTGCACCCTCACGCCCAACTCTAATACTCTATCCACTCACTCAGCCCAAGCACTCACCTCGCACTCTCCATGCAGTCTCTAGGGTTTGCTCACGCACAAGTCACACCGTAGCCAGGAAGGAACAAGGAAAAAGGGGGGGGCCAGTCTCACGGGCACAAGGCTCTGATCACCAGCGATGCCACTCTGCAGAAGGGCCTCTTTTATCCTCACTGCCCCAGGCGTTGCCGCAATCGCGCAGAGCGGCGCACGGGAGGGGGCGTGGCTTCCGTAGCAGGC
>QEPC01003253.1:22488-36559 GCA_003113815.1 Sphenodon punctatus
GATCAAGGAGCACTCCCAAACTCTGGACCTGGGAAACCAATGGGGGGTGAACCCCATCAATGAGGGGGGATGCCACACCCACCACTTTACCCACCAGCATCACCTCCATCTTGTAGGGATTCAGCTTTAGTCAGCTTGAAAGCATCAAGTTCCCCACAGCTGCCAGACACCGGGTAAGCATTGAGACTGTGGGTCTGGGTCGGATGAAAAATATTTGAGTTTCTAAGAACTCGATGGTGATACCATCTGCTCCAGGTGATTTGTTGTTATTTAGTTTATCAATTTCCTCTAGAACTACTTCCAGAGTCATGTTGATTTGTGACAGTTCTTCCGATTCATCACCTACAAAAAATAGTTCCTGGGCGGCCAGATGTGCAGACGGAGCATCGTCAGCAGAGTGGGTCACCTAAACCTGGGACTTTATTCTCTTCCGAGGCTTGCCCCAGGCAATGCCATAGAGCTGCAGGTGGCAGCCTAGAGTGCTGGGCGATCTGGGTCCATGTAAACCAACTGCAGGAGGGGATGCACACGAGGGACATGACCATCCCCGGAGTAGGTCTAAAGGTGGCCAGCCCCAGGTCCATCTAAATATTCAGTGACAAAATGGGAAATCCAACAGTTATCTACAAACCATCAGAAATATATACAACAAACAAACAAACAAACAGACCTATCTCACAGGGTTGTAAGAGTGAATTAGATAAGGACTGTAGGCACTTTGAGCAGTGAAAGTGCTATATAAATGCTAATAATAATAATTAATAATGCATTGTCTCAAGGGAACAAATAGCAATTGCATCACAGAGCCATTATTATGGTCCAAGCCACTGGGCACAGGGACTAAAGTTAAGCTGCAAATCCCAGTCCAGTTCATATGTCTCAGTAAAGGTGAAATTGTTAAGTTCACGTTTAGAAGTCCATACCTTTGAAAATTTAACACACCCACCCACCCATGAATATTGAAAGAGACATGGGCACCTAGCACCTACATTCTTTGGGCATTATTAAGCTTTACCCAGCATGCTTGACTTACTGAACCACAGTCTAATATGGTATCAGATTGCTTTGCTCCTTCTTCACTGATGACCTAATCACTTGGTCATATCCAAATGTGAGAGTTCATTGACCCAATTTTTACCAGTATTTAGCTTAATTAGCAAAGATTATTTTTCCTCACACAAATGAAGATTTTTCTTTTCATTCACTCTGGCCATATGAATCCTATACACTCAAAATGATTTTTATGTACTTTATGGAAATAAATCATTTGCAAGTGATATCATACCTAAATCTGTCTCCTATGACAACTGAGTCATTTGCAGCTCTGCAGAATTAGAATTGACACTAAAAGCATGGGATGATTTAAGGGAAATGACAGGCTCATGCTCTGGAAAATGGTAAAGTACTGTATATTTTAACAAGGGGGAGGGGACAGCTTGGGATACTGTGTAGCAGCATATTTCTCACTCACCATTAAGAAGTTAAAAGGCATGTCTGCAAAATAATACTACACATAGTTTAAGAAGCAGCATCTAATTAACCCTGGATTGATCCAGGAGACGAGAACACCCTTTCTTTTCCTCTAGAAAACCTCTTTTGGATGGCTCTGAATGTACAGCAGCAGAGCAAACGTCACTCGGGTGACAATAAGAATTCTGGAACAGACAAGACTAGCTCTTGAGTTAGCAGAGATGAAACATGATGTGAAAGACAGAAATAGCACATCAGGGTATTGACTACTAGTTTGTTATACTAGTGCCCTCTTCTGGCTCTTCCCCAGAGTAGCATTCGATTTGGCTCTGAGTGAAAACAAACACTTGTGGTGTATGTGTCAAGTGATAAATAAGGGGGGGGAGGGTATTAGACATATAACCTGTCCCCATATGTTCTATGACCATTTAACCTTTGGATTGCTCAACCCAAATAACCTAAAATCACGAGTCATCACCCCTCACCCCAAATCATGAGCTTTTAAACAAAAAAAATCAGTGGTGGATTCTTTGTCATTTGACTTCTGAGTCCCTAGAACATACTGTGGTCATGTTTTTGAGTCTTTTATCCACATTATCCATGAAATGTATTTGGTTGAAGAAAAGACAAAAAGCTGGTTTATTTTTATTTTTTTTATTTTTAAGATTTCAGCAGAAGAGGCTTTAAAAACATACCTCAAATTAAGTGTCTTGCAGTAAAATCCTATCCACTT
The DNA here is from genome assembly GCA_003113815.1 of Sphenodon punctatus. Classification (NCBI taxonomy): domain Eukaryota; kingdom Metazoa; phylum Chordata; class Lepidosauria; order Sphenodontia; family Sphenodontidae; genus Sphenodon; species Sphenodon punctatus. The sequence goes on from QEPC01003253.1 coordinate 24,692, forward strand.
GCCATGGAATTGACCTTTTATTCCAAATCAATTTAATTTGGAAGCTTGCCTTTTTGCTGGCTCATCATCTCTGCTCCCTCTCTCTCTCTCTCTCTCTCTCTCTCTCTCTCTCCAATTCCCTCTAAGAGGGAACTGGAGAGAGAGAGAGATTATCCAACCTATCGCTTAACCTTGTTTTCTACAAGTATAAGTGGATTATCAGGATGATTTAAGTTTTTATTGTTGCCATTGAAGACATTTTTTCAGACTTTGCTTCTTGGTCGCTCTTTGGATTACTGACCTCCTTAGAATTTTGATATTCTTCTCTTTTAACACATCAGCGTCTTTTATCTCTATGCTACTTAGCTTCTTTCGGTTGCATTCAGAAGTCACTATTTCTGCTGTTCTCTGCTCTGTCCAGAGTGGCCCCACGACCGACCGTCATGTGGAGAGAGGGAGGCCGCCAGGCATAGTGTCAGGGTGGGGGTGGCTGGCCACACGTTTGCGGCACACAACCCTGCCAGGCCCAGCTGCGTGAACGTAAGTCACTTTGTGGTTTATCCAAGGCAAAACTGTGATGGTATTGATGAGGTCTGGGGATGGTAATTGTGCCATCTGGAAGCACTTGTCTTCACCTAGCATGGCAGCCACTTCACCTTTCCTTCCAGCTGGAGTCCCATACATAGGTTGCCTTCCTGGACCTAATGGACAGTTTGCTGATTTACTGGCAAACTGCTTTATTAATGCCTCATTAACACCCACTGGTAGTTTTTCATGGGGATGGTGTGCAGCAGCTAGTTAATTTATTGTGTAGTAGCCATTTGCCAGTTGATACTATTGGGTGTTAATGAGGCAGCTTGCCAGGAGCATGGCAGACTGCCAACTAACTCCTGTTTATGGGGACAAAGCCACAGTCTTCCTGTGAAAAAGGAGCACTGCACATATCTACAGCAGATATGGTACACAGCTTGGTACACAGCTTGGTACACAGCTTATTCAGTTCTGTTCTGTACAGTGGTTACTGCTTCTTCATCCAGGATGTCTCTTAACTTGCTGGAACCAGTCAGTGTCAGAGGGCCTGTAACTTTACCACAGCCAACAGAATTACACAGCTATATAATGAGAATCATCTAGATGGGGGAAACAAGGTGAGAATCTAGGACAAGGTGTTCTGTTGCATCAACAGCTCCCCTGCCTGCTTGCAATCCCCTCTCAACTGCCTTACTGTTACTAACAGAGGTGTGGGTAGGTTTAATAGGGTCTCGGGGCAAGCCAAATTACTGGGTCCCTTACAACCAGGGAGGGCAGTGTACAGCTGGGGGGCAGAGGGAGGTGGTACAGAGCGAGTCTGGGATATGGAGGGGGTATTGAGGCATGAAGGACATTATAGTAGGAGGGGAAAGTGAAGCATCAGAGCAGACTGGAGTTTGGGGAGGGCTGAGATGGGGGACGGGGGGGAAGTGAGGTATTGGGGGTGGAGTGGCATGGCAGCCACTGACAGATTTGGCACCAGCTCCTGGCTCACTGGGGAAATCACAGGCAGCTCCAGCAGAGATAAAGCAGGACATTTTGGGTGAAAACACATGTGACTGTGGCGCCCTGTCATCATGCCCTAGTCACGATTAGGTCTGGCTGTGAAACAAACGTTCATGCAGCTGGGCCTGGCAGGGTTGTGTGCCACAAACGTGTGGCCAGCCAGCCCCACCCTGGCACTATGCCCAGCGGCCTGCCTCCCTCCCCTCACATGACAGTCAGCCAATGACAGCTGTCATGGCCGCCTGTCATGGGGGCCACTCTGGACAGCGCAGAGAACAGCAGGCCACCCCACATGATAGCTCAATGTAGCCTGGTTGGGCAGGTCTTTCCCTCTAGAAGTCTCCAGAGTCACAGCCCTGGCTAGCTGCCACCATGCCTGGGGAAACTCTGGGGCAAACATCCAGATACCCCTTAGTAAATGTGGTGGTGGCCCATGGGCCACAGCGGGCCACTGTCATGTTTGTTAACACCCCTAGAGTCCCAAAGTAGCTTGTCCTACTGTCCCCCATACCTGACTCCAAAAGCTTGGGGCCTGAGACAGTTGCCCCACTTGCTCCACCCAGTGCTATGTCCCTGTTTTCTAAGTTTGTCAGCAAGCTCTAGTTGCTGCCAGCCTGGGTGAGGGGTGGAGCGGGAGGAGCATCCACTGTCCCCTCCACCCATCTGCCAAGGTGCCCTGGAAGACCCCTACCTACCTCTCCTGAGTCCTGGTCAGATGGGATCTCTGCAGCGGCAGGACCATCCCGAACTCATGTGGAGCAGAAGGTCGCTACCTTGTAAACAAGGTTCTTCGAGATAGCTCTTATCATTCTCACTGGCACTGGGTGTTGTGAGAATGGTTGGAGCCACTCAAAGAAGTACGTGTGTGTGCGAGAGAGAGAGATAGTCTGCGTGAGAATCTGTGAGTGTGAGTGTGAGGGGGAGAGTGTCTGTGTGAGAGGATCTGCATGTGTGTGCGTGAGAGAGAGAATCTGTGTGTGTGTGTGTGTGTGTGTGTATGTGTGTGTGAGAGAGAATCTGCGTGTGTGTGCATGTGCATGAGATAGAATCTGTGTGTGTGTGTGTGCAAGAGAGTGACTGTCCCTGTGAGAGAATCTCTGTGTGTGAGGGAGAGAGAGAGTTTGTGTGTGTGAGAATCTGTAAATGTGAGGGGGAGTGTGTGTGTGTGTGTGTGTGTGTGTGTGTGTGTATGAGAGAGAGAGAGAGAGAGAGAGAGAGAGAGAGAGAGAGAATTGTTTAAAGGTTTCTCAGGATGACGTGGGTGTGTTACCTTACCCCCAATATTTTTATGTGCAATTTGTCCAATTGCACTGGATGGGGACTTGTCCCAGGCCCGCTGTGAGGAGTTTGCCATCTACTTTGCAGACAAGATCGCTCGGATTCAGAGCGACTTCGACGCTGGATTAGGGGCAGTAGGGGGAGAGCACAAGGGGACGGAGGCCCCGTCTGGTCCAGCTTTGTGGGAGGAGTTTCAGGAAGTGATGCTGGCCGATGCGACTAATGTCTTGGGGTCTGTGAGGGCCACTTGTTGCGAACTTGATCCATGCCCATCCTGGTTGGTGAAAACCTCTAGGGAGACATTGGGGGTGGTGCTGCCGAGGGTAGTGAACGCGTCCTTGCAGCAGGGGAGGTTGTCGCCTAGCCTCAAGGAGGCTGTGGTGCACCCCCTGCTGAAGAAATCATCTTTGGATGTGGATGCGCTCACCAGTTACCGACTTGTCTCTAACCTTCCCTTTTTAGGGAAGGTTATTGAGTGGGCAGTGGCACTCCAGCTCCAGGCACATCTAGATAGCATCGGTTTCCTGGACCCATTTGAATCTGGGTTCCGCCCCGGCTATGGCACTGAGATGGCGTTGGTGGCCTTGATCGATGACCTCTGCCGGGAGATGGACGCAGGATGTTCAACATTTCTCATCCTGCTAGATCTCTTGGCCGCTTTTGATATCATGGACCGTGGCTGCTGTTGAGACGGCTGCGTGACCTGGGGGGTCTGGATGGGACTGTTCTTAAATGGTTCCGTTCATTCCTCTCGGGGAGAAGCCCACGGGTGGTGTTAGGGGATGAGACATCTTGCCCCCGCACTTTATCATGCGGCGTTCCGCAGGGTTCTAGTCTGTCTCCACTATTGTTTAATGTGTATATGCAGCCCTTGGGGGAGGTCATGAGAAGGTTCGGGGTGCGTTGTCACCAATATGCTGATGATACTCAACTGTACCTCTCTTTTTCAACTGACCCAGACCCTGCTATCTCGTAGCTATCCCAGTGTCTGGAGGCCGTGACAGAATGGATGTGGCAGAGCAGACTGAGGCTCAACCCAGATAAGACGGAGGTGATGTTGATGGTGAGAGCGAAGGAGGTAGTGGCCCCCCTGATTGGGGGGGTTCGCCCTCCTATAGCTCAGCAGGTCCGGAGTCTGGGGGTGATATTGGATGCAGATCTCCGCCTGGAGCGGCAGGTGGAGGCAGTCGCAAAGACTGCTTTCCGCCAATTACATCTGGTGCGGAGGTTGCGTCTGTTCGTCTCCGGCCCAGACCTGGCGTCCCTCATCCATGCCTTCGTCCCCTCAAGGCTGGACTACTGCAACGCGCTCTATGTGGGGTTTCCCTTGTTCCTGGTTCGGAGGCTGCAGCTAGTGCAGAATACGGCGGCCTGGCTCCTTTCCGGGACGGGTCGTCGGGAGCACATTACACCTGTGCTCCGGACTCTGCACTGGCTGCCAATAGTGTGACGAGCTAGGTTCAAGGTTTTGGTGTTGATCTATAAGACCCTTCACGGTCTAGGCCCCTCATACCCCAGGGACCGCCTCGCCCTCTGTGCCCCAGAGCGGCTCCTTCGGTCTGTCAGGGGTGCCTTCTTGGAGGTCCCCCATGTTAAGCAGGGAGCCACAATGGAGAGGGCATTCTCGGTGACTGTGCCGCACCTTTGGAACTCCCTTCCGGAGGAAGCCCGCCTGGCCCCAAGCCTGTTGACATTCCAGCACAGTTGCAAAACCTGGCTGTTTGCCCAGGCCTTTGGGGAGGGAGCGAGGGGGGTTGATGGGTTTTTTCCCCTACCCTTTTTTGTTTTAATGTTCCCGGGCCCTGTTTAATATTTTATAGTATATGTTGATGTTTTAAATTTTTTATATGTATATTTTATGTTTTATTGTGTAAGCCACTCCTAGCTGTTCTCAGGAGGGGCAGGGTAGAAATTCAGAAATAAATAAATTAATTAAATAAATAAAAAAGTTTTCCCGGGTAACTTGAGTGTGTTACCCCCAATGTTCTTATGTGCACTGTTGTTCAAAGGTTTTTCAGGGTAACTTGAGTGTGTTATCCCCAGTGTTCTTATGTGCACTGTTCAAAGTTTTCTAAGGATGACATTGGTGTGTTACCTCCAATGTTCTTATGTGAAAACGTGTTAAAAGGTTTTTCAGGGTAACTTGAGTTTGTTACCACCAATGTTCTTGTGTGCACTGTTGTTCAAAGGCTTCTCAGAGTGATGCGAGTGTGTTATCCCCAATGTTCATATGTGCAAACTTGTTCAAAGGTTTCTCAGGTTAACGTGAGTGTGTTACCCCCAATGTTCTTATGTGCAATGTTGTTCAAAGGTTTCTGAGATTGACTTTGGTGTTATTTCCCATAAAAAAAGGAAACAAAAACCAAAAGACAAATAGAAAAATGAAAGTTGGTTGAAATGGTAGAGAATCACTGGTAGTTATACTGGCTTGATGAGACACTTAAAACTTCAGTTTCTCCTCCCAGTGAACCTGGGGTTTATTTTTTTACACTATTAGGGGTGTCAAAGTTTTTTACACTATTAAAACTTTGAACAGTGCACATAAAAACATTGGGGATGACATACTCAAGTTACCCTGAAAAACCTTTGAACAACAGTGCACATAAGAACATTGGGGATAACACACTCAAGTTACCCTGAAAAACCTTTGAACAACAGTGCACATAAGAACATTGGGGTTAACACACTCAAGTTACCCTGAAAAGCCTTTGAACAACAGTGCACATAAGAACATTGGGAGTAACACACTCAAGTTACCCAGGAAAACTTTTTTATTTATTTATTTATTTATATCTGAATTTCTACCCCACCCCTCCTGAGAACAGCTCGGAGCAGCTTACACAATAAAACATAAAATACATATAAAAAATTTAAAACATCAACATATACTATAAAATATTAAACAGGGCCTGGGAACATTAAAACAATAGAGAAATGGGACTAATGGGAGAAAGACATTGGATGGGACCTTAGTAAGAGGGCTCTCTATCCCCCTGTGGCAGGGCTTCTTGCAGCAGCAAGGAGTTCACAGGGTTAACTATTGTAATCTCCTTCCACTGTTAACTCTAGGAACTCCTTGCTGCTGGGTTAAGCCACACTACCGGCTTAACCATTTGGTTGGTCTCGCTACCATTGGCTTGGCTCCACCCACTTCTAGCCCCACCCCCACAAATGTGCATAAATTAGTATAAATTAGCACATGCAAATTTCATGCAAATGATTGTCCTCTTTTCTGCTGAGGTGTCAGTGGTCACCCTATGTGCAGTACATTTTCTGTGCTGCCGCTCTATGAAGCTGAGTTTTGGTGGATGGATCAAGTATATGCTGGGAGGTGTGTATGTGTATAATAGCTGGAGGTGTGTCTGTGTCTACTTTCATGTGTGGTGATGGACAATGTGTGTAGTGTGTAGTGTGTGTAGTGATGGGAGAGGTAAATAGGGATGTGGGGGGACTGGGGTGGAGGTTAGTGGGGGAGAAGGGTTGGAAAAGGGTTTTGAGGGATAATGGGGAATGTTGGGGTATATGGAAGGGCTGGGATGGTCTGGAAGGTAGGGATGTATGTGAACGAGCATAGGCAAGCACCCCAGTGATGAAGTTCCATCCATACGTATTATTCATACTGTGGTATTATCCAGAGATACTGAATGAAGGTTTTTAACACAAAATGCTCCTCACCTTAACTATAGAGCTGAACCCACCACTCTATAATAAAGAGAGAGAAAAAAACACAGAGAGAGAGAGAGAGAAAGAGAGACTATATATGTAGGTGCAGTTAATCAATGAGTAAAATAAGTTAGCAATATTAATCTATTAATAGAAACTAGGGCAGAAACAAGTAGAACCATATTTATTCTTGAGTATTTCAGAGTAGTCAAGATATATATAGTGTCAGCAATCTACCTGGCACTTTACAACTGTTGAAAACAGACAAGGTCCCTGTCCTGGTTGGCTTACAACCTAAGAAAGACAAGGGAGGGGAGATGAGGGATGGGAGCAACAGAAGGAGAGACGAGGATACATTCATGAAAGTGTGAGAAAGATTGCAGGTACACATACTTGTCTTAATTACATCAGGGAAGGAAGGGAAATAAGAGGATGAAGAGCTAGGGAAGGCCTGATGAAAGAGGTAGGTTTTCAGGAGGGATTTGAAGGATGGGAGATATTTTATTTAATTAATTTATTTATTTATTTATTTTAAAAGCTTATATCCCGCTCCTCCTGCCACAGGCAGCCAGGCGCGGCTAACAACACAAAAAAATACAAAACATATAAAACATCCTCATAAGATATACAACCAGTAATAACAGATGGTAAAAGAGGGACAAAAAAAAACCCCACACCCACCTCCCCACACCCATCCCCCCTCCTACCCTTACCCCTCCCCCTCACCAAAAGCCTGGCAGAATAGTCAGGTCTTACAAATCTTACAAAATGCTGGGAGGTCCGGGGCCAATCGGGCCCCTACTGGGAGAGAATTCCAGAGGCGTGGTGCGGCCACCAAGAATGCCCTACTCTGCATGCCCCCCCGGGAAACCCAGGGGACTTGAAATAAGGCGCCCCCGGTCGACCGCAGGGGCCAGTCCAGAACCCAGGGAGTGAGGCGATCTCACAGATATGCAGGGCCCAGGCCGAGTATGGCTTTATAGGTCAAAACCAACACTTTGAATCAGGCCCAGAAGACTATTGGCAGCCAGTGCAGAGATCTGAGCACTGGTGTAATGTGCTCCCAGTGGCCCAGTCTCACCAAGAGCCAGGCTGCCGCATTCTGCACCAGTTGCAGCTTCCGAGCCGTCGACATAGGTAGCCCCACGTAGAGTGCATTACAGCAGTCTAACCTAGAAGCAATAAAAGCATGGATGATCATGGCCAGGTCCAGAACCAAAACCAATGGCCGAAGCCACCGTACCAGATGTAACTGGCGGAAGGCACTCCTCACCACATCCTCCACCTGAAGATCCAGGCAGAGCTGCGCATCAAGGAGCACTCCCAGCTTCCGTACCTGGGAAGTCAGTGGAGGACAGATCCCATCAACCGATGGAGCCGTCACTTCCACCGACTTACCCACTAACATCACCTCCATCTTGTCAGGATTCAGTCTCAGTCAGTTAGCCCTCATCCAGTCCCCCACAGTTGCCAAACACCGGGTAAGCACTGAGACAGCCAGGCCTGGATCAGTTGAAAACAAGAGGTACAGTTGGGTGTCATCCGCATACTGATGACACCTCACCCCGAACCCTTTGATCACCTCACCGAGTGGCTACATATATACATTGAACAGGAGAGGGGACAAAAGAGAACCCTGCGGGACCACACATGAGAGGTCTTGGTAAGATGAAAAACAGTCACCGAGTACCACCCGCTGAGTTCTCCCTGTCAGGAATGAGTGGAACCATTCAAGAACAGAACCGCCCACCCATGCACTGTCCCACAGGTGCATCACGAACATCTCGTGGTCAATGGTATCAAATGCAGCCGAGAGATCTAATAGGACCAATAGGGTCTATCGACCCCGTTCCTTATCACGGCGGAGATCATCCACCAAGCCACAAGTGCTGTCTCAGTGCCATGACCTGGATGAAAGCCAGACTGGGAGGGATCCAGATAATTGACATGGTCAAGATGCCCCTGAAGCTGCTGTGCCACTACCCGTTCAATAACCTTCCCTAAAAAGGGAAGGATTCATCATCCAACCAGGTTTCTGTGATACATGCGAGATCGGCAGCATGGTCCAGGATTACCTCCTAAACTGTTGTTCCCTTATTTGCCACCGATCTCGCATTGATCAACATCAGAAACGGGTTGGGGGCCCCTGACCAAGTTCCACCTGCCCCTCTGCTGGAGGAGGGGCAAGCGGGATATGCACTAAGCATCTATCCCACCTCACTACTCCCACTCCCCTTCTCCTGAGACCATATCTCACCTGTCCTATCACGACCCCAATAGCCATGCCAGCCCCCCCTCCCCAGCCTGCCCCCCACCCCCCTCTCCAGCTATCCTACCCAGGCTGTAAGGGAGATACCCCCTTCCCCCCTATCCCTTTCCACCAAATATCCCTTCCCCATCCCCTCCCTAACTCCACCCCCTCTCCCTGGAGGTCCCTCTCTCACAGGGAGTCCCCCCTCCCTATCATTTGGGCACTGCCCCTATATCACTGGGGTGCAGAACTAACCCCATCCGCTACCCAACCCTCCACCCTCTCCCTGAGGCTCCCTCTCTCACAGGAAGTCCCCCAGCCCTATCATTCAGACACTGCCCCCCATCCTACCGGGGAGCAGAACCAACCCCCCTCTCACCTCCTACCCCCTTACCCTCCTCTGCCACCAGAGGGTTAATCACCCCCTTTGAACTCACGCCCTCTCTCTCACCAAGGGGGATAGTTCCACCCCACTTTCCCAACCCCACCCCCCACCTCTCCCTTCCACCCCTCATCCCCCAAAACAAATCCCTTCTTCCCCCTATCCCCCTCCCACCCCACCCCTCTTTACCTAAAATATTCCCATCCTCATAGCAGTGGAGACTCCCAACCACAGATTCACTCCCCACCACCCCTAACCTCACCAAGGATCACACCCAAGGGCCCTTGGGTGCAGCCCTTAAGTGTGCTGCCTATGGTGCAGCTGGACTGCCAGCTGTCTTTGGCCCCCACCAGGCCGGAAGTCCAGATATGAGTGCAGGCCCCACCCCTCCTCCAAGAGGAGGAGTGAATGTATTCGGAGAGGGAGTTCCAAGCATGAGGGGCCAGCAAGGAGTACTGGGAAAACACGCTTTGAGGAGCTGCCTTGCGGAGCTGTGAGCAAGCAAGGGTGGGGCTAGGAATGCCCCATGGAGGACAAGCAGAGTTTTTGGATGGGAGGATAGTGGGAGAATAATGTAGAGAGATAGCAGAGAAGTGAGGGAGGCCATGAATAGCCTTTTAGGTAAAGAAGAGAAGCTTATGCTGAATGAATTCAGGAACAGGTAGCCAGTGGAGAGAGGAGAGAAGAGGCTGCACATGATCAAAGTGGTGGGTGAGGTAGATGATCTTAGCAGCAAAGTTTTAAATAGATGTGATGGGAGCAAGGTGAGAGCAGGGGAAGGCCAGTGTGAAGGAGGTTACAATAGTCAAGTCAAGAGATAACCAGAACATGCACAAAGGTTTTAGCAGTGGAAACAGTAAGGAAAGGATGGATCTTAGCAATGTTGAGCAGGGAGAGATGACAAGATTTAGCAACAGATTTTATTTGAGGATTAAAGTAGATGAAGGAGTCAAAGATTAAACCCAGACTTTACGCCTGAGAGAAAGGGCTGAATGGTGACCCCATCAATGAAAATTGAGAAGGAAGAGAGAGAGGTGTCGGTGGGAAGCCTAGGAGTTCAGTTTTCAGTTTCAGCCATATTGAGTTTGAGTTGACAGCTGACGTCAAAGCAGAGATGTCAGAGAGGCAGTTTGTGATATGGGATTGGATAGAGGGAAGATGGTGGAGAGAAAGAGTTGAGTTTTATCCGCATAGAGGTAATATAGGAAGCCGTGCGATTCAATGAGTTTGCCCAAGGGCAGGGTGTAGAGGGAGAAAAGAAGTGGTCTGAAGACAGAGCGTTGGGGAACTCTAACCAAGAGAAGAAGTGACATGGAGGAGGTACCAGCAAGAGATACACCGAAGGACTGGTTAGAGAGGTAGGAAGAGAACCAGTCAAATTTGGCTCTCGGGCCATTCCTGCACCTTACTCTATGTAGGTGCAGATAATGAATTAGTAAAATAAGTTAGAAATGTTAATCTATACACACCCACTAACAACAGATGCTAGATGGTGGGGGTAGGGGAGAAAAGTGAGGCACTGGGGGTGGAATGACATGTCAGACATTCAAGATATTAGATACATTTATTTAAATTTGTATTGAACCCTTCTGCTGCTCAGGCCAGCTTACAATGTATAAAACAGATACAAACATATAAAATCCCTGAGTAGGGATGGGCGAACAGAACACCGTTCAGATGTTCGGAAGTTTGGTCATTTGGTTCGAAACCCGAGTTCAGGTTTGGCTGTTCGGTTCGGTGGAGTTCGGTTCATCCGAACTCGGACGAACATTCAAAAATGTGCTATTGGTACCGAAACCGACATTATTTTTGTATCACTATTTTTGGCCCTGAAACCACCCCTGGTGCCAGGAAGTCTGCTCCACAGCTGCCCCCCCCTTCCAGCCATGTTTTTCCCACCCAAAGTAGCATTTTCCCCACCCCCGAACTCATCCGAACTTTTCCAAACTGTTCAGAAGTTCAAGCATTCGGTTCGGAAGTTCGGTTCAGTCGTCCGAACAGGCCGAGCTCGGACCAAACGCTGAAATTCCGAACCGTGTTCGTCCATCCCTATCCCTGAGGGCCCCTCCCCCATTAAGCCCCCTCCATCCCTGTCCCTGCCTGCCAAAAGCATGGCCAAACAAAAAAGCCTTACATCACTTCTGGAAGATGAGCAGGCTCAGGCTTAGACAAATCTTCAGGGGAAGGGAGTTTTACAGTTGTGGCCCCATCTCACTTGAAATCTGGCTCTCTATGGTGTTCAGTGGTTGCCACTGATGTGGTCCATTGTCTGAAATATGCCGGAGCATTCTTTGCTACTTCTTGCCAATGTGTAGCCTCCAAACCCTCAACCAATTTTTATGATGGGCAGACAGGGGAAAGGCTATTGCTTCCCATTGAGCTGCTTATTGGTGTGGAGCAGTAGAGCCCCCTCTGCCTTTTTTTGTGTAGCCCACTAGGCAATTTTAAATGGTCAATACGGTCCCTAGGTGGAAAAGGTTCCCCACCCCTGTCCTAAACTAAGGTAGCAGGAAGGTTGGTGAAACAGGGAAATGGCAAGATGTATTTTGCCTGGGACAGGACAGTAACTGAGGTCATCTCTGTCAAGATCATGACATTTATATGGTTCCTTGGGTCTTTTCCTGAGGGAACATTAGAAAAGAATATACTGTGGTTAGTGGTGGGACCCTGGGCCCATTACCGGCTACCGGATTTACCGGTTACCGGTTCTGCGAAAACCGGATTCCCGGATTAAATCCGGTATACCGGTACCGGATTTATTTCATTGGTTTCAATGGGG
>QEPC01003253.1:36659-72101 GCA_003113815.1 Sphenodon punctatus
AAAAAAACTTTTTTGCTGGGGCTTTAAGTTTTTTTACATTGCAGCCATTTTTAAATGGCTGCAATGTAAAAAAAATCCGGTACCCCGGAATCCGGTACCCGGTCCGGATTACCGGGTCGAATCCGATAATGCCGGTACGCCCGGTACCAGCATTATCGGATACCGGATTTTACCGGTTTCCTACTCCTAGCGGTTACTACAGCTGGAATGAATATTCATGCAAACAAATAAATCTGTAAAATTTGTACTAGCTAAACCATAACTGATGAATCAGATAATAATAACCATTTTTCATGTGTGTTTCATTGGATACCCATTTTGGATACTTTGGTTGGTTATTTCAGTATTTTGGTTCATGTTTAGGCACTTTTGCAGCAGCTGAAGCAAAATAACTGAAATAGTCAAATAACCAAACTGAAGTAAACAAAATAACTAAACAAGGGGAATTGCTGAATACACAGATATGCACATTTCCGATGTGATGGCGGTTAACATAATATCCATGAAGACCTACTCTTCATTTCAGCTGTACCTGAAATGAACCTGGCACTTTACAGAGAACAAGATAGACACGGTCCCTGCCCGAGAGCTCACAATCTAAAGAAAACAGGAGGAGGGGATACAGGGAGGGGGAACAGAGGGAGAGACAAGGGATGCAACATTCATGAGGATGCAAGAACTCAGGTACACTCTCTTGGCTTGGTTATAGTACATTGGGACTTTGCAGAGTATCTGTTTGCTTTAGTATCTGTTGCCTTGTCTCATGGGCTGGTCTCCAGGTAGGGAACATATGGCCCAGTATTTTTAGTGACTATTTACTATTTTGTGAGCTAACATATTTAACAAATTGATTTTGTGTTATTTAGACTTATTTAGACTTTAAGAGGAAGCCTTGGCCAGCATTTGGTACATGTGTGTCCTAATTATATATTTGATTATAATATTCATGCCAACCTAATTAAGTGCTATTTTGTTGTTGGAATGCGACATTATTGCCTCTGCCAGATAATTGGATAGGCTGTTCATCTGTACACAATTTCTTTTGTTTTTGAAGTTTTCACTCAAATTGAGGGTGCCGGTATAACAGTCCCAAAATTGTCGGTTAATAGTCCCGAACTTGAGACCACTAAACTATACTGCCAGTCTCCTGATGTGGGCCATGTGGAACTCGGGGTGTTATTGTATTCAAAGTCTGACATACCATAGCTGCTAAATAGAACCTAAAAAAATGAAAGACTTTGTGTGTGTTTTATTTTAACCTTTCTGTCGCAGCTGCAAAAGCAGCTGGTGTTTTCTCTCTTATTTTCTTTAAATGTGAATTGAGCCCAAAATGTTTTAATAAAAGAAATTTAAGTACTCTGGCTGAATACTTTTCATTTGTTTTATTGAAAAGGCTGGGGGGGGCGTACAAAAGAAATGTAATGATGGAGTGGGGCTGGGGGACAATATGGCCTCACTACCTCATATTTAGTGCTGCTTCCAAAGCTCGGTCATTCTTTCTATTGTAAATCTTGGCCTCAGATTTCCATATTTCCTTAGCTGAGACTGGAAGAGGAATAGGGGCTGGGGAAGAAAGGTGATGTAAACAAGCTTGGCAGCTGGCAAGCTAAGAACCAGGGTAGGCCCCAGTGTCAGTTAGAGCCACTTGCAAGCCATTGCTATGTTATGAATTGGAACTGTTCTCTACCAATCCTACCAGGGACAGGACTTAAACTGCTGGCAGGCAACTCACAATTCCGGGATCTGGGCAAAGGCACTATGAAACAGATAGCAAAGTCCTTCAAATAGACAGATGTTTATTACTATATCAATGTAGAAAGAACTGAGAATATAGCAGTAATATAGCACCAATACACTTGCATATAGCAATAGCCTTCACCTACTCTAACAGCAAGCACACACACATACATACATACATATGAGTTCTTACGCGTCAGAGGTCTCAGGTCTGGTCTCGAAAGGAGAGGCAGGGCGGGGGCCCAATTGAGGTCTTTCTAGGAACCTAGCTGCTGGAGTCTGGCTTTTCACAGCCTTTGAGAGCGTTGGAAAGGGTCAAGCATTGATCAACCAGCGGCTACCTGAGTAACCGGTCAGAGGGTACCATACAAGGCACCTTCCCTGTCTAGGGCTGGCCTTTTTATCCAGTGACTGCCTTATGATTATACAGAGTGCGGGGCTGTCAGTGCTAAGCCTGGGAAGTTCTCCCATTGGCTGTTCAGATTTGGGGTACTTTATGCTTAGTCATTGTTATTATGGGATGTCCTCACCAGTTAGATCCTGCCTACCCCTCCCTCCAGATGGGAGGCCTGATCTTTGGCCATGAGTTGCCCATGCCCCTTACTCTAAGGTGTCTCTCTGTCTGACTAGGCCATTTTCCCTCATTGCATTGCTTGGTTCTTATCTATTCTTGTAACTTGTTTACGTACAGCCATGTTCTGGGCATGGACAGTTCTTTCTGGTTCTGTTCTTATATCCCTGTCAGCATATTTCTCTCTCCTCCTGCCAGCCTGTTTTCCTCCTAATATGCATTTTCAATATTCCTAAACTAAAAGTTACTATGGAGCATATAGCAAGCAAATAAAGCATAAAGGAAACTCATAGCATCCTTTCAATAGTTACAGATGTATACAATATTCTCTTGGTTCCAATAATGCACAATGCTTCAATCAGCCTATTCATTCACTACAGCTACAGCTAAGAACAGCTGAGTGCACTGAGACCCAGCCACAGCATCCTTCTTCTTTGACAATGCTCTTCTATCCTCTAGATACACCTCTATGTAATAAAGTAGAATTAAGTAATGCATACAAGATGAGGGGGGGGGAAATATTTACATTCCAGGGGTGGATTAATAGCCAAGTGAGGAAGGAGGATAGGTTGGAAGGAGTGGAGGGGAACTGGAATGTTGCTGAAGAAGACATAGCCTGCCTGGGGACAAATGACCTGTCGGACAAGGTGAACACATCTTGTCAAGCACAGAGGGCTTCTGGAGGTGGCACTGAGGGAGTCTGTGCAGGGGCATAGCTACCATTGGACAAACAGGGACATTTGTCCCGGGGACCATACTGTCCGGGGGCCCAATATCCAAGGTGGCTAAGCCACCCTTCCCCCCCCTTTTTTCTTTTTTCTTTAAAATTGCCACCTGAGCTGAATGGGGACCCTTCCGGCTGCTGTGTGGGTCCCCTCCCCCTCCCTGCCTTGTGTCAAACACAATGTTGTAACCATGGGCAGGTAGGGGGAGGGGACCCATGCAGCAGTCTGCATCAGGCCAGGTCACATTCCCAAGCCTCGTGGCTCAGCTCGCCCCCCTGGTGCTACGTCATGGAGGAGGAGTTATACCCGCCAGTCCGGACAGGGCTGGCTTGAGGGAGGCCCAGCCCGAGTTGGAAGGTGCCCGGCAGCAACTCCACTCAGTAACTGAGTGGAACCACCACCAGGCACCTTCCCACTCCGGCGCTCCTTGCATCGAGCTGGCCCAGGCTGCCTCGGCCTGCCCGACCAGCCCCCGACCTCCAGTACTGGTCGGGCGGACCGGGGCAGTAATGGCACTGTTGCTGCTGATTGTGCTCAGCCCCAGCATGTGGGCAGTGAGCCGTGAGAGATGGAGTGCACCATGGGACCAGCTCGACACTAGCTCAGAAGATGGATGGGTCCAGCAGCAGGTCACCAGCAGCAGGATGCAGACTCTGCAGAGAGCAAGTAAGTCCCAAACACCAACAACCCAGCATCCCTAGGCTGGTCATCAGCTTCACCACCAGCAGGAAAAAAAGGGGGGGGCACAGACATTTCTTGTCCCTGGACCCATCCCAAACTAGCTACACCCCTGAGTCTGTGTGACTCTTCTATGTTTTCAGAATACCAGATACCACTGTCCTGAGAAGCTCCAGGAGTTACATGAAGCCCTCACTGCTAGGGTTGCCACCTCTCTGGGTTTCACTTGGAGACTCCAGATTTTGAGTCTCAGTCTCCTGACTCTGTGAAGCCCTGATTTCTCTAGGTCAGCTTGGGGGCCTGGTAATCTGGAGAAATTGGGGTTTCTGGAAGAGACAACATCAGAAAGGGGACAGTCTGTAAGGACTTCCTGCCCTCAGTTTGACATGGCCCTGCTCCTATGGAACATCATGGCACCCCATAAGGGGCAAGATAGTGTCAGAAAGTTTGACAGAACAAATGTCCCCTTTGCTTCCCTCCCTGACTCTGTCCTCCCCACCCCCACTTGCATATTCCTGCTACACTGCCAGTACTGCTCTGTGCCTGACAACAGCATGTGTTGTGGGGCACAAGGCAATGCCTAGTAGGGCTTGGATGGGAAGCACAACACCACCCAGAATACCCCAGCGGAACATGCAAGGTCTGTAGTCAATAAGACATCAGTGATCCAGGATATGATCCTGGATCGGGCTGCAGATAGAGGTATGCATGTCATTTTTGTTATTACAATAATGATATGAAGATTGTTGTTTTCATTATTGTTATTGCAATAATGAACATGAAAAACAATAATAACAAAAATAGAAATGAAAATGACATGTTGTTTTTGAAATAAAGTGAAAAAACTGAAAAATGTATTTCTGGCAATAACTTTTTTGTTTCTTATTCATTTCTGATGAAACATGGAAAGATTGTACTCCCAATGGAGGGCACTATGTGTGCCAATGTTCGAAATTATTAGATAAAGGGAACCTATTGTAGAAACAATTGAACCTTGTGATTTTAAGAAAAGCTCCATACACATTCATGACTACACCTTCTATATCTTCCATCCAATTTCCATGAAACCTATGGACATTATGGGTATTTTCAGACGTTACGAGATCACACTCAACCACAGACAATCCCCTGTGGTGGCCAATGGTCCCGTAACATCTGTTTGATCCCCACCAGATGTTTACCACAGTGAACCACCAGCAGAGATCAAAATAACCACGCTTTCAAGGATGGTCCGGGGACCATCTCTGAAAGCGTGGTCAAAGTGATTCCCACCGGGGGTGAACCCCCGGCGGGAATCACTTTTTGCCCCCAACAGACGTGACATTACCATGCTCAACCATGGCGGGATTCACTGTGGTTGAGCATGGTAAAGTCTCGTCTGGCCCCTGACCATGGCCTATAATCGGCGGTCATGCTCGCTGCCAATTCCGGACTGTGGTCAATACCCTGGGGGGTGGTCGGGCGCCGTGGCTGCATTGGCCTCTGCGCCCGCCCGTCTTCCGGAGGGCGGGCAGCCTTGGAAGCATGGGGGGTGGGACTGTGCGGCCGCACGTTGCGCAGCGCAACCCCGCCCCTCCCCGATTACCCGGCGGAATCTGCCGGCTCGTCTGTTGACGGGCCGGTCTGACTCTGCTGGGGAATCATTTGGATGATTCCGTGACGGAACTAATAGGGCCACCGTCAAGTCTGAAATCACCCCATGTCTCTCCACAATCATAACACTCCTGCCAATTTGCAGAAAGATTGGATGAAGGGTCCTCATGATATAAGACATTAACTTGAAAATACATTTCCAACTGTAACATTTGTATATTCTATCCTGTTTACAAGATATTTGGCAGGAATGTATCCCATTCCTTTCCTGTCATCTCTGCCAAAATACATAACCATTTGATAAAGGGACCCAATTTTATAAACAATTGAAGTTGTCCCCTTGAAGACCATTATTCAGATAAATAGCAGCACATGCAGTGCAAGTCAGAGGCAGGCATCTGGCATGGCAGGTGGAGAGAGGCTGTAGGAGGGAGGATGCGGAGCAACCCAAAAGACTGACAGACACATTCACTGGGCAATTACTAGCTTTGCAGGATCAATCAGTAGTGGCTTCGAGGCAGGCATAGGGGGCGGCCCTCAGGCGGGCATAGAAGGGACATAACTGGGACTTTGGGGATAGCATCCCATCAATCAGGAGACATAGTTTACACATCCAGGCTGGCCAATTATTATCACAATCACATCCTGCAGCACTGTGACAGAGGACCTAAGAGAATCTCTATTGGCTCTTTCCTAAACAGATGCTTCTGACTTCCCAGTAACAAGTGGGGGAGAGATGTTGGGATGGTCACATCACAGAATGAGGATATTTCATTGACATTTCTGCTGGCCAATTGGCATCACAAACCGATCTTATACCACAGTGACACGTAAGAGAATCCCTGGCAAAGGCTCCTTCTCTGCATATGTTTTACAGGCATATACAGTTGGGACCCTTTATCACATCTTTCTGATATTCTGCAGAGATGATTGTGAAAGTGTGATATAGATCTCTGCCAAATTTCATGTACCCTGGTTGGACGACAAAGATGTTAGTCAGACATACATGTATAAGTTAATTGCTTATACCACCAAGACCCTTTGTCAAATCCTTCTGAAAGTTGACAGAAATAGTACATATGGGAAGGGATATAAACTTGCCAAGTTTCATATAAATTATTTGTGAGGCAAGGAAGTTACACCTAAAAATGTATATGATGATGTTTGCAAAATAAAATAATTCAACTGCTTCTAAGATTGGATTCCTTTATCCAATCTTTTTGAAATTTGCTACACATTATGCCTTCCATTGGAAGTATAATCATTCCATGTTTCAGCCAAATATAGTGAAAACAAAAACGTTAAAGCCAAAAATGTGTTTTCCATTGAAACCAATGGAAAACTAAAACAAAAGCAAAAATGAAAATGACAATTTGATATTTATGAAAACTAAAATTACAGATTTAAATAAAGAAAACAAAAAATGAAAATGAAAATGACATGGGCCCCTGGTGCACACCTCTACTGCAGACCTCGCATGTTTCACGGAGACCTGGCTGGATGGAGAGGCAGGTCCGATGGGTATTCCGTGCAACACCAGCCCCAGCTTGGGAGCCAGAGGGCCAGTGTAGCTGTGATTTTTAAGGAGTCTTGGACTGCTAGGAGGTATCCAGTACAGTTAATCCCAAGGATCGAGGCCCTTCACCTTGTGTTTGAGTTGTCCAGGAATAGAATTGGAGTGCTGCTGGTGTGCTGTGCTCCTTCCTGAACAGCAGCATCCCTTTCTGCTCTAGCGAAACTGGTATTGGGGGTGGCTTTGTGCTTCCTGAGGACTCTGGTCCTGGGGGATCTCAACATTCATGCTGGCACTGGCCTTGTGGGGGCGGAGCGTGAGTGCATGGCCACCATGGCAACCATGGGTCTGTCCCACATGGTTAGTGGCCCTACACGTGGGGGGGAGTGGGGCATGTGCTCGACCTGGTGTTCTGTTCCGGCCTTGAGGTGGGTGATCCGGTAGTGGGGGAAGTGAGTTCTATGCCCTTGTCATGGAAGGACCATTGCCTCCTGCAGACCAGGCTTCTAGCTCATGGCAGTCCCCGGAAAGAGGCGGGACCTATTAGGTTGGTCCGCCCCCAGAGGCTGATGTTTTCAGTGGCTTTTACTTCTTTTATGGTTTGTTTTATATTGTTTAAGTAACTCTTTTGTATATTATGGATTGTTTTAATTGTTTTAACTGTATTTGTGAGGTGCCCTGAGCTGCCATTTGACTGGAGGGAGTGGGATATACATGATTAAATAAATACATTAATTAAATAAAGAAGAATACGGGAAGTACTGAACAAAGGCCATTCCCAAACAGGAGCTAACAAAAGTAGCAAAAAAGTGGTAAGTTTTTGCATCATACGGAAAGCAGAGAATGGTCTGTTCCAACACGAACAGCATTTCTAGTGTGCAGCAGTGGGGTGGACAAGTAGGAAGGAAGATGGGGTGAGAAGTTGAACACTGCAGTCTTCTTTGAGTTCGTGAGCAGAACCGAGGGTATTTTTAGATGAACTGGGGAAATTTGTGTGTTCAAAAAAATCCCATGATCCCCCAGACGAACGAGGTAGGGAAAGTGACTTTAAACAAGCAGCCCAGTCACTCAACAATGATGGGGGGGAGGAGCAGCATGCACACACTCTCCTCAGCTGCCTGGACAAACAGCTGTTTGTCGTGGCAGTTGGGGAGAGCGCATACGGTGCTCCGGGACCCCTGCCACCATCGTCTGTTTGCTGGCACAGCTGGGAAGAATGCATGTGCTGCTCCAGGCTCCATCCCCCCATCAGCTGTTTGTCAGGGTAGCTGGGGAGAGTTTGTGGGAATAGAACCTCAGTACTGAGCTTTTACTAACCCGGGAGTTTTCCCAGACAGCTTACACAAGAAGCATTTACACAATCAGGTAATTATCGTGTTTACTGGGAAATGTGTGGGCCTATGTCTCATATAAAAATGTCCTCAGAGCCTGGGTCAGGCAAAAGGCAGATTCTGGTTGTGGGGACAGGGAGGAAAGAGGGAGGGAGAAGGAGAGAGTCTGAATGAGTGCTGTCTGCATCAGGACTGGTCATGGGATGCTCAGAGCCAAGATCTCTGCCTGTCTCCTCAGATCACTACATGTATAATGGCAATCTTTTACCCCACAATTTACTTCCCTCATGGTTTTGTTAGAAAATATCACCTCACATTCTGACTGTGCAAATTCCTTTTGTAATGGCAGGGACAACAATGCCATTGACTTTGATACAGCATTTGCTTGTAGAAGCAATATGTGGTTCATGGAGTATCTGATTTGATAAGACCTTTGTTCTGTCAGCAATTTGTACATCACATTCATTGTGCAATCTTTATATTATGTTGTTGTTGTTTTTCTACAAAGCCATGCTCCATTGAAATGAGAATGACTCATGATACAATGTCTTCAATAGCATTTTCACATTCTGACATGGACATATTGAATTGGTCCATTAATCTGGAATTTTGCCTTCATCCTCATGGAGACAAAAGAATTCCAATAATATCATTTATTGGACCAACTTCACAGAAAGACAGAAAAACTTGCAGGTGGCAATCCACAAACCACTTATTCTGGAGTAACCCCAGTGAACCCCTGTGGGCTTCTATCAGGTTATGCTGGGATAAGTGGTTTATGAATTATTGTCTATGGCTCTGAAAAATGTGAAATCTTTCTTTCTACTGATTTCATTGGCTATACATATATTGAGCCTAATCCAAAGCTCAGTATAGATTTCTTTATCATGGGAGGCGGGAGGGAATCTCTTCCTGACACATAAAATGATCAACTTACGTTCTGGAAAGGCAGAACTGATCACTGCAGTTTTCATAGGCTACCATGATATATGAAGAGACTGCAGCAAATCAAGACGCAGTCTTTTACATGCATGTTATTTCAACATTTGCCCTCTAATCGGAGGCAATTAAGAACTGCAGAAAATGGGGATGTGCACTATCTTTCAAAATGCTTTCTTATAAAATATGTTTATATTACGTGGAAAAGATAATAGATAATTATAAATTTCAGCTGGAGAAGTTAGGTTTCTTGCAAAAAAAATATATATATTCTGATTCTAGTTTTTACTTATAGATCAGAGATTATCTTTTGTCTGAACCTTTCTCCTATTTAGATAACTCCCTTGCTTTAGCTAAGACAAAGGAATAAGCTGATAAAGGAAAAGAAATCAATATTTTTATGAATTTGTTCTTTAAAAAAAAAGATTGTTTTCTTAAAAAGACCTGCAGACCTAAAGCTTTCTAAGAATCATTAAATGTTGAGTTAGTTAGGAGTAAAAAAAATTTAAAAATAAGAATTTAAGCCTTTTAATCCTTTCATCTGCTCTGACGTGAACTCGAGGGCTTAATCATAGAAAACCTTGGATAGTTGCTGATGATGCACCCGTAAGCTTTCCTTCCCAGTATAGAGAGCACAGTAAGTAAGGCTAATTTTTCAAACTGAGTCACTTTTGAAAACAGTTTTAGTGTGCAGAAATAAATCTGCAGAATGTAAAGAATATATTATTCCAAAGAAATTTGGGAAATATTAAGCCGATTTGCATTAACAGAACAATTTGATTAGGGAAATGTCTTAAGCATAGCATCATCTGTGACGTTCTTGTTATATTCTAGGAACAGAGTAGAAGAAAAACAAAAAATCTTAAGGAAAGAAGGCCTTTTTGAGCGTATAATATTATAGGGATGAAATAGCAACTTACTTTGTTGTGTGTGACCTGAAAAGGAACAATTAATGGTATTTTGATATAGGGTTTGAAAGAGTTTGTAATTGTTAATTCTAGGATAGAGACCTTATGGACTTGATTCTCCTTATTCCCAGAAAGCACCCACTGTCTTTAACAAGAATGATTGACTAGCTTGGCATTACAGAATGGCTTTACTGCAATGGCCTAAACCCTATCTTGGCATCCTGGATTTTCTCTTCATTTGTTTATTATCTTCTTGTATTGTGGAATCACTTTAGACATCTTTGGGGATGTATTATGTGAGCTTCATTGATGATTTCTTGCCTAGCTGTTTCTCTGCACTCTGGGCATGGTTCAAAGCCCATTGAAATCAAAAGTGGCAAGTTTGCAGCGTAGTCTTTCCTAGCTTGGTTTCCTTTTCAGAGAGAGGTTGGAGTCTAATGGTGTATATAGAATGGTGTATTTATTTACAAGTGGATTGGAAGGAGCAAACAGCACATGCAGTGCTCCCCCAAACAGGCGCTACTGCAACCCCCCAAATCCAGCAATAGTTCCCTAAAGGTTGTTCCTCTCTCTGCAGCTTTCTTTGGACTCCTCCAAGTAGATTTTCTAGATGTTCTCTAATTGTTATTCAATATGCACAACAAGGGTTTCTTGAAACACTCTGGACATTTTCAGACAAGACACTCCCCACCCACTATACATGTTACAAGGGCAACACTGCAGCCCTGCAACATGTATAGTGGGTAGTGGGTGGAGAGTGTCTTGTCTGAAAAGGCCCTCTGTCTCGTCCTTCCCCCAAGCTGCTTGGACAGAATAGGGTGGGGTATAAATAAATAAATAAGACTTCCCTACTCACGTCCACACCAGACTGCCCCCAAACTGGTTCTTCTGTTACAATCAACTCTTTTTGGCTCAGTCCATCTACTTAACAAAACGCTCAGTGGTCCTGCTCGACCCCACCTAGCATGGGTTACATTTCTGGAGTGGGGGATGGTTTGCCAGAGCTCACTATTCTAGGGACACAACAAACCCCACTGACTTATGGACTTTTTAAAAAGGAAATTGCATGCTAATAGTTACTCTTACTTAAGTCAAGACCTGCATAAAAAGCTACAGTAGAGGACGTTTTCAATGCTCTTGTCCCCTATAGCATACTGATACTTGGCAGAGTTTGTCTCCCTGCAGTCAAGGTAGAGAAAGCTGCTTCCACATTTGCCAGACATTTGCTATAAGGGTTCAGGGCCATCTATTAAGAGGTTCTGCATCCCTGAATGTTAAATAGTAATTGGAACCCTATTAAAGGGTGTCCACAGAGTCAGGGAAATCCTGTACAAACTTTCCTGTGACTAGACATTCCAGATCATTCATTTCCACACTGCTATGGTTGATGATTATTAAGAATATAATTGCCATAATGGGTCAGACGAATGGTCTATCTACCCTGTCATCCTGACAGTGGCCTTTGGGCAATTATGTTTTACTAGGCCAAATCCTCAGCGACAATTAATATGCTTTCTTGGTTAAACAATTACAGGAAGCATATTTTAAACCTGTTCTCTGCAAGCAACCCCACCAAGAGCAGACAAAAAACCATCTAAGCAACACTGCTCAAGTTGTTGGTTTAGATTAACCCACCACAGTATAATGTAATCTCATGAACAAGTTAGTCAAATTATTTCACTTTACAAATTTGGATAAATAAAGATCATTATAGAAATAGATTTAATCTACTCAAATCATTTATTCATTACAAGTCATCTTCTCTCCTCTCCTTGCCAATACAACAACATGATTTACTTGTTTTTATTTGCATTGCAGTAGCACCCAGCAGCCAGGTGCCTCACTATGCTAAGGATTGTATGGACACATAACCAAGATGGTCCCTTTCTCTTGACACACTTATCCACATGCTGTCCTTTGAGCATGGAATGAACTTTATTGAATTCTGTGAGCATTCACATGCTTACATTTAAACCAAAGACTATGCTTCGTCCTCATGGAGACAAAATAGTTCAAATAATATCTTTTCCTAAATCCTAAATTCCTCAGCCAGGAAAGCCAAATCCTGCAAATTTACCAGAAGCAATACATAAATAAATAAATAAATAAATAAATAAATAAAAATGCATAGTTGGATTCATTTGCATATTTGTGCTCATTTTGTAATATGCAAATATGCTTTGCAACAGATTTTGTTATAAAAATACTGTTACTGTCATTGCTGTTATTATTTATATTTAAATTTATATAGCACAAGCAATGTATCTGGCACTGAACAATCATTGATTGTAGACAGGTTGGGTGAAGACACACAAGACAGAGTGGGGAGGCTACTACACCTTGGATAGCTTTACCCCACTCTGGGCACTTGGAGAGATGTTCCCACCGCACCGGGGCAGGCTGAGCAAATGGCTGCTATGCGATACATCCTCGGAGAAATTATGAAGATGTGTTGCAGAGCAGCCTTGCCCAACATGGGGGTAAGGCTGCCCAAGGTGGGGTAATTTGCTCCACCGTGCAGGGAACACCGCTGTGAGGTCTTGAGCGGTGGGCCCTGTCACTCATCACAAGTGGCCATGTCATGGCAGGGGACAGAATCCTAGTAAAATCGGGGTAGGGACGGGTGACCACTCATGTGGCGTTCATGTGCCTCAGCCCATCCCAGCCACAGCAGCAGTTCCAGCAGCAGCCGGCCGGCCTGGCTTCCCCCCAACCATCTGCCCAGCTCCCTGTGCTGGCCTCACAGTGTGGCAATGGGAATTGCCCACCTTGAGGCTGAGCAGGGATCGGCTACCTCAGCTTGTCTGGCTGCAGCTCTTGCTAGACACTACACAGAAGACAAACAAATTGAACTGAACTTTTTTTGTCATTGTGGCACAGTGGCAGGGCACAGTGGAGACATTCACTAAAATACACTGACCCTTTAAGAAGAAGCCTGAAAAACTATATAGAGCTCAGCTGAGAGAAGTCAGGCCTATAAAAGACTCAGATCAAGCCCAACTACTGCTATTGAACACTGAGGTGGAGGAAGTGCTGGGGCCATGTCCCCTCCCCCTCCATCTAAATGGGAAGAGGAACAATGAAAGGGCATGAGCATGACTTCGCGAGCTAATTTTTGTGATATTTTCTTTGTTTCATGCAAGGAGAGCTTCTAAAATAGAAAAGAGAAATGAAAGATTGCTATGATGTCTGGATCTGAAAGACCACCACATGATAAATGGAGAGGTGGCTTTTTAAATCTGAGAATCCCATGAGCCAGATACCTGAGGGGAAAGGGTGAGGCTTCTAATATTGGTTTCTAGCTTTCCTAGGTAGAAGAACTGCCACTTTTTTATTTGCTCCAAATTAGGATTTGGTTTAAACTAGTAATGAAATCTCCCTCCTAAAAACCTACTTCTTCCATCAAATCTTCCCCAACTCCTCACCCCCATTTACACATCTCCTTCTACTGTCTCATCACTCCTCCCTTTGTTACTAAGCTAAGCACATGCACTTGCACCTTCGTCAGCATTGCTGTCCCTCCCTATATGTCCCTGAGGAGTGGGACGCCTCTCTGCACGCCCTTCCTGTATGAACTTGATGCACTGATAGTTCTTACATATGTCAATAAAGTACAAATGTGGTCTCCAGAAATTCATTTCAAAACTTATGATAGAGGGATGGGAAGGGGGGAGGGGCAACTATCCGGTCCCAAATTTCTCTCAATGGGCCTAGCTTCCAGACACTGCAGGAAATTTCAATACCATTGCATTGCCTCAGGGTTATTGATTGGTGGCAATTTCTATGATGTCTGAACAGATAATTCCATGATTCTGCCGCAGGAGCTTCTCATGATTGATGTCTCAAAGGATCTTACAACTGCCAATATATTTTTGGCAGGGCCGGCCTTACAATTTGCAGGGCCCAGGACAAAGATAAAATGTGGGCCCTTGGTGGCCTGCACCCTCTTGGGGACACCCTTAGCAGGACACTGAAGGCGGTCATGTTTGGGCTCCTACATTCTGCCTTGGTGAAAAAAGGCTACTGTGGGGTCCCAGGCAATCCCCCTGGGTCAACCTGTGGCAAGGTCGGCCCTGATTTGGGGGATGTTGTTTCTTCTGAATGTTTGATCAAATATGGATAAATGACAGCCTAAGAAATGCAGCCATAAACTCAGTGCAAACTTTTTCAGTGGTTTCTGGAATCCGTTGTCTGTTCACTTGTGTAAGCAAGTCACACTGCCTGGTGAAAGTTTTCTCTTTCAAATACTACAAACAACTGCTGAAGGTGATTTACTCATAGGTTGAAAATTTAAAGCAAGTCTCCTTGAAATCGGGAAGGTGAGTAAATCTGTAATTATCCCCCATCTCTCCTGGTGATAGTAGCATAATATGGAATTCAGGAATTCAGGAGATTCAGAGATATTCAGGAAGGAATTCAGAGATATTCTGTTTATAATTTTTAATGATCAGAATAATTGCCTTTAGCTTCTTTCTATGCTTAATTCACCTGCATATTGATAGGGAGCACAGAACATTAAGTACATAACTCCCTTATGCTTTGAAATGAGAGCAGACCTGAAACTCTAGGGGCACCATTCTGCAAAGTGCTGAGTGTCTTCAACTCTGGTTAACTGCAATGGGTGTAGAGTGCATTCACACCCATTGCACGTACAGGGCTCTAGATTTTTGGACAGGTGCAAACTAGAGCTGAAATGAGAACCTGCAAGAATGGGTATACCTGTTGAATTTCTGGTACCTGAATCAAAGTGAATATTTTGGGTGCTTTTCGGTACCTGAACTGGGTTTTGATTGGGTACCTGAAATACAGACAGCTGGTATACCAAAATAAATACCATCAACCAGGATACTGAAATACCAGTTTTGTTCTGACTTTTCTCCCAATTTTTGTCCTGGATTTTGGGAATTTTTCCAGTATTGTATCGGTTTTGGGGGTAATTTCAGTATAATGGTTGTTGGTATTTTGGTGTTTCACGTACTTGGAACAGTATTCAGGTACCAATTTGGATACCCAAAACAGCATCCCAAAATGCTGGTATTACCCGCATGTACCAAATCAGGTACCCATTTCAGCTCTAGAAACCCTCTAGGGTTCAATTCATGTTAAATTTCACTAACTGAACTCTGGACTCCTCAGTCGGCAAACAAATTTATCCATGGTGTGTTTATTTGGCATGAAGGCTTGAATCTATCTTTTAAACTCCAAAGGAACCCCTCAGTCTATCACACCTTCCTCTCTACCTATCACATTTAACCACTAGTAGGGGGGCTAAAGTGAGCATAAATAAGAGGTACTTGCCACTCCAAACAAGTGGGACTGAAGTGAGGCGGATTGTTCCTAGTCACCTTGGAAGGAATCATCTTGTGTACTGGAGGAGGGAAGCCACAAGTCTGCTGCTATCCCATTAGCCCTCAGTATTGCAAAGCTCCCACCACCTTCATCTCCCACCTGTGTGAGGGAAAACAGCATCTCTGTCTCACTGAATTTGTGGTATTCCAGCTCCTCCTCCTGGGATTCCATGCACGTTCCCAAGGAAGGAAATCAGCAGCGTGACCCTCCTTCACCATTCCTTGCAGAAACTGGCCTGTCCCCAAAAGCAGGCTGTGCCTAAATGGAGAGTTCTTGATGAATGGCAATTCCACAAATCTCTTTCTCCTGTTTTGTCAAAAGTGAAGTAAATTGTTATGTGGCTTTACTGGAGAAATAGTTTTTCCATAGATAATCAAGGCCTTGGTGCTGAGTAGCAGGGGCAGTTCTTTAGAAAACATGGCAGAATTTGAAACCAACTTTGTTGTAGGATAATGTCATGCAATTTCACACAGAGAAATGGTGGCACAGAAAAGCAAATAACATAGTTTCAGAAAATGTAGCATCTTAGCTAGAAAATGAGCTTTTGCTGAGATTTCAGCAATTTCACTAGAAGAAGCACTTAGATTTATTTTCTCCTTAGCATTTTGCAAAGCTGGGCTTGCAAAAATCTGTTTAATAACATGCCTTGAAGAAAGCAATGGTGGATACTTTAGAAATAACTGTAGAATAAACTGACACTTGAAGAGACATGGTTATTAAAAAGGGAAAAGAAAAAAAAAGACCAGCTGCTCAGTTGGTGCAAATTAAAGTAGCTCTATTGAGGTCAAGAGGCAAGAAGACTGAGGCTGCTGTTTGGGCAGAGGTGATTATATTAAACCTGCCCTTCATTCTCGACATTGGCTGCCTGTGATGCAACAGACTGAATTTAAGCTCGTGCTACTGATAATGTACATAGGTGGCAACCCTAGCTGCTGGTCTTTAGAGTCCTGAGCAGTACAGACCCTGGCTATATTTGAGACCTGCTCCTGGAGCCTCACCCTAATGGCTGTCGGCACTCCGAGGCCACCTGCTGTTTGAGGAGCCTTCCATCATGCCTTACGTTGGAGAACAACTTGGCCTTTACTGTGGTGGACCCCTCGACATGGAAGTCTCTGACCCTTGAGATATTTGTCACAGTTCTTCCCTCCCTCCTCAAATTCAAAAAGCACCTAAAACCCCTTTTCTTCTCCAGGAGCTTTTAGAGGATCCACTGCTGGTTTCCTCAATGTATTTTCTCCTCCCCCTTTGCCATCTCCATTTAAACTGTTTTTAATACGTGTAACTCTTGTGGCAATTACGCCAGTGGCAAGAAGGGTTGGTTACCTAAGGGTTTTGCACACCTTACACACTGGCTTGAGCTCCCTCCCAGAAACCTGGAACACTAAATTTCCACTGAGCAACCTGGCAGACCGTTACCTTCCCCACTTGCAAGCACACTGGCTACGATGCAGACGAAAATGCTTTATTAAAGAACATAAGTAAACAAGGTATTATTAAAATATACAGAGGTGACAGGCACAAGCCAAATATCCCACACATGTGGGTCCCACCCACAAAGCAAGATTCTAGTTGCACAGCCACAAGTCTCATGGTTCCAAATCCCTGCGCCGCACTCACAGTTCGTTGGAACGTTCAGTTCATGCCATTCAGGTGCGCCTCTTCTGTCCTTGATCTGCACACAGGTCTAAGTGGCAGTCCACGGGGGCTGGTGTTACTCCCATCGCTGGCGTCCTTTTGAAAACCTTGTGGCACACCCGTTGAGTCTGTGGTCATGACCCATCCCAAGGAGTCCCATGCTGACTGTAGCTCTCCTCCATCCTCCTCCAGAATGTCCCGGGAGTCACCCATCCAGCAAAGTGATTTCAGCAGGGAGCTGGATTAGAGAGGCTTACTGGGTCCCTCCGTTGCATGCCAACTGCAGCTCTCAACATCCTCTCGTGGAACCCTGGGAACAATCCCCTAACCAGGGATTAAATCAGAGAGGCTTACCAAATCCAGCCATTCCACACGGGCTGTAGGTCTCCAATGTCCTCTTCTGGGAGTCCCAGAAGCCACCTTCTGACTTAGTCAAGTAATTTCAGCAGGAAGCTGGATCAGAGAAGCGTCTAGGTGTAAACCAGTGCCAAGCAGCAACTTTTAACAGGTTCATAACTTGTGTGGCAACACTACCTTGGGACCACCACAGAATATCTTCAGAAAAAAACTATTCCATCACTAGGGTCAGAATGTACAAATCTTTTCTTCCTGTTCAGCTTGTTTCTTTTGTTTGCCAATGTCCTTCCAATACCGTTCTCGGGTATGGTGACCACACCCTGACCAAACAAAACCCCGGGTTACATATGGATTCTAGTGGTTATCACAAATGCAAATAATACATATGGATACAGAATTAATTATTGTTTTCAGCTCTACTGTGTGGACAGTCTGTTACAAGGGAACTGCTCAGAATGAATGATTTGAAAATACTCTGTAATCACTCTGGAATGATTCTCATAGCCACAAATGCCTTTAAATATAGTGTCAGATATTTGCTTTGTATAAATCCACATATATCAACAGAGCTCCATGGAGATTTAAAATTAAAGAATCTGAGCCAAGTAAATGTGTACCAGGTTTCAGTGCATCCCACATTAAAGTAACTGCAAAATGAATCTGGAAATGAGAAGGAACATCCAGTGCTTTTGCATTTGTGCAGTGACAAATACTGTAACTTATCAAATCTCAGTGCTAATAAAAATCTAATCTTTTTTAAATGAATCCTGTTCCTAGCTTCTAAGCAAATAACTTCAGAGGGGTGGAAACAGCTTTGTATTGTTTCTCATTTTGGCGACAGTGCAAGACCTGGCTGTTCCGCCAAGCCTTTGGTGAGGGAGGTGGGTGAGGAGGTGTGAGGGTGGGTGGAGAATGGGTTTTTTATTTTCTTTTATGCCTCCCTTTTATGTATTTTATATATTTTATGTATATTTTAAAATATTTTAATTTTTTGTAAGCCACTTTGAGCTGTTTAGGCAGGAGAGGTGGGATATAAATGTTGGGAATAAATTAATTAATTAATTAAAATACCCCAAATCACTTGATCAAAATAAAAGCCAGTTGGGAACACAGAAGGGGAAGAAACTTACCAAGGTTATTCCAGATTTATCATTCTGCAAAGGTGGTTCATTTTCTTTGCAAAATAAAACGTCATGTGCAAATGAGGAGAAAAAACTTCTAATAAATAACTGAAAGTTCTATTCAAATAAATGGGAGTCAAAAGCAAGTCATCTCTGTTTTATGCAGATAGAATGCTTTAGAAAATTTTATTAAAGTCAAGATGTGTGAATAACGAATGTGCACAGAGAGAATCTGGTGAGGGATATTAAAAAATTCAGGGGAATTTTTCTTGCATGACAAAATCTCAACAACTGCTGTTATACCCAGGCAGCCACTGCAATTTAAAACAGGAGATAGCTGATCTAAAGAGGCTGGCCAAAGACAACGTGGCTGGAGACTGAAATAGTTTCTCCAGGTCTGATCTTGAACTCCTCATTTGGGCAATAGTTCCCAGCCAACTTGAATAGTGATGCATTTTCGGTAGGCATGTTGCCTGAGAGAAAAATGTAGATGAGTTGAAAATTCATAGACTAAGTCTAAGAATGGCAGAATGGCCCTAGAAAGACTGGATTAGATTAGGTCTTGGGAAATGTAAGAACTGCCGTACTGAGTCAGACCAATGGTTCATCTAGCCCAGCATTCTGCTTCTGGCAGTGACCAGCTTTGGTTGCTTCAGAGCAGGACCAGCCATAGAATTTGTGGGGCCCGAGGTGATGATGGGCAATTTTACAAACACCTTAAAGTTCCGGATTTTTCAATCTTCTGGGTTTACAAGTCCACAAGTAAGTTCCGGATGCATTTTTCACACACACACACTACCCTGAGGCAGATCCTGAATGCATTATTCACACAAACACTGCCCTGAGGCAGCCTAAAGTAGCCACAGCTGTAGACGTGACAGCCTGCCATGGAAACCAAGTGACCACAGCTTCCTGGAGCAAAGCAGTTTACCAGGAGAACTTTTTACACACAAAAGTTCTGGGGGAAGTTTCACGCAGAAGTTCAAAGAGCCAGATGTTTAAGATATGGGCGAGTGATTTAGACACACAGAATGTTCAGGATGTTACAGCAAACATGCAGGAGAAATGTGTGTGTAAAAACACCTGATAATATGTGTGGGTCCTAGTGACCCCATCCCCTTGGGGCACCCTTCACGGGGCCCTATAAGTCGTCGTGTTTGGGGCCCTCCTGGGAGGGAATGAAGACCCCCTCACCCTGTTCTAGTGAAAGTGGGAGTCACTGCAGAGCCCCCAGAAGTAGATAAAATAGTGGAGGCTGGGGTGGTCACCCTGAGGTAAGGCCAACTCTGCTTCAGTGATGTATATAAACAGGGCATAAATCCATCCCCTGCAGTTCACTCCGAGCAGTAGGAGGTCTCTTTCCCCAATCATTTTGACTAAATGCTATTTATGGACCTATCTTCTAAGAAATTGTCCAGTCCTTTTTTGAAGCCAGCTCTGCAACACATCCTGAGGCGATGAGTTTCACAGATTAATTTGTGCACTCTATCAATATTTACTTCCTTTTTTTGTTTTAAAACGACTGCCAGCTAACTGCATCTAGATGTAAGAGAAGGTAAATAATAGCTCCCTGCTTACTCACTTAGCACCACTCATGATTATGTCATCTACCAGTCATCTCTTTCGTAAGCTGAAGCGCCATAGCCTAATGAACCTCTCCTTATCTCCTTTGATCCTCTTTGCCCTTGGTTCTTTTCAGAGCTTTGCCACTATACGTTTCTATTCCTTTGCTAACTGTCGCTCCCTCTTTCCCTCACCACTGCATATGCTTAGCTTTTTGTGGACTGAACAGTCTCTTATTCCATGTTAAATCCTAGCTTCATGGAAGTCGGTGCAAAACTTCCATTGAAAAAATGGCTCAGAATACCATGTTGTGTGTTTCTATTATTTTTTTATTCATACAGTGCCAGCAATGTGCCTGGCTCTGAGCAGTTCCGATATGAGACAGACGGCTCCCTGCCCCGAGGGGCTTGCAATCTAGAATGGAGAAGAGAAGAGAGACAAGGAAGAGGGGAACATAGGCAGAGACTGGGATACATTTAAGGAGCTGAGAGATTGCAGGTGCCTGCTCTCAGCTTTGTAGGAGGGGAGGAACGGGATCCTAGAAAGAGATGGCAATACAGAAAGTTACGTGTATATGAGCAATCTATGTGGGTGAGGAACTAGGGAACTACAGGAGCTACAGTGGTTCTCACAATGGGTTCTTGATCTGGGTACTCCCATCAGTTATTATTCATGATTCACTAATGATACACATTTATAAAAAAAAGAAAAATCTCTCTCTTTGAAGCAACTGTCAGTTTGTCATTTCCATATCTTGGTACACAGCATGCTAACTTCATCCACCTTATGCTAACAGACTTTAAAAAAAACCTCCCCAAATTTCCTTTCTAAGAATTAATGCTAAATGCAAATGAAGGAACCTCCATGGAATTATCATC
This sequence comes from Sphenodon punctatus, assembly GCA_003113815.1. Lineage (NCBI taxonomy): Eukaryota > Metazoa > Chordata > Lepidosauria > Sphenodontia > Sphenodontidae > Sphenodon > Sphenodon punctatus. The sequence goes on from QEPC01003253.1 coordinate 57,558, forward strand.
TAGTTAATCCTGTAAGCTAATGTGGGAGAGACTGAGACAGCAGATGCTATTTTTAGGGAAACAGCCTAAAGATCTCATAAATGTTTAGAGATATTATCAAACATAAGAAGGTTGTACGAATGACACTGTTTGGATAAATCCTTCTCTTAATTCACTCGTGTAACTGATACTAATGGTTTATGTCTTTTTTGTCAGCATGCATCTAAAACTAGCAGCATCTTTGCTTGCATCCATGCAGTTCTATTTCCCTCGTAGTGGTTGCATGTGTGCCTCTGAGAACAGAATCTCTCCCAGTGTGTTCCACTTGAGTTACCCTCTTCATGACTTCTTAATGTACTATGGCATTATTCAACTCTGGGTAAAACTAGATGTGACAGTGGCCCACTTAGACTTGCTGTGGCCCGCAGGCCACTGTCACGTGTGGTTTAAGGGTGCCAGGGTACCCCAGGTCATATTGGCAGCTAGCCCAGGCTCTCACTTCCACATATAGCTGAATTAACAACCCAGGCTATGGCCCACTAGACCAGGGCAAAGTGAGCCACAGCAGGTTAGAACGTGTGTTCTGACCTGCTGTGTCATGACCTGGATTGGGTCCACCATGGCCTGGCCGCCATAGTGGCTGTTATTGGCTGCTATGGCTGCCAGTCATGGAGAGGGGTGGGGCACTGGGAGCGGTGCGAGGTTGGGGCCAATTGCTAGCATGTCTGATGCAGCCACTGCCTGGGTTGGGCCACCGGGTCTGCGGAACGGCTCTCCCGGCCACACTCACATGGGACCAGTGGCCTGAGCTGACTCTGGCTGTGTCAGCGGCAGGTTGGTTCCTGGCACGGGTTGTGTCAGTGGCATGCCACCATCACATCTGTCTTCTGCTGCTGAGGAAAAACAGACATTATTCAGTGCATTCTCTACACCAGAAATTGTAGCACCAAGGATGATGTTTGCGCTGGGTTCACTTCAGTCTTCTGGTAGCAGGAGCAACAAGCTCCGCTAACCTTAGCTATTGATAGCAGCAAAGGTGCCAACTGCCAACCAAGCAAGGGGACCAGACCTGGCTGAAATTATAGATCAATCCAAAGTTTAGTGATGCAGCATGAGGGTGTAGAATTCACCCATGTCTTTTAGAACATCACACGTCACTTAAAAGAGATGCTACTCTTTTGGGCTGGGATGACTATGTCTCTTGTAATAAATGGATTACTGATTTTGCTCGAGAATGCAAAAGTGACACAATTGTATTTATTTTAGAACAGAAATGAACAGTGGATTTTGTATTTATGGATATTATTTGCATTTTCAGACACCCATCAGAATATTCAAATAGTATCCACAACCAAAATGAATATTTGTATGTCGTTTATTTATTTACTTTTTAAATTTTTATTTTTTAAAATTAAATTTATTATCTTGCCCTAGCCTAAGGTTTCAGGGTGAATTACAACACACAAAACCTGCAAACCTCCCCAAAACCTATGTCTGCTTACTAAATGCCTGGTCAAATAAAAGAAGTATTACATAGCTTCTGGAAGACGAGCAGGCTCAAGTTCAGACAAACTTCTAGGGGGAAGGAGTTCCATAATTATGGAGCAGCCACCAAGAACACCACTTTGCATCCCCTTGCTGTATGAACTTGATGAGCAGACAGCATGCATTCATGTATACATGTATATATACATATATAGCCATACGTGTATGTACACACACATATACATAAATATAGGTGTGTATTTCCATTTTTTTTGTTATTTTGTTTCAGAAACTTTGTTTATTTGGTAATTTCCACATTTGGTTTGGTTACTTTGGTTATTTCCACATTTTGGTCACTGTTATTTTGTTTCAGCTATTGCATGTGTGCACAAGCACTGAAATTACTGAATCAAAATGACCAAAGCTGATATCCAATGAAGCAGAATCGAATATCCACTTCATCAGATCCAAATTGAAGCAGACAAAGTTGGCAGAGACAGTAATTGCTGCAGATATCCATTTCAATTTATTTCCTAGTTGTCTGACCGACCATGGTTATGTGTGCAAAGTTGAATTGCTGCATAACAATGGGCCAGTGCCCACTGACTCGAAAGGCTATTGTCACATTTTCCTTTTATTGCAATTTTGATTGGTTATAACTTTTTTTAAGTAAATATTTTCCAAAAGTGACTACAAACTGTCAGTGATGGAGGCCAAGGCAGATGACCCAAGTCCTACTCCCAGCTAATTGACTCTTGTTTGACAACTGTCCATAACTTCAGTCTGTGAAGTCCAATAGATTTCTGGTTGTATAACTGCTTCTCTTCACAACAGTGGGTGTTCTCAGATGTGACATTGGCGTAGATTAATCCAGATGCCAGCATATTCTTAGAAAACGGCTGCCAGATGTTTTGGTTTGACTCCCAACTGTGGTGGTGTTTAGTTCGGACTGTCACTTGGGGAAATCCCCAAGTAACAGCCTGGGCTAAGCTCCACCGTGGTTGGCAGCCAGCCAGCAGACTTGGAATCTGTCACGTTTGATAGCCCACTTTACTCACTGTGGTCTGGAGTTACGGCAGAGGCCAGGAGCCATGGTGACTGTCACTGGCCGCCATGGCTGCCCGTCAGCCAGGGGGCGGGGCACTGCATGCAGCATGGGGGCAGGGACGTGTCTGTGCATCTCCCCACCCCCTCCTCAACCCTTGCCACCATCATGCTTCTTTGCAGGCCAGGATGAGTCCGGTTCAGAGTGATGGCTCCTGCCATGGCCCAGAGCAGTCCGTGGCCGTGGTGGAACCCATCATGCATAAAAGCACCCCGTGTCTTCTATAGTCACTAAGAGGGATCTGCCTATCAGAGAGGGATTGTTCTTAGTAATTTTTTGTTGCCAGGAAACACGGGTTTGTGCTATTTCTGCAAATCAAAAATCTTGTCTCCTGCTTGGGTTTTGTTTTAATGTCCAGTAGAGCTGCTACTTTGGAAGGCCACCAGCCTTTTCTGTTTGCGTCTTAATATTCTTCCTGGAATCCTTTGATATTTTTGTTACAATGCTGATGATCTTTCTTGGCTCTAAATCTGCCACAAGTACCTAACTTCATTCTTTCTTATTTCTATCTGGTATCTCCTGCTCTCTGCAAAAACTGGAAGCGGTACTACCAGTTCTTCCAGTTTTATATCAGGTTTCTTCTAGAGGGCAGTATGGACAGGGCTGTTCCAAATGTGACCAAAGAGAGCCGAGGTTTGAGTTGTCTTGGTACCAGAGAGATCCATATAGGTTTGGTCCTTTGGGATGTATTCTTGAAGGAAGGGACTCTTTCCTGCACAGCATGTACAGAATTCTGTCACAACCAAAAGTGGTGGGCTTTGTTTTTCCAGGCACATATGAGGGGTGTGGCATAGGATGGGCTTGAGTAGTGCAGAGTAAGACAAAACCCTGGGTGTGGATGCCTGGAGTGTAATTCTTGGGGGTTGGTGTCTTCCCTGCAGGTTCTGATCAAGGGGGTTTATTCATTCCATTTCTGGGAAGCATTTTGTTTACAACTGATTCTATGTGATAAATGTGGTTCATGGGATTGCAGTCAGAGATTGGGGTCAAGAACCAGTTGTTTTTTCCTCTGAACTGTGGTGGTGGTGATGATGATGATTGATTGATTGATTGATTGATTGATTATAAGCATTTATATAGTGCCAGCAATGTACCTGGCACTTACAAAAAATAAGATAGACATGGCCAGTATTATTGCTTGGCATAAGCTAGTATCCACTCACTCCAACAGATACCTTTACAACCCCTACAACTGAATTTTTTCCTATTTCTCTTGCACCCCAAGGCAGCCTTATGTACAGAGATGGGGATCACTGCCCATGTAATTCTATGCTCTTGCAGGGGTGGATTTGCCATAGGAAGTACAGGGGAAAATCCCGGTGGACCACTGGCTCCTGGGGCCACTTCAGGTCAAGCAAGGGTGGGTGCCAGTGCCTGTGGAGCTGGACTGAGTTAGGACAGCCCAGGGGCAGCTGCTGGCCACCCCATCTGAGCCGTGTGCCGGCTTGACTTCCCCCTCCCCTCCCCTGCAGGCTGTGTTGGGTGGGTGTGGGGCCACCAGTTGCCTCCCCCCCCTTCCCAGCCTGAGATGACTCTAGTAGTGGCAGAGGCACTGCAGCAGCTTCTTGAATGCAGCAGCATGCTCTTCAGTCACTCCTTCTGGCCACTTCTTGACCCCTCCCAACAGGGCCTCCAAGAGCTACACGGTTGGATGACATCATCTGGCTGCGCCACTCTAGAAAGTCCTGTTGGGAGGGGCCGGCCAAGAAGCGGCCAGAAGTGCAGCTACGGAGAACGCCCTCCTCATGGTGAACACCCAGGAAACCTGGGGGACCCCAAGGAGGACACCCCCGGCCAACTGCAGGGGCTGATCCAGGTCCCAGAGAGTGAGGAAGTCCTGCAGGTAGGTGGGTCCCAAGCCATTTAGGGCTTTAAAGGTTAACACCAACACATTGAATTGGTCCCGGAAAACTATCAGCAGCACTGGTGTAATGTGCTTGCATCGGCCCATCCCAGTCAAGAGACGGGCCTCCACATTCTGCACCAGCTGCAGCTTCCAAACCAGCACCAAGAGTAGCCCCACATAGAGTGCATTGCAGTAATCCAGTCTCGAGGTAATAAAAGCATGGAAGATTGTGGCCAGATCCGAGTCCAAGACATATGGCCTAAGCAGAAGCACCAGATGTAACTGATGAAATGCCCCCTTTGCCACAGCCTCCACCTGGGCATCCAGATGAAGCTGAGGGTCCAGGAGCACCCCCAGACTCCAGACCTGCGAAACCAGGGGAGGATGGACCCCATTGATGATGGGGGTCACTACCCCCCTGGCCCTCCCCACAATCATCACCTCCATCTTGTCAGGATTTAGTTTCAGGCAGCTCGCTCTCATCCAATCCCCCACAGCTGACAGGCACCAGGTAAGCACCGAGACTGCCGGGCCTGAGTCAGAGGAAAATGAGAGATATAGCTGGGTGTCATCAGAATATTTATTTATTTATTTATTTATTTATTAAAAGACTTACTATCCCACCCCTCCTGCCACAGGTAGCTCAGGGTGGCTTACAACAACATAAAAACAATTATATATTGATGACATCTCACCCAAATCTCCCTGACAACCTCCTCCAAAGGCTTCATGTACACACTGAACAAGAGAGGGGATAAGATGGAACCCTGTGGAACCCCACACGTGAAGCCCCGGGGGGCGGGGAGATGAAAACTCCCCCAGGACCACACGCTGGGATCTCTCAGCCAGGAAAGAGCGGAACCATTCAAGAACAGTCCCGTTAATCCCCGCCTGGTCCCACAGCTGTGTCACCAACAACTCATGATCAACGGTATTAAATGCAGTCAAGAGATCTAACAGAATCAACAGGGTCAAGCGACCCCGGTCCAACTCATGGGAGAGGTCATCGACCAAGGCCACAAGAACAGTCTCCATGCCATAACCCTGATGAAAGCCCGACTGCAAGGAATCAAGAAAATTGACCCGGTTCAAATGCCTCTGAATTTGCCGAGCCACCACCCGTTCAATAACCTTCCCTAAAAAGGGACCCATGACAGTTCCCAAATCAGACCCTTCTCCTAGGGGAAGAAGGGGCTGGGACCAGGCCTGGGGCACTGAGGGAGGGTTTGGGTTGTGGGGAAGGGACTTCTGGGGGGAGGGGATGGGGGGAAGGGGATGGGACCAGGCCTGGGGTTTTGGGGAGGGTTTAGGGGAAGGGGCTTCAGGGGGCGGATTTGGGGAAAGGGGCTGCTGGGGGATGATTTAGGCAGGGTTTGGTGGGATGTGGCTGCTGGAGGCATCTGGGGGAGGGTTTTGGAGAAGGGACTGCTGGGATGATAGTTTGGAGGAAAAAGGCTGGGATACAATTTGCTTCGACAAGTATTTGCAGAAAAGTTAATAAAAAAGGGTTAGCTTCTGAGCGTTTTCTGTAATCTGGGCTAGCTATTAAGGTACTTCTGCTTTCTCTGCTACTATACTCCTGCCATTACATTGGCTGCTGATGGTTATTGGAGACAGATCCCTGCCCAGTGGGTTTACAATCTAAGAAGGACAAGCCTTGGTTGCCCCCATGCACATTGGACTTACTTGACTTTTATTTATTTATTTATTTATTTATGTGTGTGTGTGTGTGAGAGAGAGAGAGAGAGAGAGAGAGAGAGAGACCCAGACTTTGGTTGTCTGGTTTTACCCTGAGCAGATTTGGGGATGGAGGGAAATGTTTGTGACTGCTTTTTGGCCCATTTGCCCCCATGCACTCTGGACTCACTTGGCTGCGGGTCTGTTGTTGTTTGCTAGAACCACTATCGTTGTGTGCTTATTCTATTCCATTGATCATGATTATTTGTGTAATTTTGGGGTTGGCTCCACCTACTGTGAGGTTCGCTCCACCTTCCGGGGGCCACTTTCAGAATATTTTCCAGGGCCATTTTACGTTCCCAATCCGCCCCTGCGCACTTGGTTCTGTACATCCCCACATTCTGTTTGGGAAACAGCTTTCTTCTGTTGTTGTCTGCAAATGTGTTGATCTTGTTATTATCACACACTCTTCAAAAAACATCCATCAGCCTATCAGATATGGAGCCTAGTGTCTGAACTGCTCTATACCAGGCATAGAAGATTATTTAGATGGGTGCCTATTCAAAATTAATTGGGTTGGATAACCATTTTTTAAATTGCAAATCACAGTACCATTTCATTGACCATATTAGAGCAAAATGGTAAAATGACTTCCTTTTTTATCATCTGTTATTAGAAATTGGTTCTCAGTATCACAAAACAAAAGAAGATGAGCTCCTTGTAAGCAACAAACTTCACATTGGAACTGAAGCTGGATATTTTAAGTCTACAGGAGTATATAAACATGCCAAGAATTGGTGAGCACAGAATTATCTTCATAGCAAAACAACAGGAACTATGGGTATTTTCAGACATTACGAGATCACAGTGAACCACGGTGAATACCCACCTGTGGTCACTGTGGCTCGAACGTCTGTTTGGCGGCCGCCAGATGTTCGCCACGGTCAATACCAGCATGGGGTCAATTTGAACCACGCTTCCCGGGCTAGCCGGGGGAATGTCCCGGGAAGCGTGGTCAAAAAGATCCCCAGCGGGGACAAAAAAAAAGTAACATCTGGCCGGTTGCCACGGCCCAGGATCCCCGGCGGGATCCCGGGCCATGGCACATCAGACCGGATGCGGCGGCAGCAGTGGCCCCGCCGCCCGCCCGTCTCCCTGGAGGGCGGGCGGCGGGGTGCGTGGAGGGGGCGGGCCCGTGCAGCCGCACATTGCGCTGCGTGGCCCCGCCCCCTCCCATATTCCCCGCCGGGATCCCCCCTGCACGTCTGATATGGCGTGACCCCGGCGGGGAATGAAAGGGTTGTTTTCGGTATAGGGCCAAGCGGCCCCGTAACGTCTGAAAACACCCATTAATTAAAAGGCAGAACACATCTAAATGAGAGAAAGTAATATAGGACTTATATAATTAATTTGATGACTTTTATCCAATAGCTTATTGGATAAAGCTATTTATCCTTTAAATTCTGAGGAGGTGAAGGAATTCTGGGAAATTATTATATCTGAAGAACCTAACTTTGAAAACCTGCCTTAAAAAAAACAAAAAACATTTACAGCTTCCAGGATCAATTGCTTGGGAAATAATAAAACAATGCAGTATTTCAGGGGATATTTAGTTGGATCAAGGAGCTGAGAAGACCAGGTGATCACTGTTGATATTAGTGCTGTGATCTTGTTGAATCACAAAATCACTTTTCCTTGGTTCTCTATCTTTAAACTACCTATCTCAGGTATGGGGTACCTCCAGCTCATGGACCAAATCTGGCCTTCAGTCCATTTTTATTTGGCCTCTTTTAAATTCCTGAATCTGACCCACAGATCCAGTCTCTACCACTGAGCACTAAAAGAGTGAGCTCTGGCAGAAAGGAATAGAGATGAGGGCATGCATTTCAGAATAAGGGATGGATTTGTGGGCTGGATCCAAGATCTGAACTAGAGCTGAAACAAGTATCTCCTACTATCTGGTCAGATACTGCAGTATCTGCTGGTATCCAGTCATATACCAATAGTATCTGGTTAGTGTCCAGTGGATATCCAGTTAAGATTACTTTTACTGCATTACCGTATACGCATTTAAATATATATACATATATATTTATGCCCTCCCTCCCTCCAGACCTGGTTAGGTTATGTGGTAATGCAATAAATGGTAATATCCAGTATTCTAGTTTGTCGGTTAAACACCATGATAACTGGATAGTACCAGATAACCACCAAACTATCTAGAATACCAGACATTAACTACAGGAAATGTGTTTGCTCTCCATTTCAGCGCTAACTAGGGATGGGACTTTCAGTTTCAGAAAGAACCAAAAGTACCCGATAATGGCCATTTTGGATTAATCTGAAATTTCAGTTCTTTTTTGGTATTGGTTGTATCAGATCTTTTGCATTGATTTTTGTATCTAATTTTTAACATTGCGGTTTGTCCCCATCGACTTCAGTGGAGAAACTACAATATTAAAAATCCAATACAAAAATTAATGCAAAAGATCTGATAAAACCGATACTAAAATGAGAACCAAAATACATGAGAACTGAAATTAACCAAAACCAAAATACTGCCTGGAGTCCTACCCCTAGCGCTAACTATTCTGGACCCTTCCCTCCTTCATCTTGTACCTGACCCAGGGAGCTTGTATTAATTTTTAAAGTGAACTCCAGGGAGCAATGTTTTCCCCTGACCTGTTTTTCTTAACAATATATGTTGAAAATAAGGTATCTTAGTTTGGATATTCAATCCTATTCTAAATCTCGCACTTTAGAGGCACTGCAACTCTATACCTGCTTTGCTAGTTGTGATACCCTAAAATTAATGACTATTTCCATTACTCAACACAGGAAATCAGAGATGCAAAGAAGATATATACAATATGTTTATAGTATCTGACAAAACCTTTCATGTATTCTTGCTTTATATAAATTTTAGCAACATGAAAGTGTTATTACCATAAATCTACATTCAAAGTACAATGTCTTACATCAGACTATTACCATCAATCTACATTCTTATATAATTTCTTTTAAAAATATTTTTCTCCCTCTGTTTTTCCTTCACCCCATTTACTACCTTATTTTATCTCTACATCTTTTCATTATGTTAAAATATCAGTGGTTTGTTAGTCACATCCTAAATTAGCTTGTTAGATAAAGCCAGAAGACTTTAAGCTTGTAATCTCTTTCCCATTGCAAATAAATTTGACAGTTGAAAATAATAATCAGGAACTCCAAACTACAACTCATGAGTCATGTTCAAATCCTATTAGTTCCTTTTGCCTGGCTCTGTTATTTACAGATTGAAAATCACACTGTTGTTTGCGTACTCCGTTTAATTTAGAATGAAGTGAGGTGCCAGAACTTTTGACGTTAGCAAGCTAATAACTTGAGGCTATATTCAGTAGGAATAATGTTCCTTTTCTCAGAACCTCATTGATCATCTGACTTCTGCATCTATCTTGAGTACTCAACAAGAAATCTGGGCAGACTGCTTGAATGATTTTGAAAGGGATCTGCTGTTAAACCCTAAAGAGAATGGTTTGGAGGTAGTGGCTGGATTTGTGAACTGAATTGGTTTTGGGGTCAGTGATATTCAAACTCTCAATACAGTGTACAGGCAAAAATGGAATGCCATTATGAAACTACTCTCCCATAAAGCTTACTGTACAACAGGGATTCTCAGGCTGGTGCTCAGGAGCACCAGAGTGCTCGGTACAATGAGTAAAAGTGCTTCCCAAGTCAGCTGTCAGTAGTGTTCAGGAGCATTTTGAAACAACATCCTCCTTTGGATTGAATTAAATTGAATTGAAGAGGGGAGAATTAGACAGCTTTCACAACACCTCCCACACACATATTTAGGCTCCGTGAGAGATTGTGGGAGCCAGAATCTATGCGGGGTTTAGCCAGTCTGAAAGTCCCTCTGTGTGGCTTTGCCGGCAAACACACGCAGAGATACAATTTCCTGCTCTATAGCTCTGCTTGTCTTTGCCGGTAAAGTCGCACAGGGGGTTTTAAGACCGGCCGAACCCCACGCAGATTCTGGCTCCTGCAGTCTCTCACAGAGCTAAAATATGCATGGGGGATGTGGTGTGAAAGCGGTCTTAATCTATGCATATTTATGCAAATCATTCATGCAAATGACCCATTAGTTCCAAGTAGTCACTTACATCACTCCAGTGCTCATGTCTGGAAAAGGTTCAGAAGCCCTGCTGTACACATTTTCTTATTCCACATAGAACATCATAGTTACTCTGTCAGGGCACCCGTTGAAAAAGGCCAGAGATCCTAATTCCAGTTCCTCTGGAATATAGATGATATGCTGATCTTGCCCGACTTGCTTCTTGTGTTATGGCTGTGTGACTTGTGTATCACTGAGTCCTTCTCCAGACACCTGGGTCCAACTGTTGACAGGAGACCCCCTCCCACTCGTGACCTCTAGGGGCAATGTACCTCAATAATCACCGTTCCTCAACTACAGGGGGAATTAGTTTAATGACTTAAACCGGCATCTCCACATGTTCAAAAGGATCAGGCTGAGCACAGTACATGCTACAGGCAGTTTATGTACCCTCTCCAAATAGAAAGAGAGAGAGAGACAGGTGTCCAATAACAACAAGTTTATTGCTACACAAAACAGAGAAACACAGCCCCGGTCTGGCTGGCGGGATTTAAAAGGGGAAAACACAAGCAGTTTGCAGGGAGTATGGTAGGAGAAGGAGGGGGTGGGGCTCCGGTGTCAGTTCAGTGATGGGGAGTGAGAGAACGCGAATGAGAGAGAGAGAGAGAGAGAGAGGGCTTCCGCAGTTGGTTGGGAAAGTCTGGACCTGTGATGACCTTTCCTTGCCTGTTGAGACGGGACAGGAGTCCACGGATCCATCGGAGTTCGGGGGATGGAGGAAGAAAGGGGCAGACCAGAGTCTGGGAGATCTCTCAGTTCAGACATGCACAGAGTGACCTGCACGTATCTGGGTCCCAAGATTTCTCAGAGGTTGATGGGATAACCAGGGGCAGTTATAGGGTGCTGGACAAAGGAGTTTGGGAGGCTATGAAGGGTCGTTTGGGGTGTACAATGGACTAACGGGGGGAAGAACCAAAACTTTTGCTCCCATGACAAAAAGGGCTATACCAGATGCACCAAATATATTTTACACAGGAGGTAAGGGTAAACAAAAAGTGGCTGGAGGGTAGTTAGGGAGGGGAGGAAAGGACTAACGATCAGCTTTCTGGGACACAAAGGGAACACCAAGTGTAAACATAGTAACACAGAGAACATCTGGGTCTCTACTGTGCTCAGGGGGCTGGTTTGCAGGATATCCATTCCTTGGCAGGGGGCAGAGTTGGGTTGCTGCTCCAAGTCCCAGTCATCGGTGCTCTTTTGAATAGGGATAATGCCCCTTAATGGCTCCATGATTTAATCTGGGTGTTCTCCCTTCTCCTTTCTTCTCCCAGGTTCAGGATGATATCTCACATGAGCGACCTACCTTTTTGCTAGGTGTCATGACAGCTGGGCCCGATCCTTACTCTGTCTTACAAGCCCCCCTCTTGCTCATAATGGGGGCTATTCTCTCAAGCCCTTTTCACCATGTTTGTTGGCCCTTGGCCACGGCTGGGGGCTGTCTTTTCAAGTCCTCCGGGTCCAGGTTTGTTGGCCCTTGGTCATACAGCGGGGGGGGAGTGTTGTACCCATTTTAGGGAAAACTGAGGCCATCATCAACACAACCTTAGTGTGTTCCTTTGTCTTCCTCAGTCATCCCATTGGTTTGTTCTGGTGCCTTTATATAGCCCCTGCTGGAGGAGTTTGGGTAGGGTTGCCATGTCATCAGGAAGTACCCATTTCAGCTAAAGAGTGCACCTGCTGCTGTTTCTACAGGCTCCATCTCACACATGCCAAATCTGGGTAAGGTACAGAACTACCTGTTTGCATAGTTCAATTTTTGTGTCAGTGCAATTAGACGTCATGTCTGCAAATTTGATTCTAAGAATCTGGAGAAGTGTTTGGAATAAAACTGAGCTGTGTGTGCTTTGGTTCAAGATTTAGAAAGCAGAAAATGTCACAGCTTGGCTGACAAACACTTAAATGAATCTGAATAAACTAAAACCTATTTCTGTAGGCAAGCTTTGCAGTGAAACCCTCTCTCCAGTCTACTGCATTTCATTTTGTTAGTTTATCACTGACATTTTAACCATTCCTTTCTAGGGTCCATCTGTTAGTCCATCTGTCTTCAGCATCCAGAGTTCAATATGGGGGAATGATATATACAGACTATTAAAGAATAACAAATTAATTACAACAGAAACATAAATGGTACATAAAATGGTCTAGGTACCCCACCACACACACACACAAAGTGATGGGTGTTTTACTAAGGTGAGAGAGGGAGCTGGCAAATAGGCAGTTAAACACATTTCATATCATTTAACAAAATATGTAGGTCAGATGAATTACTGTAACTGTCTGAGGTTTTTTTCCTTGGGTCTTTTGGTGAACAGCTGTTGGATGTACTATTTTCTAACTATGTGGAAGCTTTTCAGCACAGGATAAAGGTCAGCTTTCTGTGGTAAGAAAAACACTCAGACTGTTTACTACCCAATTATTTTCAGTGACAAAAGTAAATTGCAAGATGACAACTGAGTCTTATATAAGGAATATGACCGTGAGTTACTTCAGTAAAACTGTGCAGCAAAACTCAGGGACAGCTACACAGGACTGTCAGTGGGAATTTGATGCATGCTCCCCCTGCCCTTTTGACTCAATACTATAGGTATCTTTTCACTGACTTTAATGGGAGCTTCCTTAGGCTGTTAACCAGGCTGGCTGAGCTTAAAGCTGAATGGGTGTTTTCAGACAGACACCTGCTCCACTTCACCTCTGGGTGGCCTGTCCGTATAAAGGCAGGCCACCCAGGAGTGAGGCAGAGCAGAAGCGGATGGACGTGCCAGCTCCACTTGCAGTGCTCTAGAACATCCCAGAGCATCGCAAGCAGAGCAGGGTGCCCAAACTCAGAGCACATTCCCACATACAGCAAATAAGCACTTGTTTCTTTCCCCCGCATAATGCTGTGGGAAAGTCTCCATGCGCTTATTTTGCTGTGCTTGTGTTTGTTAAATGAACGCATGAGAGAGTAGTGAAAACCTACCTTTGTAGAAGCGCATGTCCAGAGACCCGCATGGCTCCTGCTATGAGAATGCTAGCTTGTGCATGGCCGGAAGCCTGTCTTCACTTCCTGGTTCCCCTGCCGCCGCTTATGGAGCCGCCACCACTGCCTTCTTCTAGTTTCCAGCTTGACTTCTCTGTATACATTAGCTGATGTTTGCAGCTAATCTCCCCTCCCCCTTTCCCTCCCCTCCCCCCCGTGAGGAGGCAGCAGGAGCCAAAACCGCACGAGCCGCTGCTCATTTAAATGGGCTGAGCCGACTGTGTCCACTCTACGGAGGCGCAGGCGCCAGATGGGATTCCTGGGACGCTCCTTGCCCTGCACTGCAATACGAGACCCTTCCCACGAGGGCAGCATGTCAGTGGTGGGGATCGATCTGGGCTTCCCTGCATAAATCAGGTTAGTAGTCAGAATGTCACTAGCACATTCTGTAAAGTAGCTTGAATGTGCTAGTGACATGCTGGTGTGAATGAATGTAGGCGCATTTTTAAATTGCCTGCAATCACAAACACCAGCGTGTTTATGTATGTGGGAATGTGCTCTCAGAGTACTGCCCGAGGCAGAGCTGTGGTCCATCTCTTGCAGATGGGCCGCTACAGCTCCGCTTCTGGCTTGGGGTTGCCCCGGCAACTGCCATAGAGCTTCAGACGGCAGCCTAGAGTGACTGGCGATCCGCCTGCAGCTCTATGGTGTGGGGGAGGAGGCGTCACATGGTCTGCAGTGACAGGGGCCTCTGTTTGAATTACTGCAGCCAGAGCAGACTTGGTGGTGGCCTCCCCTGAAGCAGACCCAAAATACCTAATGAGTACTAAACAATGAACTGTGGGGACAATCCTGCACCTGCAGGGAAAGGTTAGATACATTGGTCCAAGTACCAGAAGCTACAGAGAAAGAGCAAGCACCAGTTCTAATACCCATCATAGCCATGGAGTGTATCTCTGAGGAGCTGCATTGGGCAGGGTGATGTAACAAGCAGGTTACTAGCAAGATTTAGTCCAAGGAGAATAAGAGCAGTGGTATAAAAGGGGACAGCTCTGTCTAAGAAGCCTGGCCCTGACACTTTTTAAAATAAAGGTTTTAAAAAATCAAACTTTAAAAACAAATAATTTTTGCATAAACAGCCCATCACATGAGCCAGGCTTAAATCCTTGACTTTCAGAATTCCTTTCCCAAAGCTCTATTACTTGAGTTGCCCAAGCAACAGCTGGCTGCTCTTTTTAATTCAGCCACTAAAAAAGGATTTCACAGATTGCCTAGGAAAGGCACATTCATATGAAACAGAGGTTAACTGGGGGTAAATATCC
>QEPC01003253.1:73792-92933 GCA_003113815.1 Sphenodon punctatus
ATCGATCTGGGCTTCCCTGCATAAATCAGGTTAGTAGTCAGAATGTCACTAGCACATTCTGTAAAGTAGCTTGAATGTGCTAGTGACATGCTGGTGTGAATGAATGTAGGCGCATTTTTAAATTGCCTGCAATCACAAACACCAGCGTGTTTATGTATGTGGGAATGTGCTCTCAGAGTACTGCCCGAGGCAGAGCTGTGGTCCATCTCTTGCAGATGGGCCGCTACAGCTCCGCTTCTGGCTTGGGGTTGCCCCGGCAACTGCCATAGAGCTTCAGACGGCAGCCTAGAGTGACTGGCGATCCGCCTGCAGCTCTATGGTGTGGGGGAGGGGGCGTCACATGGTCTGCAGTGACAGGGGCCTCTGTTTGAATTACTGCAGCCAGAGCAGACTTGGTGGTGGCCTCCCCTGAAGCAGACCCAAAATACCTAATGAGTACTAAACAATGAACTGTGGGGACAATCCTGCACCTGCAGGGAAAGGTTAGATACATTGGTCCAAGTACCAGAAGCTACAGAGAAAGAGCAAGCACCAGTTCTAATACCCATCATAGCCATGGAGTGTATCTCTGAGGAGCTGCATTGGGCAGGGTGATGTAACAAGCAGGTTACTAGCAAGATTTAGTCCAAGGAGAATAAGAGCAGTGGTATAAAAGGGGACAGCTCTGTCTAAGAAGCCTGGCCCTGACACTTTTTAAAATAAAGGTTTTAAAAAATCAAACTTTAAAAACAAATAATTTTTGCATAAACAGCCCATCACATGAGCCAGGCTTAAATCCTTGACTTTCAGAATTCCTTTCCCAAAGCTCTATTACTTGAGTTGCCCAAGCAACAGCTGGCTGCTCTTTTTAATTCAGCCACTAAAAAAGGATTTCACAGATTGCCTAGGAAAGGCACATTCATATGAAACAGAGGTTAACTGGGGGTAAATATCCCCTGGATAGTTCATTTGGGGGTAAAGTCCATTCACGTGGCTACTCCTGTCCAGGAACTAATTAACCCCTATCGAAGGTAGCCTAACAGTGACTTTTTCCCCCACATACAAATTCAGGTACTTTACTCAGGTTAAATTACCCTCATTGTGAATTTGGTGGATATATTCATTTTGTTGGATATTCATTGTATCTTTTGTTCTCGATTCTTCCTCTTAAAAGACAAAGGAAGGGGATGGGGGGAGAGAAATCAGATGTCAAGACAGCAAAACCAAACAAATTTATCCCTATGATGTTGAAAATGGCAGCGGTAGGGAACCTTGTTTCCATTCTGCCATAAAGATATCAGTGGGACCACCACTGGAATTCACTACCTGCCCCCATGAGACAGGAGGATATATTGAATGATAGTCTGCAACTGTTGTGAGCAGGAGGATGCAGGGTTTGAACAACTTTTACAACTTTCTGTAGACATTCCAAATTTTGATGCTTACGTGAACAATGACCCTTCTGAGTTCTTGATCATTAGAGTAGTCATACTAAAACAATCTTAAATTCACCAGGATACATTCCTACCACTCCAGTGGCTGATATTTGGTAATCACCTGATCCCTGGCTTTTGAGAACAGCTGTTCCTGAATATTTTTCTGATGCTGGCAGCAATGCTAGTTATGCTGAGTGCTCTCGCCAGTGCAATCAGTCATTGTTCTACCTCGCGACGTGCGGCGCAGCGATGGCTATGCCATCCTAGCCTACTCTGCCAAAAGACATGGAACAATGCAAGCGACTGGACTCAGCTTGTGCAGCACAACTCTCGATAGCACACACTGAGCTACTCATTTCACTTTGGGCTGTGATGCTGCCAGTCCTTGCCCAAATCTTAGCAGTGGTCAGTTGGGCTTGTGGTGTGAAGCACGGACATGCTGAACGGAATAGGCTAATTTGGGTGTTACAAAAATAAAATAAAAAAACACATGCTCCCAAATATGAGGCTTGTTCCTGTATGATACAAATTCTTAGAGGGTGGGTTTGACTCAGCTGCTGTTCACTACTCACTACCACTGTAGATCAGCATTTTCTCTGAAAGACAGAAAACACAAAATAGGAGCCATGTAGAGCTGAAGTGAATAGTGGGTTGTCATTCATGAATATTATTCACATTTTCAGACACCCATCCAAATATCTGACCAGCATAACTTCAAAACAGATATTAGCATATCTGCTTATTTGGGTATTCTGGTTAGTGACATTGAAAAGCTGCACCACATAAGGGATAATGGGAGTGGGGGTGTAAAATATTCATGTTCCAAGAGAAGCAGTTGAATCAATGCACGGAAGGCTTGTATTGAAACAAACACCCCTCCCTTGCCTGTGAAGGGGAACACAGTTGAATGTTATGCCTTCGGCAACACAGGGCTGAAGGGGCTTTCCTCTGGGGTGAGGTCTTTCCAGAAACCTCTATTCTGTACCCTGTGAGCATCAAAGGGAATTCTGCCTACTATTTTGTGGATTGTGTCTCAAAACTTTAAACAGCAAGAGCTGTTATCTCCTTAAGATCATATGTTGAAGAAAATTGGTGTTTATGATGTGTGGGGTAGGGCTGAAGCGACAGCAGCTTTTACCATGCCACGATTCCATTCCGCCATTTCAGAATTGCCCGCGCCACACCGCAGCTTTTCCTCCGACATTCCGCTAATTCCACCGGCATTCTGCAAATTCAGAAACTATCAGAAAAATTGCGAAATTGTGGGAAACTGTCGGAAAACCGCTGTTCCGCTATTTCGTGGCGCTGGTGGAATGGCAGAAGTAGCAAAAATGGCATGTTTCCGCTATTTGTGAAGCCTGTGGAAGTAGTGGAATGATATTAGTGGAACTGCAGAAGTAGTGGAATGAAACTAGCGGAATGAAAGCCTCTGCCATGCCGTGCCACTAATTGCAGAAACGCTGTTTCCAGTGGAAATAGCTACCGCTGCGACTTTCTGCTACAGCCCTAGTGTGGGGTACAATTATGTGTATGGAACGTTAAGTGGTCTTTGGTGGGGAGCATAACCCAGGTCATGGCACTTTGAAGTTAATGGCTGACGGACAAAAAATAATTGAAGTATTTTTTTTTGGCAGTGATTTCTTATTCACAATCCTATTGAGCTTAATCTGCATATACCTTTTCCATGCCTTCTTGTGCTTTTGATTAGTATTATTTGCATAGACTAAAAACTTTGAAGTTATAACTATTTCCAGTAATAGATCCAAAATGGAACTCTTAAGTCTTTTTAGCGTTCTCAGGTGACTGACAATGTTGGTGTTCTCAGGTGTACTGGCAGTACACCTTTCCCTCCATTAGGAACTGTGTGACATCTATACTTCTAAGTGGTCCCGTGGATTAGTGAATGCATTTTAGCACAGTAGTATTAATTGCATTTGCTGGATCAAATTTCACTCTCAATATGTGGTGATTTTATGTAGTACAGAGCTTAAGTGGATTTTCTCTTTTTAGAAAAATGTATTCATAAATAATAAAATTAAAACTAAAAAAGAATTTCTACATGAATCATTTTTTTGTGATGCTTGTTTTGTTTTAGTGCAGGGTGGGTAGCAGAAGGACTCTGTGCTGCATTCCCCATGTGTATCTCATTGGATCCATAGTACTTGATCTGCAAGGCTTAGGATGCATTCACATCTGCGCTGGCAGTGGCGGCAGAGAGAGCGGCGAGGGAAGACGAGGGACCGGATGACAGGAAAAGAACCGGTACAAATGGGAATCTGCTGCGGCTTCTCTCGCACATGTCAGAGTGCAAAATCCTTCCCTGACGTGTGAGAGAAGCCGTGGCAGATCCCCATTCACACTGGCTCTTTTCCTGTCATCCAGCTCCTCCGCGCTGCCGCGTCTTCCCTCACCGCTCTCTCTGCCGCCGCTGCTGCCGCAGATGTGAATGCAGCCTTACTTGAAGCTCTTTCAAGCTTTCAGCAAAAGCAGGTAAGTTCCACCTGGAGTGGATCGACCGGAAAAACATGCTCTATGATGCCATTGCCTACAGCAGCTCTGAACTTTTGGCCTAGAAGTTCTCAGGTCACAGCATCCACTGCTCAAGGCCCCACAGTGGTACTCCCTGCATGGTGAGGCAAGCACGACCCCTCCATACAAATAGCCCCACCTTGGGCAGCCTTACTCCTGTTGGGGTAAGCCTTACTCCACGACGGGCCTCAGAATTTTTGCAAGGACATATCACATAGCAGCCAGCAACTTGCCCTGCCCTGGGGGGAACAGCTGGTGGGTGCAAGCCACACAATGCACTACATCGTGTGGCCCAGCTGCCCAGAGTGGGGTAAGGCTACCCAAGGCATGGTAGCCTCCCTACACTGTTTTGTGTGGCTGCACTCACATTCTCAACTTTCAATAAACCCTGTAGATTGAGTATTCAAGTCTCTAGAAAGGGCACAAATTAATGCATCTCTGCCTTAACTAAATATTTAATCAAGTTTATATATTTTTATGTGGATACTAGTTATATGGTGTATTAATATAGGCAACACATTTGCTCATTTATCCCATTTCTGATTTCTGCAGCTGAGAGTTGACATAAGAATTCTGCCCCTCCCCCCTCCCCCCCCCCCGTTTTTTTACAGCCTAGCCTGGACACCCTAAATGTTGCAATTAATTGTATTTTTCTACTTGAATGATGAGTGCCAATATGACTGGAGGCTGCTTTTCCCTGTACTGTCAGCTAGTATTTCTCTATCTGTGACTGTGAATTCAAAACAAAACTCCATGTACAGTAGGATGTACGACAAACTAATATAATTGCAAAAAAGGTTTCCAGAATGACATGTAGTCACTGTCACAGCCACCAAAGTTAACTGAGAAATCATTCTTATTTATTTAGATTTCTACCCCATCCTTCCCAATTGGCTGTCTTACAATGAAGCATCCTCTCTGAAGAATTGATATATCCTGTACATTGAAAACAATTCCAAGCAATAAGCTGGTAAATAAAGGTAGTTTTACTCATGGTGAGGCAATTTGATAGTAATAAATTTAATTACAAATTCTCCCTAAAACATTTGCACTTTCATGTTCAGTGTACTATACCTACTATGAAAGACTGAAGCACTGGTAAGGGAACACAAACAAGAATAAACTATTAAAACATAACCAACAGAGGAGTCGAAGCATATTAGAACTGTATGAGTAACACAGCTTAACAACCTGCACATATTTCCATGATTGTTTCTAGGGATTTTGTTGTTGTTGTTTGTTTTGTGTTGTTATAATTACTGGCCAATCTAAAATCCATCTGAAATCAATAGGAAAAAATCCATCTGACATCAACGGACTTCAGATCAAACCTTAGGTTTTGCAGATGCGTTTCCTAAAACCATTATGGGAAGTTTTCACTACACTTTCTATTGATTAAAGGCCAGATTGTAGTCAGCCCCTGTGCGGGCAAACATGTGAAAAGATGACAAAAGGAGAGTCTGAGCACTGGCAGTAATGTCTACAGTTGCAGTTATGGGATCAAAGAGGATCCTAAAATGGGATGCCATCCTCTGAAGTCCACATACCCTGTCCCACACATTAGCGCATGTATACACACTATCTCCTCCTCTCTCTCCCTCCCTTGCACCCTACCCCTCCCCACACATCACACCATGACCTTCTTTCAATTTACTTATAAAAGAAAGTTTTACTCATACTCTTTTTCTCTTGATGACAATAAGTGCATGGAAAAAGGAACCACAATCAACAGCAGTGAGATTCAAACTCATGAACTCTCCTCCCTCAGCTAAGGGAACACTCCCCCCAGTTATGGGGGCAGGAAGGTCACTAAGCCATTACATTATCGTCTCTCTCTAGTTGCCACTATGGGCATTTTCACACAAGACACTCTGCACCCACCAGCCACCCATTATACATGTTACAGGGCTGCAGTGCTGCTCTGTGCCTTCCCTGTAACACGTATAGCGGGTGGGTGATGGATGGGTAGTG
This sequence comes from Sphenodon punctatus, assembly GCA_003113815.1. Classification (NCBI taxonomy): domain Eukaryota; kingdom Metazoa; phylum Chordata; class Lepidosauria; order Sphenodontia; family Sphenodontidae; genus Sphenodon; species Sphenodon punctatus. The sequence goes on from QEPC01003253.1 coordinate 79,708, forward strand.
GGTGGAGGGTGTCTTGTGTGAAAATGCCCTATCTTACATTCTCCCCCTGCAAATCCTTCCCCTCTCCCAAGATGTTATATAATATTTATATAGTGTGATGTGTATGTATGTGTGTGAGGAAAGAGAGCAAGCCATTCTGCATGCAATTGGAGGAGAATGGTTCTTGCAAGACTGAAATACTGCTGTCAAAAAAGACATGCATTCAGCCTCCACCTCTAATTAGGACTATGAGTACAGTTCTTGGACACTTCTGAATTACTAACCATCCTGAAAGATGTGATATGAAACTGAGACATGACCCATGTCCTTGTTCTGCACTGACCAGCTCTGCTGACTAGGATTGGAATGGCCACTCCTCACCATTATGTATCTGATGTGAAAATCAAAGACATTGATAACATTGGCCAGTTGTCAACTGAGTATTTTATTAAACTGTTATCACATTCCACCACATCACTATGTGTTCGACTATCCAGTGCTGATTCTCCCACATACTGTGCTGACAAAAATGCCAGACTGAGGCCTTGAGAGCTGGTTGGGTAGCCTCGCCACAGGCAGTGGGTTCCCCTTGCTGTGGGGGTTGGTGAGGGGGGTGTCACATCAACCCGCTTTCTGTCTCTGGCGAAGGCTGAGCCATGTGTGCTGGAAGTCATTATCTCCCCACACAGAGGAAGCAATCCAGCTCACCATAGAATTCCTTTGTGCACCAGGCTCGGCCAGACCTGACATTGTTGTCATGGATCTCCCTACATCCAGACCTCAGGCCCTTTGCCTGCTGCCAGCACTAGTTCATAACCCTATTGTACCCCAGGTGCCTCATTTTCTGTGAGATGGATGAAAAAATGTCAGTATTTTTATAGCATCTCATGAGTTTGTATTGGACATTCTGGTCCCCCCACAGACTGATGAAGGCCTTGGTCTCCTCTCTGAACCACTGTTGGCCCTTTTGAGGCCCATCAGCGGGTGTCTTGTCAGCCCGCATACTTGGGGGTCTGCCCAGAGGATGTGCTGGCAGTGAAGCAGGTGCTCTCCTGTTAGGGGAATGCATTCCCATCAGGTGTCATCTGGCTGTACCCCTGAGAGTGCTCAGGGATGCTCTGTGTCTGCTCCTGTCTCCAAGGTTTTCCACTGTGTCACCTGACTGCCAGGGGAGGGAGGTCCTCCCTGTCCCACCTCGTTGCCCTGGTGGTTGGGGGTGCCAGTGTGCGGGTGCTCTCCTGTTAAGGGACAATGGCATGGTCAGGTGTCATACAGCTGTACCCCTGAGGGTTCTTAGGGATGCTTTGTGCCCTCCCGCTCCCCTGTCTCTGAAGGTTTCTTCTGTGTTACCTGACTGCCAGGGAGGTCCTCCTCCCTGTCCTGCCTGGTTGCTTTGGTGGTGGTGGGTGCTGCTGTGTAGATGCTCCCCTGTTCAGGGACAACAGACCTGTCATTTATCATCCTGCTCCCCTTCCCCAGCCGTGATGGGATGGATCCCCCTCCCCAGCCCGGGGTCTCTGTGGTTACCTGTCTGGTTCCTGCACATTGCATAGTGTTGGCACCTTTGGTGTTGTCTTTGACTTTTTTGCCCACCATGGTGAAATCCAGTGTACCCATCTCTTTAAGGGCTCCAGACCGGGCATTTTGCATCTCGCGCAGGGGGTGCATCTACTTACGGGCACCTGCTGTGCCTCTCTCGCCCTCTCTCAGTGCCTTCTCATCAGGTTTAGAAGGGTCTGTCCCACAGGTTTGTTCGTTTCCTTGTTCCCACAGTCCACTGGGTGTTGAACACACATCTCCACCCATCTCCATGTTTGGAGCATCCCAGCTCATTCCCAGTTACTCCATGGGTGGAGATGAGTGAATGCAGGACCATGCACCCCCACTCGCCTTTGTTCCCACTGGCAGCCGCCCATGTGTTCGGTGGGTGAAGATGGGTGGAGGTGTCTCATTTGAAAAGGGCCCTTGAAGCTGGCATTCACCATGAGCTTGGAAATCATAGAGTGTGCTCTCATGAGACAAAAAACCCCAAAAAACCCATTTGCTCCAGTTTGTTTTTTAATTGTTTGACATAATTAGTAGGGATATACGAACAGAATGGGGTTTGGATGTTCGGCCATTCGGCCCGAAAGTTTGGGTTCGTGGGTTTGGTCCCGTGGAGTTTGGACCCCCTGAACGTTCAGAAAATTCAGGCACCTGGAGGCTTGGGGTGCTCCAGGGGTGCCCTTGGGCACATGGCAGGCTGTCAGAGACACATCAGAAGCAGAAGAAGCAGCAGCAGAAGGAGCAGCAGCAGCAGCATAGATTGGAAAGGTTTGGGGCTTGGCACCTCGGGTTGCCTGGGCAGGCAAGCTCAGCACTTGTCCCCTGGGGGTGCCTGTGGGGGCATGACTGGCCATCTGAGACCCAGAGGCGGCAGCAGCATCAGAGGCCGGGAAGGCTTTGGGGTTGGTGGATGGCCTGGCACCCCTACTTGGGGATTCCAGGCTGCCAGGCATCGGCAGAGCAGCAGCAGAGGCCCAGCCAGGGCTTGGTGGCTGGCACCCCTACTCGACCGGGCATTGCAGGCTACCAGGAATTGGCAGAGCAGTGGCAGAGGCATGGCCAGGGCTTGGTGCCTGGCACCCCTACTCAGCCAGGCGTTGCAAGCTGCCAGGTATCGGCGGAGCAGCGGCAGAGACCCAGCCAGGGCTTGGTGTCTGGCACCCCTACTCAACCGGGCATTGCAGGCTGCCTGGCGTCGGCAGGGCAGTGGCAGAGGCCTGGCCAGGTCTTGGTGGCTGGCACCCCTACTCATCCAGGTGTTGCAGGCTGCCAGGCATCGGCGGAGCAGTGGCAGAGGCCCGGCCAGTGCTTGGTGGCTGGCATTTTTGACGAGTGCTCTTTGTATGGTCATGAGTGGGTACTCTGTGGTATGGCACCTGCCACCAATGCATTATGCAGTAGGCCAGTAAGGCACCCCTACTTGGCCAGGCGTTGAAAGCTGGTATTGTACTCGACTGATCTCAAGAAGCTCTACTGCAAACTGGGAAAGCCTTGCCCAGTGGTGAATTTCATGGACACCCAGCCCCTGCCTGCCAGTGCACTCATCCAAGATATGACCATTTACAAAAGTGAGAAGAAAATGGCTGATGTGCAGTACCAGCAGCAGCAGACATTGGATTGCCAGGACACAGAGCCTGTGGCACAGCAGAGGCAGCATCAGCAGAGGCAGGAGCAACAGACATTCAATTGCCAGGGCACAGTACCCATGGCACAGCAGTGGCAGCCTCAGCAGCAGCGGAAATAAGATTTCTGGGCCACAGTACCCATGGCACAGCAGCGGCAGTGACAGCAGCAGCAGACATTGGATTGCCAGGGCACAGTAACTGCGGCTGGTACCCCTACTTGGCTGGGCATTGCAGGCTGGCTGGCATCGATGGAGCAGCGGCAGAGGCCCAGCCAGGGCTTGGTGGATGGCACCCCTACTTAGTCGGGCATTTCAGGCTGGCTGGCATCAATGGAGTAGCCACAGAGGTCCAGTCAGGGCTTGGTAGCTGGCACCCCTACTTGGCCGGGCAGTGTAGGCTTGCATCTTACTCGCTGGATCTCAGCAAGCTCTTCTGGCCTGCACCAAGTGATGCACCACAGACAGTGCTGATGGGAGGCACAGAACATGGTGACGACACAGCTCTCGGAGGGACAGCCATCACCTCAGCACCAGACATCTCCTCCACAGGACTATTATCTGCCTCAGTATCCCCAAACTGAGATATGTCCCACGAAAGGGAGTACTGGGACCCTGAGGCTGATCAACTGCCCATGCTGCTGCCACTCTCCCTGTGCCCCCTATAGCATCTGCTGCTGCTGCTGCTGCTGCTCCTCTCCCTGCTGTCATTGCCCGGGGATCAGACCCTGCCTCTAGCAGCTGGGGTGGGATCACATGAATAATGTGGGACATTGGTGGACATGATGGGGGATATTGGGGACATGATGAGCATCCGACCCTGAAGCACCTGCACCTGCACCTGCACCTGCTCCTGCAGCCTCAGCAGAGACAACCGCAGCCTCCTGGACTGCAGGCCTTCCAGTGCCCTGCCTGGCAATGGAGGACGCTGGCAGGAGGTGATGCCAAACCACACTCCTAGTACCACGCAGGCTAGGAAGGCAGGCTGAGGCAGGGTTAAAGCTTTGTCCACAGGGCAGGCAGACAGGCACTTTGGCATGAGCATCAGAAGGCAGGCTGAGTCAGGATTCGATCTTGGCAACCAAGGCGGGCAGACAGGCATCATGGCACGAGAGGCAGTAAGGAATGCAGGCTGAGGCAGGGTTCAAGCTTTGCCCACAGGGCGAGCAGACAGGCACTTTGGCATGAGCAGAAGGCAGGCTGAGGCAGGGTATAACACCTAAATGTATCTAATCTAATCTAAATAAATGAAACTATGTGGTAAATGTGTGGAAATGGGTGAAATAGGAGGAGGATAGCCATGGATAGGAACACAAACTGCTGGGACGACCTTGGTGGAGCTGAGGTTTATGCAGGGCCTCAGGAATGCCTGTTCAAATCCAGTTCCTTACACCTGGCAGCCAGTGCCTGCCGGCGGCAGTGTTGTGAGGGAAGCAAGGGGATTGTGCTGACTGGCAGACCCGGTGAACTTCAGAGGCAGCGAGCTCCAGATCAAGGACACCTGTGACTGGGGGAGCTTTGTATTTCAGCCAATGCCTGCCGGTGGCAGCATCGGCAGCGCGACACCAAAGGGCTGCACGCGCAAGGGCGTGCCCTTGTGCGCACAGCCTTTGGAGAGCTGCCGAGCATGCCGGCCCCTCCCTCTTTCCCCTTTTTGCTTCCAGTTTTATTTCTTTTTCCCTTCCTTTTCTCCCTGTAGACGACGAACCGAGGGGAGTAAGGGTGGGTTTTTAACATTCTCCTACTCCTGATGAAATCCCTTAAGCAGAGGAGGATGGAAAGCTTTTTATGTGGTCCTACTGGGAATGGGGTGGATGTAGAAAATTTTCACTTTCCCCTAACAGCCTCAAATTGTTTTCAACCATTATTAGACTTACAAGATGTGCCCCCAAGCCCCCCTGCTGATTGTGATGTTCTGCGTATACCTACTTTGAGGGCTCCCACTGTTCTGAATCTTCCCCTTGGTAAGGAGGAGGGTGGTGCTGAGTGTTTGGCTGGTGAGAGAGTGGCTGCTTTTCTCACCGAACATGTTATGCTTACCGCTGAGACCATGCGGTTTTATGTTCCTTAAACTCTCCCAACTCCAAGAGAAGATAGGCTCATTAGATGAACATGTTTGTAATAACCCTAGTCGGTATTTTGGCGGGTACCCCTGAAACAGAATTGACAACCCATAGGGGTCGGGGAGGAGGAGGAGCAAAAGGACCCCCTCCCATTAAGCAGTTACTGCCCTGTCTTCTCTCTGAGAATGCAGAATCATTTAGACTTTTGCCTTCAACGCTTATCTTCACCATCCTACCGCTACATGGCCGACACCCTCCTTTGTGGACAACATCTTTAGACGTGGCAGAACATCTCAGACTATTATTAAGAACTATGATGGTGACCAGACGGGACATTATCTCTGTGGGTCATTTAGTTGATTTAAAAGATAGGCAGTCGGTTATTGTTTCTTTTATAGCCCCTTCTCTGGTATCGCTAATTCGCTCGAAAAAGGGTCATTTAGAGGAAAATGCAATTTATGTTTCCCGCACTTTTCAGGTTTTCGATATAAGCCAGAAGGAGTGTCAGAGGAACTTGGCTTGAACTACTGCTAACCTTACCACAGGGGGAAACTCGGGGTGCACCTCGGTGCCACCCATTGTGGCCCCTTTGGGAGAGCCCAGAAAGCCGCCTACCTTACACCCGCATAGAGGAAATAAAAACCCCAGGTGCCCCCCCAGCCCTTGAGGGGACCGCCCTGGAAGAATTAGTTCCATCCTCTGAGTCCCCACCCCCCATGATGGATGATGTAAGGGTCCAGACCTCAACACCTATGCCGAAGGACAATGTTTATTCCTTCTTGGAAGTTACCCAAGCTGCTTTTCTGAAGAGGTTGGATTCCCTTTACAAACATTTGGGGGAACCATGGGGGGGGGGGAAGGGAGTTGGTAGTGGTCACCGGAGGGGTACTTCGAAGACAGTTCCAGCTGCTCGTTCATTCTTGTCCTCATCTCCTCATTTGACTCCCCACTCCCACCCTTCTGGTGGGCCTTTGTTTCGAGGTCTGGGGAACAATTTAGCGGTTACTGGGAGTCTAGTTTCTTCTACCCTCCCGACCCACGGACAGCCATGGGTCGGGATTCTAGGGATTTTTGGAATATCATCCGTGCCTCATTTTGGGGCAGTACAGATCCCCAGATAGCCATTCCATGTCCGGAAATATGGGAGAGATTTTACGCTTCTCTGTTTTCTAATTCCTCTCCGGGGGATTCCGACCATAGTCTTTCTCTCTCGCATCAATTTGAACTATGGTAACCAGTTACTCCGGAGGAGGTAATAACTTAAGTCAGGGAAGGCTCTGGGCCTGGATTTTATTCCCCAGGAACTGTTAAAATCAACCCTGGATGGTGGGCTGAGTTATTGGCCCCCCTTTTTTCAGTTATTAATGAAACGGGTTGTATTCCCCCCTCTTGGCTTAACAGTATTACCGTCCCGATTTACAAAAAGGGTGACCCAACCCAGCTGGGAAATTATCATCTGATGAGCCTGCTGAGTGTCATCGGCAAACTCTACGCAAGATTTCCTTTGGGTAAACTAGGGGCCTGGCTGTCCAAATTTGCAATTATTGAGCCAGAACAGGCGGGTTTTCAAGAGGGGCGATCCACGACGGACCATATCTTTGTCCTGGCAGTTTTACTGACCAACTATGCTTCTCATGGGATGAAGCTTTATCTATGTTTCATAGATTTGTAAAAGGCGTTTGATTCTGTGTGTAGAGAATGCCTCTGGCTGAAACTACAATCGTTAGCCATAGACCCTAGGCTTTTATTCCTGCTTATCAAACTTCATACTGGGAACACCCTTCAAGTTAGATTTGATCCTAAATGCCCCCCTTCTAAGCAGGTTCAGGTAAATGTGGGGGTTCGACAGGTTTGTCTGCTAGCCCCCGCTTTGTTCAACCTTTTCTTGAATGATTCAGTGGCATATATGAAGGGGATAGATACACACACCCCTAAAATTGGTGAATGGTGTGTCCCCCTTCTTTTATATGTGGATGATTCCATCTTAATTTCTCAATCCTTGTGTGATCCCCTACTCACCGGGCTGCAGGACGGCAGACAGGACAGCACCGGGAGGGGTGAGTGGAGCCCCGCCGAGGTGACAGAGGAGGCAGTGGCGATCAGCTGGGAGCCGCTGAGGGAGCCAGCGGACATGGGGGGCGGGGCCGAAAGCGGAAGCCAAACAGGGCTAGGAGAGAAAGGGCGGGCACGTGCAGGACGGGGGCAGAGGGGTCCTCGGTGGAAGGAGGGGCGAGAGAGGGAGAAGCGGAGCCCTGCCTCACCCATGCTGCACTCGGACGCCGAAGGAACTGGCGCCTTGGCCACGACCCAGCTGGAGTCACGACCGAACCCGGGCTGAACTCGGACGCCGGAGGAGCTGAAGCCTTGTCCACGCCCCGCTGGAGGCACGCCGACAGGGCTCGGCTCAGGGAAGTGACTGGGAAGGGAACATTGGGGGAGGGACCGAGTTGAGAGGGAAAGGGAGAGGCCCGAGGAACCCCGTGGCGCAACGTGGGTCCAGGCCCTCAAAACCCTCCAGGGGAGCCGGGACTTGGGGGAGGGGAAACAGGGTAGGTCTGGGCCCGAGCCCGCAGCACAGGGGCCGACACCGGAGAGTGGGCTACCTTCCCCTCTCCTCCTGCCCCGGCCGGAGAGTAAAGGGGCTGAAGCGCCCCGGAAGCACTCCCTCGGGGTGCTTCCTGGGTACATCCCTAGCAAGAAGGGTACACCTTGGTTGATTTTCAGCGGGCAATGCAGCGGTTTGGAGACTACTGTCAGGCTGAATAGCTTTCTATAAATTTTGCTAAGACAAAGGTGCTGATAGTTGGATCTAAGGACCCTCAGAAAACTCATGCCTGGTTTATTGGAGGGAATAGTATCAGCCAGGTTTGATTCTTTAGATATTTGGGGGTGATCTTCTCCGCCTTGGCTGTCTGGAATTCCCATCTTAAGGTAGTCAAGGGGCTGACTGATAAATCTTCGGCGGCAATAGTCAAATACTACTTTGACCAAGGGAGGAAACTGATCTCACCTGTCCTTCGTCTTTTTAAGGCTAAGACCCTCGGTCAAATTCTTTATGCTTTCCCGGTCTGGGGTCTTTTCTTTTTTTGTAAATTGGAAAGTTTTCAAAATGGATTTTTACGCAAGCTCTTGGGTGTCCCTAGGGGTACCCCCCAGGTGCTCCTAAGATATGAGACTCTTAGCCTCCAGCTTAAAGTATATGCCCTTCAATCTATTGTGGTCTTTTGACTCAAGGCTGTTCTTTTCCCTTCAGATGAAACTACCCTTCTGGCATTAACCGTCTACAGTGGTCTAGGGGATTCCTGATCTAAAGCAGTGGAGCATGAAGTGCGCAAATTGGGATTCTCACCTCTGTAACTAATAAATGTTGGCCTCACAGCATCCAAAAGTTTAATTAAGGGAAGACTGAGGGACCAGTCTATGCAGACAGAAAGAGCACTTTTGGTCATGCAGAGGGTCGCTCCTGATTTTGTCCCGTTCAACCCCCAGTCATCGGGGTTATGCTATCAGGTTGAATGGCTTGATTTTGCCAGGAGATCAGCATTTGCTAAAATAAGATGTAATGGGTTTCCCTCAGCTCTTTTAGATGGCCGCTACAAGGGTATACCCCATGATCAGCGATATTGTATCTCTTGCGATAAGAGGGAAGTTGATTCCCCTGCACATATACTTCTCCACTGTCTCTCGCTGGCCGGCACAAGTTATAAGTATTTGGGGGAGATTTTAAGGGATTTGGATTCCCACCCCTCTCATCAATGACCTCATTGAGCTTCAGAACATCATACTAACTGAGGCCATCGATCAAACGGCTCCTAGATGTCCATTTCCCAGGCGGTGACCTCGCAGGCCTCCTTCATTCTCTGAGGAGCTGCATGTACTGAAGCTAGAGGGGCAATGGTTGGAGCGACGGTGGTGTCGTTCTCAGGCTGAAGCTGACGGATTGCGACATAGAGCCAGTTTACGGGTCTATGCCATGGCTATGCAGACAGCAAAGAGGGAGTTCCTTGCTACCCTCATAGTGTCCGCTAAATCCCATCCAGTGGAGTTGTTCCAGGTTGTGAGGGGGCTGGTCAGTCCAGCCTCCATCAACCCAGGGGTTGAGTCATCTTCCGCCTCCTGTGACCTTTTTGCAGATTATTTTGCAGGTAAAATCACTCAGATTCACCAAGATCTCGATGCCACACTTAATGCAGTGGGGGGAGTAGCGGCTGTAGATGCCCCAGCTTCTCCGATTTTATGGGATCACTTTCAGTCGGTGACACCCGCCGTTGTGGTGGAGGTGCTTGGGACTGTTCGAGCCACCTCTTGTGAATTAGAATCGTGCCCATCCTGGCTGGTTAAGAGCTGCTGGAAGACATTGGGACTGGTGCTGGCCGGGATGGTCAACGCCTCCCTGAAGGAGGGCAGAGTGCGGAGCAGTCTCAAAGAGATGGTGGTGCGGCCTCTGCTCAAGAAACCATCACTTGACGCTGACTCCCCTGCCACATACTGGCCTGTCTCTAACCTTCCCTGTTTAGGGAAGGTTATTGAACGGGTAGTGGCTCAGCAGTTCCAGGGGCATCTAGACTGTGTCGATTATCTGAATCCTTTGCAGTCTGGCTTTCATCCGGGGCATGGCACTGAGACAGCACTTGTTGTGTGGCCTTGGTAGATGATCTTCGCCGAGAAAAGGACCGGGGTCGATCGATCCTGTTGGTCCTTTTAGATCTTTTGGCAGCATTTGACACCGTTGACCATGAGATGTTGATGACGCACCTACAGGACAGTGCAGGGGTGGGCAGGACCTTTCTTGAGTGGTTCCGCTCATTCCTGACTAGGAGAACTCAGCGGGTGGTACTCTGTGATTATTTTCCATCTTACCGAGACCTCCTGTATGGGGTCTCGCAGGGTTCGGTTTTGTCCCCTCTCCTGTTCAACGTGTATATGCAGCCGCTCGGTGAAGTGATCAGAGAATTCGGGGTGCAGTGTCCTCAGTATGCGGATGACACCCAACTGTATCTCTCATTTTCAGCTGACCCAGACCCGACTGTCTCGGTGCTTACCCGCTGTCTGATGCCTGTGGGGGATTGGATGAGCGCTAACTAACTGTGACTGAATCCTGACAAGATGGAGGTGATGCTAGTGCTTAGGTCGATGGATGTGACGGCTCCATCAATTGATGAAGTCTGCCCTCCACTGACGTCCCAGATATGGAACTTGGTGGTGCTCCTTGATCCGCAGCTCTGCCTGGATGTCCAGGTGGAGGCTGTGGCGAGGAGTGCCTTTCGCCAGTTACATCTGGTGTGGTGGCTTCAGCCGCTGGTTTCAGTTCTGGACCTGGCCATGATCATCCATACTTTTATTACCTCTCGATTAGACTACTGCAATGCGCTCTACATGGGGCTACCTTTGGTGATGGCTCGAAAGCTGCAGCTGGTGCAGAATGAGGCGGCCTAGCTCCTGGTAAGACTGGACTGCTGGGAGCATATTACACCAGTGCTCTGGTCTCTGCACTGGCTGCCAATAGTCTTCCAAGCCCGATTCAAAGTGTTGATCTTAACCTATAAAGCCCTACACGGTCTGGGCCCTGTTTACCTGCAGGACCACCTCACTCCCCATTTTCTGGATCAGTCCCTGAAGTCAGCTGGGGGAACGCTGTTGGAGGTCCCCCAGGTGTCTCGGGGGGCCACACAGAGCAGGGTTTCTCAGTCGCTGCGCCATGCCTGTGGAACTCCCTCCCAGTGGGGGCGCAATTAGCCCCGGACCTTCCGGCCTTCTGGAAGAACTGTAAAACATTGCTGTTCCATCAGGCATTTGGCGAGGGGGAGGGTGGAGTGGGTAGGGATGAGGGGGAGGGTTGGGGGTGGGGGTGATAGGGAGGGTTGGGGGGAGGGGGTGTTTTTATTATTAATGTTTTAAATTGTTCAAGTGTTTTTATATTGTTGTTTTTATGGTTTTGTTAGCCGCTCTGAGCCACTGAGGTGAGGAGAGTGGGATAAAAATCTGTTAATTAATTAAATAAATAAATAAATATTCTGTCTTGACCCTGGGCACTGCCTCCCCTTCAATGTGTGTCCTACTGTCATTTTATCTTGTCCTGGCCTCTCTTTGGTTCTGGCCCCGTGGCCTGTTTGCGCTACTGCCCCCTATCAGTACCCCATTCCACTGAGTGCAGTCATGGCCACAGGTGGTAGCAGAGGAGCACCTGACCGTAAATGTTCCTGAGACAGTGGCCCTCGGCCAGGGGCACCTCATTCAGACTCCCTTATGGGACAAGTGCCTGTGTGGCATGCATGGCCAGACCAGGCACTTCTAGCCCTGGGCTTCACCATTGGTGCATGGGGTTCCAGAATCCATCCTCCCTTGTACCCTGCCTATGGGCCAGTCCCCTCTTATGGACTCTCCCTTTTTCTTCCCCTTCAGGGTCTGTGCTGGTTGGAGACCCTTCAACACAGACTTCCATTGGGTGGCTGCCAAGTTTTGTGCAGGAGCCCAGGTGGACAATGACATCTGTGAGTTACCGCACTGTATGCATTTCCCTTCCCACCTCCATGTGGCCTGGGCTTATGGTGCTCTCTCTCTCTCCTTTAGTGGATGAGGTGATAGTGAAGTGGACCCGGGAGCAGGGGGAGGTGATGGAGCTGCTGCTCCATCTGCTGCACCGCCCGCACCAGCTAGACTGGGCCCAGAGGCATCGGTGGAGCTGGGTCTAGAGACGGCACCCATATTGAGGGTGGAGACTGCACCATGCCTGTATCCTTGTTGCTCATGTGAGCTTTCGTACAATAAAAGTTGTTATTTTTTTACTGCTTACTGTCCATGGTCTCCTTCCCACAGAGGTGGTCTCCTGTAGGTGTGCGAATTGGGGGTGGTGTGGGATACTTGATGACCTGGCCCTGGGTCTGTGTATGGGTTCTCCCCCCTCCCTGTGTGTACCCCCCATGGGGCTTGCTCTCCTTATGGACTATTGTGGTTCCACCTTCCCCTTGCACTTGCATGGTGTGGGGCTGTACCTTTGCCCTGTGCATCCCCACACCATGCATTGTACTTTGCCGAAGTGTTGCTCCATGGGTGTGGTTTGACAGGTCCCCTCCACTCAGTGTCCTCCCATCCTGCACCCATCGTGCCTGTTGTTAGACTACATGTGTCTCTGGTGCTGCCCTGTGAGATGCACTGGGGGGGAGGGGTTTGTTTTTTCCCATGTGCAAGGGTGTTTGACTTGGAGTGCCTCGGGTGCTCCTGGGTGGGGTTCACTTATAGTGTGCTCCTACCCATTCTGTGAAGTGCTTTGGGGTCATGTGTGTTTTGGTGACACATGTGCTGGGCATGGGGCGGTTTCCATCTCACCCCACCCCCCTTGGGGCTTTCCTCACTGCACTCTTCCCTGCTGTGTCCCCCTTTTTTCTTGGTTGGACTGTGGTCTGCCTGCTGGTGCTGGGGGTTTGGGGCTCTGTGGCTCCCGATTCTCTGGCCTGTGTCTGGTGGCTTGAGCGTGGCTGCTTTTTTGTAGCATGTTGCCTTCCCCTGTCCCCCTCCCCCACCCGCTCAGAGTCTGACAAGAAATGGGGAGTGACGTGTGACGTGGCTTCATTTGCCCTCCCTCGGTCATATTGTCTTGCCATGCTGCAGGGCATGGTTTTCTCTCTGAGTGGTGAGCAGGCTGTCTGTGGGAATGGTGAGCATGTTCAGTCAGTGGAGGTCTGGGTGGGTGGAATCCAGGTGAGTGGATGCCGTGACCTCCGGTGACCTCCCATAACCCCTCGTGGTGATGCCCATGGGCATGCCTCTCCACTTGCCGGCCGTGGGTGTACGGTGTGTGGGTGCCTCCACCCATCTCCACCAACCCGTGTCTCAGCCCTATAAAAGGGCCAAGAAGTGAGAGAATGAAATACAGACTACTTTTACATGAGCGGCCAGGGATGCACGTTGAAGAACGCGCTGCCTGGGAAAAGCTGTGTGGGTGCATTTACACACTCCAGAAGTGGCCACCCGCCTTAGGAATCATCGGCTTGCATGGCCTCAAGTTGTTTCTTTGAAGA
>QEPC01003253.1:103604-113645 GCA_003113815.1 Sphenodon punctatus
GTGCCCCTGCCTCCCCCGCCTCCCCCTCCTCCTCCTCGCCCCTCACTCTCTCCTCCGCCACCGCTCTCTTACTCCTCCTCCCTCCTCGCTCCATCCCGCCACGTTGACAAGCCACTTTTTCCCCTTTAAATCTCCCTCCGGTGCATGTGTTGACGCCGGTTGCCTGGCAGCGACGTTGCACTCATTGCCCACACCTGGGGATGATCTCCTTTGATCCCGGGCGGCGGCTGGCATCCAGACGTTACTTTTGGTTGATCACGGGTGGGGATATCGTTGACTACGCATCCACGGGAATTGGTTCGGGTAGTCCGGGAAGCGTGGTTGAAATTGACCCCGGGTGGGTATTCACCATGGTAAACATCTGGCGGCCGCCCAACAGACATTCAGGGCGCCTTGGCCCCGCCGCGGGGTTCACCGTGGTTCACTGTGGTTCAGCGTGATCTCGTCACATCTGAAATCACCCAATGTAGCAGACTCTTCACAGCACTATATTGAAGAAACTTTAGATGGGTTGAGAGACACTCTGGATACTAGGAAATGCCTAGCCAAGTTATCTGGTGTTTTATGATTACTTCCTCAGGTGATACCTTAAAAAATATGACTGTGTGAATAATTTTGGTTAGCCAAATTTTCAAAACCCATGGAATTTGAATCCATGTATTTTGAAAACAACACATATTGTATATGTTGTGTGAAAAGTACAAATGATCTGAAGATGATATAATAGGTCCAGGTTTCAGGAATCTTATGGATAACATGAAAATTGAATTTCAGTCTGAAGCTGTCTCATGTATTCAGTGTATTAGTTATTCTGCCATTTGGAAATTTTAATTTCAAAGCTCTTATATTTTGCCTCACTGACAATGCAAACAAGCGCTTTCCATTTGAATTACATTTATTTGAAAAAGAGAAAGATAAATTGCATAAAAAGAAAAATTTCCCTGAGAGCAAGCTGTGTTTGCTTTCTCTGATTGTCTGACCTGAGGACAAAAATGATGGCGATACACACAGAAAGAGTGCCTAGAAATTCAAACTGCACAGTGCACAGAAAATAAGTCATCATTTTCATAATTACACATACAGCCATTCATAAAAGGATTTAAACGCATTGCAGAAATTCCATGCCATGCACATGCTTAAAAAAATTACATGTAAATGGCAAAGTTGAAGTGCATTTGGCTAACAATCTAACACAAAAGGAGGATGTTTGACTGATGTCATTAATTAGTAAATGATGTAACCAATTTACAGGTTTTGCACAGACAACTATTATCTTGCTTATATGACTATAGGAAAGCACGTGAGGATAATGGTTTGTTTTAACATAGATGGTAACTGACATGTTACAACAGCAGAAAATGAAACCATGGAAAGATTCAGCAGACGGTAGTATTTTGGGGCTCGGGGGAGGGGTAGAATAAACCCATCTTTCTCAAAACAAGATTAATTAACAAAGAATGTTTTGCTTTGAATTCCAATTGCTTTGAATTCTGATTGTATCCGACTGAATTCCGATCTAGCAGAAAACTGTACCAGAAACTAGTTTTAGATCAGCTGTATTTTTATTTATATAATATTAAAGCTTGTGATCTCATTTGTGTTGAAACAAGGTAATGTGCTATTGGTAGTTTTAATAGGGTATAGCTGATATTAAAAAGCTGCTGCATAATTTGCTCCTTTTAAATAGCGGTTGTTAGATGTGCTTTACTGGTGAAAAGCTTGATATAATTTCTATGCTATTATTAATAGTAAGAGAAATAATGGTAGTTAAAATTTTACTTTGTGTTATTGGTCAAATTATATTTGCTTTAAACTTCCTTCAACCATATTTTTAGAATGAACATTGTTACTCCCTCGCCCCCGCCCAACACTGTTTACATTTTGGGGATATGGGTCAAACCAAATGTTAGGCTGAATTAAATCAAAGACGACACTGGTCCGGTATAAAGAAGATTTTCCAGGCTCCAGTGACCTCACGTGTTGTGTGGAAATCAACAGAGCACTGGTTGCCTGGTGCAGCTGTGGTTGCTATGGGGATGGAATCATATGAGTATTCCATCTGCCGAAAAAGGGACAGCTTGGAAACCCCCTTGCAGGTTTGAAATAGGAAGGAAGTAAACAAATGACTCATTTGATTATGAAAACAGATTTGGAGAAGCGGATCTTTTGACGGATCCAGTTACGCTAATAAATTATAATAATATAAATCTGGCGTTTGAAAATGAAGATCTGCTCATGTTTGTTTATGTGAAAAGTATTTTATTTTTTATCTTTTTTAAAAGTCATTCATGTACCTGTTTATGATTAGACAAAGGCAGAAATGTTGTGTGAATATGCATGTGTGACCTCAATAGCATCCTGTGGTGCATCTTACAATATTTCACATTTCATTGATCAAATTCCCAGTCATGTGAACTGGAGGTAAATATAATATTGCAAGAGGATAAGTCCAGTGTAAGCATTTACCATGGACACAAGTACCAATGAAGTGAAAGAGACTCGCACCCATGCTAAATTCAATAGCTGGCACTAACCATTTTGAGAACCATGCTGTAAGAATAATATTGGGCGTCAAAATGTGATTTGTGCCAAAAGCAAACAAGCCAAAAGATAGAGGTCTCTAAATTGATGTCTCTTTAGTACAAGAATTGTCTGTCTGTCTTATATATTTTTACTGGGTAGTTTTTCCTTCTATCTGTCATGGGCATTGGGATAGTGTGTTCATATGTCACTAACTGGTGCGTATAACTTGTTAGTATTAAGCAGGAGCTTTAGGAGGAATTCTGACCAAAGTAGAATACAAATTGCATTTGTTGCTGAAAAGTGTAACTAAACTACAATACTGTCTCATTAAAAATGCGCACATAGAGGGGGAGAGAATGCAAAGCATCCTCTCTAGATCTAAAAGCAGGCCAGAGTCCTTCCACTGCAGTCCAGAACCCTAGGATTAACAAATCAGCTAGCATACCATTGGATTCATCATGCTTCTACTGAAGTCAGTGACAAAATTCTCCATCAGCTTCTATTAGTGCAGGCCTGAGCTTCCTAGCTACACGGAGTGTGGTCAACAGACACCATGGTGGGGCAATGGGTGAAAACATAAGTGACAGCTGGGTCCCCTGCCCAACCCATGGAGTAGCAACGCAGCTGGCCAGCTGCCACCCATTGGGATGGTGATGAGTAGATATTTGCTACCTGAGGGTAATACCCACATTTTCGGGCACCCCCAATGGGCACCCAACAGGGTACCCAGGCGCCCGAAAATCCAGGTATTACTGGGGCATCCCAGGATACCCCAGGATGCCAATCCTGACTCCCCAGAATCACTCACCTCACCACCAAGCTGCTGTTCTCCTGGTCAGTTGCTGCCCCCTGCTTGCTGCTTCTCCCCAGGCTGCACGCTGCTCAGCTGAGTGTGTAACTTCCCTGCTCGGATTTTTCTGAGTGGTGGGAGGAGGGGATCAAGGAGTCCTCTTTCCACCTGCATGTGCTCATGCGCGCGCACACACACACACACTCACACACACACACACACACACCATAGTTCCCCTCAGGTGAGCGAGTAGAAGAGCAGCAGCCCGGCAGTGACGTGAGTCAGCTCAGGGCCCGAGAAATCGGGTAGCCTGTCGGGTCATGTTGAGGTTCCAGTTGGTGCCCAAATATGACTGGGGTGAGTCAGGCATCCCAAGTTCAATGGGGTGCCCTACTGGCTGGGGTACCTGGTTGCAGCTCTAGCAAGGAGAGCGCAGAACATACATGCAGTCTCCCATACAGGCCTCACTGCCTCCATACTCTGGGTTGAGCCGAGAAACTGAACATGTGGGCGCAACTCAGGCCCAGGAGTAGCAGCTGCCAGAAGCAAGATCAGGCCCATGAAAAGCAGCCGACTGCAGAAGATCACACCTAGAGCAATCCCATCTGGGACCCATACATGGCCCCAGCCCAAGGCGCTGTCATCCCTGCCTGGCTCCCCCTGGCCAGTCTCCCAGGCACAGGGAAAGCAGTGGCTATGCCCAGGCAGAGTTGCACCCAGAGAGAGCCCCACAGACCAGTCCCCCTTGCCCAGGAGTGGCGGGTCCCAACCCGACACGTGGGCAGAGATGGCATCCATGCCACACACTGCACCCGGGCTCACTACTGCTGCTGCCCCAGGAGAGGGTCGCATTGAGACGCAGGGCAAAAGACAAAGAGGAAGGAAGGAACTGCATGGGGCTGGGCTCAGCTCTGGGACTTCCCAACTGTGGGCAAGGGTAACCTTCCTTGGTCCCTCCCTCCTTGCTGACGGCAGCTTCTCACAGCCACACCATCAGCCAACAGGTGGTCAGGGAGATCTGCTCACTCCTAGGCCACACCGTCAGATGACAGGAGACCAGTGGCCACTGCTCCTGGGATCCTGGGACCTTGACCATGGTGCTGGCGGACCTTGGCGCACACAGAGGCTGCACAGGACCTAACAGATGGGAGGGCATACATTAGCCAGTATTAGCCCAGCTGGGCCAGCCTTAACCCAACCATGTTGCTGACCTTCTCCGGATGATGCATCTGGTAGCAGCCATCCACCCACTCCATGGTGGGAGTGGGCAAACATCTGGCGGCCACTGAACTGGCAGGCAGGTGACTTGCAGGCTAGTGTGATCTACTGTCTCATTTGATTTCACCCAATGTGATTGACAGCTAATTAGCATGGATGTTGCAGTGAGAGTAAGTGACAAATGTCTCCTTCCAGAGGAATAGCATTTAATTAATTGAGTTAAATTTATATGCTGCTCCGGGTGACTCACAAATATAAAAATTGATAAAACTCATATTAAAAATATAATTAAACCCCAAACCCTCCTCCAGACCCCCACCAAACCTACCCAATACTAGCTCCCAATTCTACACACCCAACCCCCCCTCCCAATCCTACCACAAAAGTGCCCTTCAAAATCCACCCTTATCCCCACCCACCAAATGCTTTTTCAAACAGGAATGTCTTTCCTCAACTGAACCTCCAGGGGAAGGGTGTTCCATAACATTGGGACAGGAACCGAGAATATCTCCCTGCAAGCCGTCATCGTACAACAAGGCCGACAGACAGAACCCACATGAAGGTGCTTCCGCATGGGACGGTGATCTTCATAGAGGCTGGCTAGGGACAGGAGATTGACCGAGGGAAGGGAAAAGAGAAGAAGGGGGAAAGAGGTGTGGGTGTTGGAGAGTGAGTAGGAGGAGGAGTGTCTGGGGGCAATCTCAGTGCATGGTATCCGGACCAAAAGGGGTGGTGAAGCCTCCAGTGTGTAGGTCTGTCATAAAATCTTTATGTCTTTTGGAACCTGTCTACCCCTCAGCTGTTACATCCCTGATTCCTGCCTCCCAGGAGTAGTGTGATATTTTGTGCATGAATATTGCAATAAACTTACCAATCCTTTAATAGAGAAGTGGAAAATTTTAACCACACAGTTGTAATCCATCTCACAGCCTTCAATTAATCCCACATAATGTGCACAGCTGTCCTCGGAGAGCTCTAAAAATGAAGGGAAGGTGAATAAGACACAATCAGGTGCTTGCAAAAGAGGACTTTAAAGTGGGTTTTTTCAGGCTTTAAACTTTATGGGCTGACTTCATCCCACTGATTTCAGAGGAGTCAGTTGCTAGTCCTGAAATGAATCTGAACCAATATGTGCGCATCCTTAAAATGGGAAATGTAATTGCTTCTGCATCTCTTCACTGTGATGTTTTATTATATATATTCCTTATTGTCCCTGACATATGACTTCTAGCTCAAAATTGATAGCTCTCCAGTTATTACAGGAAGACGACGCACACCGCAATAGCCTAGGAACCAGCAGAGTTTCTATTTTAAACTCCTATTTTAACAGTTTTATTATTTGGCTATAAAATGTTCCAGGCAGAAACTTGGCATCGGGCCTCAGCTAGGGATCACATTTGTTTAATTAATGTGGGTTTTGTGTTTCAAAACTGCCATAATACAAAAAGTTATTATTTTAAAAGGCTCTTTTTTGCCTCCAATATGGTTTAAAGCCTTTGGGTATTTAAAATATAACGGATGTGTTTTTGTTTACTAATGGACTTACTGCTCAGTGTGTGTGCACCTCGCTATGAATTGTACACTTTTATCACACACAGTCATAAGATCTGCCATGTGAGGTCTTGTCAATGGCTCACCTAGCCCATTCCCAATCTCTGGCTGCAATCCTCAAACCACTTACATCAGAGTAGTCTCATGGATTTCAATGCAGTAGTCAAAAGGACGATTTTCGAGTAAGTAGTTTTAGGATTGTGACTTCTGACAATAGTCTCAGATGCTTCAGAGGAAAGTCCTAGTGGACAGTGAAATTTTAGGCTGGTAGGGTGGAGTGGTGAGGCCACCAAGAGCAGGGCCAATAGGAGGTCCCAATCCCCCTCTTTCCCCCTGCTCCTTCTCCAGGCCTTTGCTTTTTCCAAGGGTGGCAATCTGCACCGAGGCCAAGTTTGGTCTTTTGGGGTTGTGGTCAAAGGAGAGGAATGTGGGGATTAAAGTGGGGGTGAAGGTCTCTTTGGCTGTGCTAGTGGTTTGCACTGGAGGAGCGAGTTCGTTTATCTGAAGTGAAGGAGAAGCAAATTTGGAGGGGAGGGAAGAAAAGTAGACCGCTTTCTCACAAGACAAAATGAACAGCATTTGCCTCTGGGAAGAACTCCAAGAGGCAAATGCTGTGCGGCTTTTGTCACATGGGAAAACAAAGCTGCATGCCATGCCTTTGGCCCCTGGAAAATCAAGCTCTGCATCCTCTACATGATCGGGGTCAAAGCTGCGTGGCTTTGTTTTTCCGCGTGACAAAAGCCACACAGCATTTGCCTCCTGGAGTTTTTCCCGGAGGCAAATGCTGCGCGTTTTGTCTCATGAGAAAGTGCCCGTAGTCAGAGACACTGAGCTGGCTGTTATAAACACACAGTGGGACAAAAATTCAATGCCCCCGAAGAGCTTTCCATCTGATTGGGAAAAGTGCCATGTAGTGCATCATACAGAGGTCAGTTACCAATCAGTACAGAGGCTACCAGACTGCCAGTTGCCTACTCCGGTAATTGGGCTGCTGCCTCAGTTCCCCATCTCAACCTCAGTTTCCCATCTGGACAATGGGAATAACCACCACCTACCTCATGGGGTTATTGTGAGGGGTAAACTTGATAAGGATTGTCATGCACTTTGAGTGCTGAAAGTGCTATAGAAATTATTACTAATAGCCTGAAAGTGGCATGTCAGCCTAATATTGCTGTCCTTACCCAAGTTGTGCCCAAAGCCGATGCTTTAACTTTTGTGCTAAACTAGGCAGAATATCAAATGGTGCTTCTACTGGGGCCTCAGTAGCAAGAGTGCTTCTAGTTTACATTCTGCTCCACATTTTGAAAGTGCAAGACCAACACTAATGAAATGAAGCAGCATCTTTACTTCTAGTTTACAGGAAGCAAAGTGGGATACAGGGGTAAAGCTTCTCACACAAGGGAGATTAAACCCCGAGGGGGAACTTTCCTAACTAGTGAACAACAGGTTCTCTTGTCATCGGTATTCAGAAGAAAAAGGTTGGGAACACACCCCCAGAGACGGAGGAGGGGAATTGCTCTACAAAAAAACAACAACAATACAACAAAGCCTGGCATGGTGAAGCATGTACACATTACATGAAGCAGAGACAGTGGTGCTGATAGCCTGGCTACCTCCCCAGAACCCTGCAGAACAGGGGTTCAGGGCCTGATAAAGTGGTCAAGCCAGCACAGAGTAGGTCTACTACATAATATTTCCAGGGCCCAAGCCAAGGAGCAGCAGTGGCACTACTGAGCCAATCGTTGCCTAGGCACCCCCAAGGTTGTCAATCGAAGACCTCAGTCCTGACACATTACACAAGCATGAAAATCACCAGATTGTTTTAATGTAAACAATCACAAGAGCAGGATTTAAATATAGATATATTTGAAGCCTAGACAGAGATTTCTGATATACTGCACAGAGTTCAGAAGTCAGATAAATTTGTAAGAGACAACTTTAAAGGCCAACAGTGCTATGCTGTGGCCATGAGGGAAGCAAAGAAAGGGTTCATAACAGCTGTGAAGTCTCATCTGGCAGAGCTTTTCCAGGTGGTGAGAGGTCTTGTAAGTCTGGTCTGTCTCCACCTGGACCTGGAATCTTCCAGGGCCTGCTGTGACATGTTTATAGCGTATTTCACAGATAAAATTGCTCTCATTGAACACAACTTCGACTCCTCCCTTTTGGGAATAGTACCAGAGCCAGAGGTTAGGAATGCCCTGTCTGGTCAGTGTTTGTGGGATCATTTTAAATTGGTGACACCGACTGAGGTGGGGACTTGCTGGGATCTCTTATGTCCATGACATGTGAACTGGACCCTTGCCCGTCCTGGCTGGTTAAGGCTGGTGGAGCCGGCGCTGGTCAGGGTTATTAATGCCTCCCTTGGGGAGGGGAGGGTGCCAGACTCGTTCAAGGACGCGGTGGTCCAGCCTCTCCTCAAGAAAACATCTCTTGACATTGATTCCCCTGCGAGCTATCAGCCTGTCTCTAACCTTCCATTTTTAGGGAAGGTTATTGGGCGGGTGGTGGCCCAACAGTTGCAGATGCATGTAGACCACATCAGTTTCCTGGACCCCTCACAGTCAGGATTTCATCCACATTATGTCACTGAGACTGCACTCGTGGCATTGGTCGATAACCTATGGGTTGATCTGAATAGGGGGTGTTTGTCCCTGCTGGTCCTGCTCAATCTCTCTTTGGCTTTTGACACAGTGAACCATGAGGTGGTGGGGACTCACCTGCAGGACTTGGCTGGAGTGGACGGAACAGTTTTACAACGATTCTGTTCATTTCTGGCAGATAGATTTTAGTGAGTAGTCCTGGGGAAATGTACTTCATCCCCCAGGCGTCTCTCATCTTGAGTCCCACAGGGTTCCATCTTGTCCCCCCTCTTGTTCAACGTTCATATGCAGCTTCTGGGGAAGGTTGTACATAAGTGGGGAGTACGTTGTCATCAACATGCTGATGATACTCACTGTATATCTCCTTTTCATCCAACCCAGGCCTGGCAGTCTCAGTGCTTTCCAAGTGCCTGGCTGTGATAAGGGACTGAATGAGGGCTAGCTGATTGAAGCTGAATCCTGACAAGACAGAGGTGATGCTCATTGGTGGGGCCAGTGGTCTGGGTGAGGGGAATCCCCCTTATAGACAGGGTCCACCCAGTGCTTGCACCTTGTGTGTAGATCCTGGGGGTGCTCCTGGACTCGCAGATGCACCTGGATGTCCAGGTGTCAGCTGTGGCCAGGATTGCCTTTTGCCAGCTACATCTGGTGAGGCAGCTCCATCCATATGTCTCGGACTCCGATCTCGTCACCGTCATCCATACGTTTGTCACCTCAAGACTGGATTACTGTAATGCCCTCTACATGGGGCTTCCATGGTGATGGTCTGGAAGCTGCAGTTGTGCCAAATGCAGCAGCCCATGTCCTTAGGGAGAAACGTCACTGGGAGCATATTACACCTGTGCTCCAGGCTCTGCACTGCCTGCCTATAGTCTTCCAGGCCTGATCCAAGGTGCTGGTATTGACATATAAAGCCTTAACATCCTGGGACTCAGCTATCTGAAGTACCACATCACTTCCCGGGCTCCAGGTTGGCTCAAGCGGTTGTCGGGAGGTGCCCCCCTGGAGGTTCCCAGATACCACCAG
This sequence comes from Sphenodon punctatus, assembly GCA_003113815.1. Taxonomy (NCBI): domain Eukaryota; kingdom Metazoa; phylum Chordata; class Lepidosauria; order Sphenodontia; family Sphenodontidae; genus Sphenodon; species Sphenodon punctatus. The sequence continues at coordinate 113,313 of QEPC01003253.1, forward strand.
GCGGGGATTGACAGGCGGGCGTTCTCGGCGGCTGCACCTGTGCTTTGGAACTCCCTCCTGCTGGGTCTTTGCCTCACCCTGACTCTTTAGATGCCAATGTAAGCTCTTCCACCAGGCAGTTGGAGGAGGGGATGATTTTGGGGTTAGGAGTGAGTGGGTTTTATGTTTTTCCCATGCTGCCTATTTTGTTATTTGGATTTTTTTTGCTGTATTTATTTTTGTTTTTATATATTTTATGGTGATTTATTGTATTTATTGAATGAGTGTGGTGAGCCACTCTGAGCTGCAGGAGGCAGGAGAGGGCAGCATATATATATATATATATATATATAT
>QEPC01003253.1:123368-147731 GCA_003113815.1 Sphenodon punctatus
TGGATATATATTGTTGTATACAGTGTGTGTATTTTGTGCTGATCCTCAGATTAAAAAATTAATAAAAGACAGTGCATTCTTAGGAATTGGGACAGTGGAAATGAAAGTTGACTCCAGCCTCAGGAGTGGCAACCTCAGGTGATGACCAGAAACCTGTTGTGGACAGCTATCAGAAGGGTGCTTTTAAGTACTAATTGTAAACTCTTTATATGACTAATATACAGTGCCCATCCTCATGACCAACGTATATAGGCACAGCAAGCAATTGCTCTGGTAGCTCTCCTGGTAGATGAGAGGGGGTGTGGAAAGGTTGGTGGTTCAAGGCTCCTATAGACAAAGAAACTGCATGGAAACGTCAGAAAACCCTACATTATTTTAGTTTCCCAAAGTAAACTTATAAATGCAAGAAATTACACCTTCAGCTTACCAAAGAGTCCAGATCTGAACCCTTGACCTATCAGTCTCCTGTGTCTTAGCTGCAGTGTTTCAGTTAGCCAGCAGGAGAAAGACTTTATATAGGGTGTATTTAGACACAACAGAAATGGGTGTCTGGATGTGTGTTGACACCATTGTTTAGCCGTGTGTATGTTCCCATGTTTACTGCATTGCAGTACTTACATTATTACATCAACCGGTGCTTACTTAAACACTGGATGTCAGCACTGATGCGCATCCCTCCACAGCTTCCCATAATGTGCTGCTCTGTCCCCTCAGTAAAATGCATGGTATCCCATGATGCACAGCTCCCTGCCCTTGCTACACAGTGCTGTCACTTTTAAATCCCCTTCCCCTCGCTAATTGTAACCAAGGTTCTTCAAGATGGGTCTGTACATTCTCACAAAGGGATTTCCTGGATCCAGAGAAAGACATACAAAGAACACATTGACAGGAGACAGGGTGAAATGATGAGGTGTGGGGAACTTTGAATGAGCGTACATGGGGACAGAGTCATGTGGAATGCGGCTGTGTCCAAGGGAGATGTTGTCCCCGCTGGGACTGTGAAGGACTGGGACTGAGGGTGGGCAGTGTTTCCCAGCTTCTCATGACTGGGGAGGGGAAGTGAGCACAGCTGAGGCAGCTGCTGGGTGGGGATGAAGCAGGGCTGGGCAGCAGAAACCTCGCTCTTCTCTCTCCCTCTCAGTCAAGCTTCCTCGCAGACCTACTGAGGTTGCTGGCCCTCTGCTTAGGAGGAAACCAAACATGGCTGTATACACGGGAGTGCTTGGCCTGGCTGGGTAAGAGCTGCTCTGGGAAGAAAATCCCTGGGAACCCACCTGTTTGTAGGATAAGCCCCTACAGAGAGAGGGGCAGGACTGACTAGAAGGCATGAAGGGGAGGACAGCTATCAAACAGCCACCCCCCAAGCCAACCAGAGTCACCCCTATTGTAAAGGGACTGAGGAGAGCATTGTGTGGTAGCCACTTTGCTAATTCCCCATACAAGGGGGCTACCAGGCCTTAAGGAGGGCTGCGCCCAGGCAGCTACTACAGTGAGATCTTGTATGGGGGAGAAATATAATAAGGAATGGATACCGTGGAGCAGAGTGAAGTGGAGAAAGACATTCGGGATAATTTAGGAGCCCAACTGGCAGGTAGTAAAGAAGATGAACTGGGTTGAGGGTTAAGTGAAGGATAGCAATTAGGAAATGGACACAGTGCACAGTGGGGATATTGATATTAAGGAAAGCCCTAAGGATTGAGAGCTTTACATAAGAGCCAGGAGTTAGATGCCTACAGTTAATGAAAGGTCCAAAGGCAGGGACGTATCCCAGAAGAGTCAGGATCTGGGAGCTAATAGCCACGCTTCAAATTCTACTTGGGGGAGCCAACAAAAATGGTAGGAGGAGGTAATATTATGCAAGAAGTGAGGCAGCAGGCTAACATTAAAGGATGGTATGTGTACAGACAGTGGAGTCAGGGATCAGTGAAGGAAACATGTGCCAATGGATTATTTAGGAATGATTATGGGTCACTAATAGAAATTATTATGGTTGTATTTGTTTATATGTACTGTGATAAGATAAAATTGCTGCATATGAATGGAGGTGATTGAGTACCCACCAGTATGTTAAGCCTACAAGTGGGAATTTGGGACAAATATAAGGGATTTAAACTTGTCATCATAAAGAGTAGAGGAACAGTCTCTGTGCACCCACAGGTCACAAGGGAACCTGAGGTTCATACCTGTTTTAGCTGTAACTGAATACAGTAATGATGAATGTTAAATCCAAGGGAAAGTAAGAAAAGCATAGGGCTCAAGACTTTTCATGTTTGCATGTAAGGGGAAATATATTGTATCTTCAGCTATTCATGCATTGTCGGGGCCAATGGATTGTATAAAGCCTGAGCAGGCCAAAATGGCACAGCTCTGAGGGAAGTAGATATGTGACAAAGTAGGTAACTGTCCCTTTAAGGGAGTCTGCTTTGCCACTGAGAACCTTCCCCCTCCACAGGTATAAAAGTCAGTGAGCTCAAGGAGTTGGATAGTCTGCGGCTGGGAGCTGCGCTGAGCAGACCTGGAGGAGGGCTGAGACGAGAGCAAGTGTTTCCATTCTGCAGGGAAATAACTATCTTTCAGGAGCACTTATGTGTGTTTGTCAGTACTTCGTCAGTCTCCAAAGATTCTGTGCTTCTGCCATTGTCAATATTGGTGCCTGTGATTTTTCATCACTTTCCGGAACTTTAAGGACAGTTTTACAGCACTTTTATCTCACTTTTATGGCAATTTCTAGCAGTTCCCTGGCACTTAGCCAGCACTTTTTCATCTTCACAGTTCCTGAGGATGCATGTGGGGTGAAAAATAATTACAAATGGCGAAGACAGCAGAAAATCCGGTAAGTTTCTACATTGCACGAATTAAGGCAAATGACCTGTTTCCTACAGAAACAGCATTCATCGCCGTTTGTCATGTCAGGCCTAACCTGGAGCTCAGGAGGCCCAACACTTGATGCTGGCCAAAGAGCTGAATCCTGAGGCAGTGGAACAGCAAGGTTTGACTAGTCGAAGAAACCAAAGCCTGAACCATAGGACCAGGAGTCAGGATGCTGGATCATCCTGAGTCTGGAGGTATCACTGGTGATGCCTGGGAGTTGCAGCAGCTGAGAAGACACTTAAGGACTCTGAGGTGGCAGAACATTTAGTCTGGAAAAAATGAACAGTCTTTTATTATGTGGAGTATGCAAGGAGGTAGAAAACAAAGTCTCTAAGTGAGAAGTGACTAACATGTCTTGGGTCTGTGAATTACTAAAAGGCCTGGCTCCTGTAAGTATTTACCCCGCTGGGAAAGGGGACCTGGTTTTACACACACACACACACACACACACACACACACACACACACACACACACCTGTGGGTAGGTAATGTTTTGTCTGTTTCCACCTTACTTGCTTTGGAAATTAACTGTACTTTAACCTAGAAAGTGGGAACTCTTATTTTTACTGCAGGCACCATAAATGCAGACATACCTAAAACCCCAAGGAGTTGAGGTAGTAAGTTAGCACCGTGTGTTACTTATTTTCACCTGCACGATGCTGACATAAAATGACTAGGGAAATGTCACTTGGGAGAATCTGAGGCATATGTGACATAAGATTTGTCCAGGCAAAATTCTACTAGAGGTACATAGCATTTCTGCAGTTATTTCTCTGTTGACACCAGTGAAACTCCTGAATCATAACAGGCACGTTCCTAGAAATGAAGCAATGGAGTCTGCTGCTTTGGTGATGGAAGATAAGGCTTCCTTAGCTCCTCTGTGTATGGCAAGAGACAGGATGGAAGTTCCCCTTTCAAGTAAATTGGATGCCTCACAGGCTTCATTTAATAAAGTTGAATCCCAAACTGTAGAAGACATCATTGAATCTTTCAGCAAGGCAATTCAAATGAGATTTGAAGATTGCAAGTTCTCTGTGCAGCCTGAATGGAGCAACTTCTCCTAGATAGGGATATTGTAAAATACGAAAATTCAGCTAGATGCTGTGGGGGACCAATAAAGAATAATTTCAAACTGCCTGACATTTAACTTCAGGAAATATGAAGAGATCAAAGCCCTGATGTCACACAAACAATCATAAAGCACTGAACTCTTGCAAAATCTAGACTGAGAAGAAAAAACTATGCATCATCCATTACTATCCATATGGCACTAAAGCCCTCAGGCTTGAATGACACCACCTGATAAGAGCAGGGAACAGTGAAATTAAGTGGGGCTCAGGATAAATCACTGGGGATCACTAAAGCAGCCAAAAGCCATATGGGATATGTGAAGACCAATGGTGACCTATTGTGAGCTGTCAGAAAGCTAACATTTGAACCAAACAAGTCAGAAAGACAGTAAACAATCTAGAAATGTTGGGTCTGTAACGAGACCTAAATATTGAATGCTGCCAACAAGCCAGACAGGCAGAAGAGGAGTTTCTCTCTTTGTCAGTTCTTACTGTAAATAAGTGCAAGGTTTTCCACAGTTTTTAAAACCTTATAAAGAAAACCTACCAGGACTTGCCAGTCCCAAATGAATTGCCAGTCCCAAGCCTGCCTCAGAAGCCACACCTCCCAGCACAGATCTTGTCAAAGCAAAGAAATGAACCCTATACTCCATCTAGCAACCCAACCTCTGGACCACCCTCTCTATAGCTGAATATAAAACAGGCGTTATTGTGATTTAATCTATATGATGGTCAACACAGGGAATGGGACAGGAAAGTTATTAATGAAAGCCAATAAACCATCTAGGTTTTTTTCTAGCTTTTAGTTCCAGCCCTCAAATGATCAATATCAACCTTTTCCTGGCATTTCACATTTTGGGGTGGATGCTCCTGCCTTTTATAGGACTCTGCTCCATCCCTAAATTTACCACCACCACCCCAATTAAACCCTGTCTAAAAGCCTTATAAATAATAATGGAGAAAAGCCACACCCTTTCTAGTGCTTTTTTGTGTGTACATGGTCTTGTTTAGGCTGCAAACTCTTTTAAAGGACAGGCCTTTTTGATGATCTTTGATGGAATATAAATCACTGAATAATCATGTCTTTTGTATAATTTCATTAGTTTCAGCACAGAGGTGCACTTGTCCCTGTATATTTATTTGTGTTGAGCCTGAAGAACAACTAATTTTCAATAAACATTATTGAAAACAAACTGAGGCCGTTTTTAGATGCCTCAATCACCGACTCAGTCAAATTGTGGTCAGAAAAGAATGTGCGTCCCCCTCCTGTGCGGGTGATTCGCGGCAGCGTCTCGTGTAATCCCGTCTTGCGGGATTTTGGAAACCATGCTTGAGCGCACCGCATGCTCATCTAAAAACGGCCTGAGTCCCTGACAAGAGGAAGACCCATTTTAACATTTAGAATATATCAAGTAAAGGGAGTTGCTCAGTCTAACAAATAGCTAATTTCCCAGAAGCCAACAAGGCAAGGGATCCAGCTAGAGGACAATAGGGATGGGTGAACATAATGTGGTTCGGATGTTCGTTTGAAACCCGATTTCGGGTTCGATGGTTCGATTTAGCCGAGTTCAGGTTGGCCGAACTTGGCCGAACAGTCAAAAACAGCACTATCAAAACCAAAACCAAAACCGATATAAAAACGAAATGAAAATGAAACCTAGGGTTTTTTCCCCTGAAAAGACATTTTTCCTGCCCCCGAACTCATCCGAACACAACCGAACTGTTCGGTCATTCGAGAGTTTGGTTCAGACGTTCGGTCCGGACGTCTGAACAGACTGAGTTTGGTCCGAACTCCGAACATCCGAACCGCATTTGCCCATCCCTAGAGGACAAGTTACTGGATCTGATTCTAATCATTTAGGTACTGGAAGGAGGAGAAAGTCCTTGGACAGTGATGTACAGAAGTATCACTTCAGGATCTATACTGTCCCTTTTATGTGATGTTATATTTCAGGAAATGCAAACAAATTTCTGAAGGTCACCGACACGGGTGTCATGCAGTACTCTATAACACAGTAGTTAGGGGACATCTGTTCTTGATTTCCTGAAATGGGGAATTCCCTGCTGCAAAAAATAATAATAATCTAGGGCTCCCTCAGCAGCCAGTATAGAACGACCAGCCCTAGCAATAGCATGTGAGACTCCCTCCCAAGATGGAAGGCAGGAGACTGAAGGGTCTTAGAACCAGGGTGCCACAGGTACAGGGCTTAGGTACAGGGTATGGGCTGGAGTCCCACAGTACTTAACAGTATATACCCACATAACAAAATCAGTGTCCTTGCCCCAAAGAACTTAAGTGTAAGACAATAGCTGCATATGACAGACAATTTGACATCCATTTTGTTCACGCCGATTCACCCAGTTCTCTGTTAGATAATCTTGTCTTGTGTTTGATGGTGTATGTATGCTCTGAGAGACTCTAATCACAAAGCTGTTCCGCTCCTCTGAGAAGTTGGCCCTTTTCACACAAACACACCAACACTGATAAAATGGGTGTTACATTTTATCATACATGCTACAGGGCACCCATAGAGAACACCTGAAGCCCTGCAACATGTATAATAAAATGTAACACCCATTTTATCAGTGTTAGAGTGTCTGTGTGAAAAGTGCCATTATTGAATTGCTGTTCATTAATTATTATTATTATTATTATTATTATTATTATTATTAACAAACATTTATATAGCACCAGCAGTGTACCTGGCACTTTACAAAGTAATAAAATAGACACGGTCCCTGCCCCTAGGGCTTACAATCTGAGAGACAGGAGCTGGGGGAGAGACTTAGGAAGGGGAACAGAGGGAGAGACAAGGGGTCTAACATTCATGAAGATGCGAGGTCTCAAGTGCACGTACTTGGCTTGGTTACGATGAGAATGACAGCAGGCAGGTCCATGTTGCAAGGATAAGGGTAAACCGATCGTAGGTATAGGAATAGTGGCTCAGCAGGATAAAGAGTCAGACAGAGCAGAGCGAAAGAGGTGAGTTTTAAGGAGAGATTTGAAGGTATGAAGGGAGGGGGCAAGGCGGATGTGGACAGGGAGGGAGTTCCAGGCATGGGGGGCAGCAAGTGAGAAGGGACGAAGGCGCTTAGGGGAGCAGGGAAGGCGTGGAAGGGTGAGAGAAGGGACAGAGGAGGAGCGAAGTGCACGGGCTGGAGTATGGAGGGCGATAAGTGCAGAGAGGTAGGGGGGAGCAAGGTTGTGAAGAGCTTTATAGGTGAAGACTAGGAGCTTGTGCAGGATTCGTTCAGGAAGGGGAAGCCAGTGAAGCGAAGAGAGGAGGGGCTGCACATGGTCGAAGCGACTGGCGAGGTAGATGACCCTGGCAGCAGAGTTTTGGACAGAGATGAGGGGAGAAAGGTGAGACCGGGGAAGGCCAGTGAGAAGGAGGTTACAGTAATCGAGGCGAGAGATGACCAGAGCATGAACAAGAGTTTTGGCAGACGAGACAGAGAGAAAAGGGCGAATCTTAGCAATGTTATGGAGGGAGAAGCGACAGGATTTAGCAACAGAGTCAATGTAGGGTTTAAAAGAAAGGGCTGAGTCAAAGATGAAGCCTAGGCTACGGGCTTGGGGGACAGGCAGGATGGTGACTCCATCAATAGTTATTGACAGTGAGGAAGGAGAGGAAGGATGAGGGGGGAAGATAAGGAGTTCAGTTTTAGCCATGTTGAGTTTGAGTTGACGTTGAGACATCCAGGTAGAGATGTCAGAGAGACAGTTGATGAGACGAGCTTGAACAGAGGGAGAGAGAGAGGGAGTAGAGAGATAGAGTTGAGTGTCATCAGCATAGAGGTGGTATTGGAAGCCATGGGAGGCAATGAGTTTGCCTAAGGATGAGGTATAGATCGAGAAGAGGAGAGGGCCAAGAACAGAGCCTTGAGGAACACCAACTGAGAGGGGGAAGGAGGAGGAGGTGGAGTTGGAGAGAGACACATTAAAGGAGCGGTCAGAGAGGTAGGAGGAGAACCAGTTATGGACAGAGCCACAAAAGCCAAGGGAGTGAAGGGAATCCAGCAAGAGTGAGTGGTCAACAGTATCGAAGGCAGCAGAGAGATCAAGGAGGACAAGAATGGAATAGAGACGTTTAGATTTAGCCACCAGAAGATCGTTGGTGATCTTAGCGAGAGCAGTTTCAGTAGAATGAAGGGGGCGGAAGCCAGATTGGAGGGGGTCAAGGGAGGAGTTGGAGGATAGGAAGTCAAGGCAGCGGGAGTAGACAACACGTTCAAGCAGCTTGGAAGCAAAAGGAAGGAGTGAGACAGGACGATAGCTAGAAGGGTCAGAGGGCTCAAGAGTGGACTTATTGAGAATAGGAGAGACTGTGGCATGTTCATGAGCAAGCAGTTGATGCTCTGCCTCATAGTCCTTCAGGATATACACATGAGGCAGGAATGAGGTTGTTGGGACATCAAATATCTCTTCTCAACTGCCTGCATAGGTCAAGAATGCAGGAGTTACTGGCCTGATGACAAGGGATGAGAGGAATGAAAAAGGTGGCTTCTCTTCTGCATAGTGTGATAGGAAGAAGGCAAATGGGTTTGTCAGATTGCAACCGAGAATGTCTCATATCTCCCACCATTGCTCTCAAGCAAATGCCTGGATGTGTGTCACTGCTCTGGAGCAATATACTCTGCAGCAAATTACTCCAGATCTATTGCAAAGTATTATGCTGAGGAGCAAATGCCAAAGTCTTCTAGTTCAGTGGCTCAAACACAGATAATAGGGGTGGGACTATCGGTATCAGATTAATCCGATGATACCGATAATGGCTGGTATCAGATTACTCCGATAATACCGATATCGGAATACTAGATTTTTAACATTAACGGATTTAACTGATTTTTTACATTGCTGCCATTTAACAATGACTGCAATGTAAAAAAATGGGTAAAATTGGCAATGTTAAAAATCCAGTATTCCGATACCAATAAATCCGGTATCAGGAGATCTAATTCCAGTAAATCTGGTATTCAGTAATCCCCTGGAGCCCCACCCCTAATAGAGCATGTTGGAGTACTGTCCCCCATGCCAAGTCAAGTCAAATACTTTGTTGAGTAGCCACACGGGGCCATTTCAATTTACAACATCATTCGATTCATTTAACAGACTGTAACAGACTTTAAATGACTTAAATTAAGTTTAAAAAAGAATAATTTAAAAGAAGTGGACTTTCACATTATGCCTGCTCTTTACACACTGAGAGGTTTCGCTTAATACACAGAATTTGAAAGCAGAACCTCGCAACCTGCTTTGAGCGTTCCGAGTTATTACCACACAAGAGTTTTTTTAAACAGATCTCGTCTTGCCCTCCCAATTTATCATTCAGTTAAGGGGAAAGAAATTTCTTGTGGATTTCTGTAAAAAATGGACAAAAGAAGAAAACATGTTTCAAGGATTCACGATGTAAATCTGAGCAATGGGTACAATACCTTTTGTCCCATGGTATCTTATTAAATCGCCTCTCTAGCACAGCTGATGGGAAGAGTTCCATATTGAAAAGGGTTAGGGTCTGCCTAAGGTTATATTCCATCCATCCAAATAGGTAGAAATCTGACTTAGAATATGGACAAAGCTCCGAGTACAGGGTAGCAACCTTCTGTGCAGCCAGTAAGCCAGTCTCCTTCTGGACTTCCTGGTCATCAATCCTCCTTTTAAGAAGTTCAGCTGCTGCTTTGAAACCCAACCCTGAAAGAGAGGCTTTAGAGAAGCCTAAGCTTCCTATCTCGGCCTCAATCCTATTGTCCCAGATATCTCTCATTCCTAGCTTTACCAGTAGCTCAAATAATGAGTCTGATTCCAGCGGAAACAGCGATGTTCTCAACCAAAATCTTACTATAAGAAAAAGAGCCTTAGATCTAAGTGAGGGGGGAAAGGACTCCCTTCGAGAAGTAGCAACAGGGTACATCTCGGTAGACCATAATAGATCGGAAGAACTTAGATTGTATGCTCTCTATTCTATCCAGATACGGAAGACCCCAGATAGCGCTGGTGTATAAGAGCTGTGGCAAAACCTTAGCTCTGAATAAACACAATGCCGGAGTCACTAACTTCCCTCCACGACTGAAATAATAGCTCTGAATACTAAGTATTGGAGCTTATTTGAGCTTGCTGGGTTATTGAGGCGAAATAGGTATGCCAACCACCATTACTCACAAAGACAACCCCCAAATATTTATAAGATCGAACTTGTTCAATCATGTTGTTCTCAATTTTCCAGTTGTACACCCTCCTGGATCTAGCAACCACCATCATCTTGGTCTTCGTATAATTTATGGCTAAAAATTCCTCTTGGCAAAACTGACTAAACCTTAGGCAAGCTTCTGCGTAAACCGACTGGGGATTGAGACAGTAAAACTGTATCATCGACGTACAGCATGACTGTGATTCTACGATTACCAAATTTCAGAGGGTGAGAATCCGACTGTTCAAGGGCCTCCACAACATCGTTAACATACAGATTAAACAGGGCTGGAGCCAAAATACAGCCCTGTCTAACACCTCGCAGCACAGGAACTTTGGCCGTAATTTGCTGGTAGATGGAATATCGGACTTGGAGTGTGCTATTAGTATGAATCTTGATAATCAGATATAGTAAATGGAGCTCTATGAATGACTTACTCAGCTTGTACCAGAGACGATCACGATCAACCGTGTCAAAGGCCTGCTTAAGATCAATGAAACACAGAAACAGGGGGGAACTAGCTGGCAGATGTTTACTACTCAGCTGCTTTAGAATAAATACATGGTCCAGAGTGGAGTGGCCTGAACGGAATCCCGCTTGCTCTGCGTTGATAATCCTGGTCTCATCCATCCAGGAGTGCAATTTAAACAGCAAGTATTTTGCATAAAGCTTACCAATTATACTTAACAGGCTAATCGGTCTGTAGTTCACCAGTAAGCTCAAATCTCCTTTCTTGTAGATAGGTACTATGAGGCTATTGAGCCACTGCTTAGGAAGAATTCCTGTAGAGTTTATCGAGGTAAAAAGAGGTGCCAGGATGCTAGCCTACCATTCTGGGTCACACTTTAATACCTCAGCTGAGACGTGTCCCCCATGCAAATGTTCATGAGGACAGGCTGAAGTGCCTAAATCCCTTTTGAAAATCCAGCTTAGCTCCTAAGTTATATAAGTTCGTGAAGAAGCAGGAAATGGCTCTTTTAAGGGGGCCTGCTTGTCACCATGGACTAGGGTTGCCACCTTCAGTTGTTTTTTACCTGACACTTCCATTTTGGCCTATGGGAGTGTCAGGTAAGAAAAAACCCCACCACAGGTGGCAACCGTACCATGGACCTGGCCCCTTTAGGAGCTTATATGGCCAGCAGGAACTATGAGCCCAGCAGTCTGCCGTGGGGGATGCACTACTTGCATTAAACTGATACAATTTGTTCTCCTAACAATAACATCACAAATTACAAACTCCCTGTGATAGGGATTGCTCTGTTGCAATACAAAAAATGCACCATTGTCATGTAGTAATATACACACCACAAAACAAACAACCGAGTAGTTGATTGTATATCTTCCCAGATTGATCAAAGTGAAACTGATCATAAAGACAAGTCTTTTACAAACCATGCAACACTACTGACTTCAGGTGTAACAGAGCAGAATTTGACTCCATTCCTTCATTTCACTCAAAACTGTAGTATCCATGCAATTGTCATGTTGATAGCTGCCTCATATACAGGGGTTTCCCTGCACATTGCCACCATGTTGTTGATTGTTAGAATGGCAGTTTGTCCCTGTGAATATTTTATTCAGAGAGCAGGGGCTCAATAAAGTTGTTGTTATGATAGTACTTCAGCAGGCAAGCAGTGTGTCCAAGTGCTTGATTCTTCCGGTGCAGAATTAATCCAGGGGAGACACCACAAAGTTCAACGTGCTCTTTGCCATAGGGTGTCCTTAGACATAACGTCGACGGGTGTCTTAATGTGTGTTTTGACCTTGATATGAACACCAGTTTGGCCCTGTGTTCACCATGTGGTGCTGCTTAGACACACAGCCCATCTTGGGGCAAATCGGTGTTTTGCTCAACACCTGATCTTAGAAGTGCTGCCACCTTGTTCCCTGTGTTGTATCTGCTAACACACCACACGTTATCATTAGACACAACGCTGGCCACATGTTAGTCAAAACACACGAATTGTTCTTGTGGTGCAATGGTGTTCACACCGTGTGTTCAACAGGTGGCCAAATTGGTGTTGGGATTGTTATGGTGCTTACACACAACAGCCTGCTATGAGGTTTTGACACCCGATCTTTGTTATGTCTAAAGATGCCCATTATCTCCCAAAGGATGCAATGAATCCGCCAACCAGATAGAGCTGGCACGAGCATTTTGCACTGACATGAGTCACACTGAAACAAATGGGAATGCACCCTGCAGCAGGAACCTACGCTGGTGCTGTCTGCTGAAAAAAGGGCCCTTCGTCTCACCATATTTGTGGACTTCACAGACTGAACAGGGAACAACGGACTGACAGATTTAGCCTGGCAGCATGCCAAACCTATTCATGGGGGGGGGGGGATTATTATTTTACACTATTAGATTACTTAAAAGCATTCTGCCAAGGGAGTATAGAGCAAGGAGATCATTCAGTTACTCTGATAAAGCAAATACTTACAGATGTCGACTATAGTGTATTTTTAAAAATCATATATATAGTTCGCTTTTTTTCTGACTGATATACAAATGTCTAGCTTTAAAATGAATTCAAATTAGATTGCAAGGCTAATTTTTCCTTCCTGTTCATCATGGCATCTAGTCCACAGATAGGAAAGGCAGTGTGGAGGATCTTATTTTAGTACTGATGGGAGACATCATAGTTCGCTGAAATCAGCTGGTTGAACTGGAAGTTGTGGAAACTCATCTTCCTTGAAAGTCAGGTCATGTATTTATGGGTCTAAGTGCATAAACTCAATGATCTAGTTTCAGACACCAAAACTGAACATTTCTGACTTGCTACATTCCATTGTAAAAACTGCCCTTTTCCAATATGTTTAATGACTAAAGTCAGTGTCAAAGCTCCTGTTGACTTCAATGGGAAATGATTGCTCCCACTATTAGTATATTCCAGAGTTGTACATTACAGAATATCAGGTCTAAATACTTTTAGGCTAAAGCAGTGGTTCCCAAACTATGCACTGTAGATTAGCCCCATATATTCATGGGAGAGGGTTTAATTTAATTTAATTTAATTTAATTTAATTTATTTAGATGTATACGCTGTCCTTCCCAGGCTCAGGGTGGGTCACAATTCATAAATGACAATAAAATTCAAACAATAAAAACTCCCATCCTTCCTCACAACCCTACCCAAAAAACCTTCACTCCTATCCCTGCCCGCCAAATGCTTTTTCAAATAAAAATGTTTTACACTGCCTCTGGAAAATGCGTAGGCCCGGGCTTAAGTGAACCTCCTGGGGAAGGGAGTCCCACAAAACCAGGGCAGCAACTAAGAACGCCCTCCTGCGCATCCCCATCCCATGGACAAGGGTAACAGATGGAACCAGCAAGAGGACTCTTCTGGCCAACCATAGGGACCACAATGGAACATAGTAGGACAGACGGTCTTTCAAATATATGAAGCGTTCCCTCCTGAATTGCCATGAGACTTCCATAGGCTGGGGCTCTGCAAGTTTGAGCCTCTATGGACTCATATTTTACTTCAGTGCTTCTCACATTTATGTTGTAATTTCAAATTTATTCATGAATCTCCTTTATTCGAGGTCACTGTGAGGCCTTGAACACATGGGGCCCTGTGCGTATTTATATAAAAACTTGTTATCCCGCCCATCCTGCCACAGGCATCTCAGGGTGGCTTACAATAAAATAACATTATCAGATAAAATGACACATAAAAGGGAGGGTAAAAATATCCCAACCACCCACCACCCTAACCCACTCCCTCCCACCCCATCCCCCTCCCCATCCTTCCCATCAAAAGCCAGGCAGAACAGCCAACATTTACAACTGTGTCAAGAAGAGGGGAGATCCGGATCCAAACAGGCCTCCAACAGCAGGGAGCTCCACAGCCATGGAGCAGCCACCGAGAAGACCTTTCCCATCATAGTGCCCTAAAAGACTTGTGGGGCCTTGAGGAGAGTACCCCAAATGACCACAGAGGCCGGACATGTGTTGGCTGTGGCCGGAATGTCTTCATGGTCACTATATACCCATTATCCTCATTGCCCTCCACCTGGGAACAGTTGTGGCACCAGTGCCAGTGAGGACCAAAGCCACTTTGCAATTGTCAGTGCATCTCAAAAAAGGAGACAGGACACCAATATTTGGATTGAAACATGGCCACACCCTTTATTAATCCAATTACAACAACTGAAATAGGTGAGGGGGTGACATCGCCTATTGCGATTCGGGTCCATTATCAACCAAACTCAAAACTCATTAACAACAGAAGAGGCCTCGATATACCCTCGATAACCTCCTCACAAAAATTAAGGCCTCCCTTTCATCCAGCACTGGGCGTGCAGCCAAAGGGGACTTAGTCCTTATGAACTTCAGTAAGGCATCAGGTGCCCACCAGTGGGGGCCATACTATGCCCTACTACTGAGCCAGGTCACCCTTACCCTGGGGAACCAGCGCCTCGCCTGCCATACCCTGCAATGCGTTAAGCATGGCTCCCCCATCTCTTAAGGAGATGCCTCCTACAAACAACTTATTCTAATTCACAACCGATACTGGACCCCCGCCAAGGGTGAGACAAATTAACACCAACAATACATCATACCAGCAATACACCACACCCCTCTAATGGCCAGCCAAATTACCCAATACTGTTAGGAAGGTGAAAAACAAGAAGGCCCTCTGACCAATTTTTCTTGCAAAAATTCCTTCCTGGCCCATTCTAATGCAACCAGTCGAAACCACAGTATAGGGGGAGGGTGGGTGGGTGCTGCTCCATTCCCCGCTCTTCCCTAGTACCTAACAGGAGCTTGAGGAGAGAGGACATGCCTCTAGGAAGCTCCTGGGAAATCAATCCCTCTACAGAAAGCAGGACTTGTAGACAGCGTGGGAGTCAAGTGGGAGTGGTGGAGTGCCAAGTGGAGTCCCGGAGCTGCTGGAAACCTATTACTCACCTGTGCATTAATCCAAGCCGGGGAGCAGAGTCACCGGACCTGCAGAGGCAAAAGGAGCAGGTTAGCCTGCGGTGGTAAAGAGTGGTGGAGTGCCGAGCGGAGTCCCGGAGCTGCTGGAAACCTATTACTCACCTGTCCGTTAATCCAAGCTGGGGGGCGGAGTCACCGGACCTGCAGAGGCAAAAGGAGCAGGTTAGTCTGTGGCAGTGAGGAGTGGTGGAGTGCTGAGCAGAGTCCCGGAGCTGCTGGAAACCTATTACTCACCTGTGCATTAATCCAAGCTGCGGGGCAGAGTCACTGGACCTGCAGAGGCAAAAGGAGCAGGTTAGCCTGCGGCAGTGCCATAGGCGCACGCCAAAGGATCACACACAAAATCGTGCGCCCCCTTTTGCTCACCCTTCAGCAGATTTTAATGCAAGGACAGCTACCCTGGATGAGGGCAGTTTAGACCCAGGCATCCAGTCAATTGTTAGGATCCCATCCCGCTCCTCTTTGGATGCCACAATTAATAAACATGGGGAAAGTTTTGTGGTTGTTGTAGCGGAACAGGGTTTTATATAGGTGAATGGCCGGGTGCCCTCAGACAGTAGGGGAGAGTATACTTATGACTCGATTCAGGGAGCAAGCGTGATAGACTATGCTTGTATTAGCTGGACAGCGTTTGAAAGGGTTAAAGAGCTACAGGTCGTTATTCAGCCGGAATCATTTCCCATTAGTGCTGGAAATAGTTATGGATAAGGAGAGGGATACCCAGGACTCCCTAGTGGAGTTTGCCCATGTGGGCCGGATTCCCAAGAAATGGTCGTTGGCTGTATATACTGAAGTGGCACAGCTTCTATTCTCGGAAGAGTGACTGAGGAAAAGAGATGTTCTACAAGGTTTAGAAGGAGGGCCAGACTTATCCGCAGTTCTGTCGGATATTTTAGTGTGCTGCCAAGATTACGTATCCAGACTGCCCGCCTGTAGTCAGGGGATAGGCTGTGTTCCTCTCAGAAAGGATGGTATGATGAGGAGTGTAGAAGGGGGAAGAAAACCCTCTCCTGCTTGAGGAAGAAATGGTGTAAAGATCGATTAGAACAGGATTGGATTAAGTATATAGAGCAGAGAAGGAGCTATAATAAATTACTTAGAGAAAAGAGAGAAATTAAAGCTACATATCGATGGGCAGAAATCCAAGTTGCGGCAAAAATGAAGGACTCTGCAAAATTCTGGAGATTGGTTAATACTGGTTGTGCTAACAGGAGAACCCAGATTGATTCTGATATATCAGAAGAGCGCTGGGTACTTTATTATACAAAAGTGATCCAGAGGGTAGAACCAATAACCCAGTACGAAGATTGTTATCCCAAAGGGAAGGGAATGAAACCTGTTGAAGTACCCTTTAATCCAGTAGTTACGGAGTCAGAAGTATTCCAAGCTATTGGTAAACTCCATTTAGGTAAGGCCCCAGGGGTTGGATAATTTACCACCAGAGCTTTTTAAGAACTTTGCTACATGATGGGCTCCTCTGTTAGCGAAGCTATTTACATATATTAATTAAATGAAAAAGATCCCACGAGAATGGTCAAAAGCAATAATTGTCCCTATATTTAAAAAAGGAGATCCCAGAGAACCAGGGTGTTATAGGCCAATTAGTTTGCTTCCTATAATTGGAAAATTATATGCCAGAATTCTTCTCGAGACATTAGAGCAATGGGTGATGACTCATTATAAACTGAGTGAGGAACAGGCAGGTTTTCGCCGGGGTAAGTCGACAATTCAGAACTGCTTTATTTTGAACCATTTAATAGATAAATATGTGAATGTGAGACAGGGACAGATTTATACCGTGTTTATAGATTTCACGTAAGCTTTTGACTCAGTTTGCAGGGGGTTGCTCTGGTTTAAATTAAGGAAAATGGGAGTTCCTACAGAGTTGTTGGAGTTAATTGTTCGGTTGTATGAAGAAATGGAAGCTGTTGTTAGGTTGGATAATAAAGGGAGAGTTATCAGAACTTTTTGCCTCCATCAAGGAGTTAGGCAGGGCTGCCTCCTAGCCCCACTGTTATTTAAGTTATAATACATAGATGATCTGGTGACCGTGATAGAGGCAGCCAACCCTACTCCTCTGAGGATAAGAGGTAGACCAACTTCAGTACTCATGTATGCGGATGATATTGTGCTTATTTCTCAGTCTAAGCAAGGATTTCAGTTATGTTTATCCACTTTATATCAATATTGTCAAACGAATGTGTTAACGATTAACATACAGAAATCCAATGTAATGAGCTTTGGTTCTAAACGACCGAAATTTAAGTTGAGAGTGGGTAATCAGAAGATAGCACTCACATCTTATTATACTTATTTGGGTGTTGTCTTCGCCTCTTGGATCATGGTTGGCGCACAATGATACCCAAATACGTACGGCTTTGCAAATAACTGGGGGAATACTAAAACTTTATTACTCAGCCCCGGTGGTCTCAATTCAACAACTTTTGGACATATTTAATAGGGATGGGCAAACAGATCACGGTTCGGGTTCGACCGTTCGGTTTGGCTGCTTTCGTTTCGTCCGTTCGGTTTGGCTGCGTTTGGTTCATCTGGTTCAGATATTCAGCCATTTGGTGGTTCAGATCGAATGTTGAGTTTGGATTCAGTATTCTGTTCGGTCGGGCTCGGTTCGGTCTTTAGTTCAGTGCAATCAGGAACTGAAAATGACATTTGGTTTTTGAAATAAAAGGAAAAAACTGAAAAATATATTTCTGGCTATAACATTTTTGTTTCTTATTACTTTTTGATAAAATTTAGAAAGCTTGTACCACCAATGGAGGGCACTAGATGTACCAAAATTCGGAATTATTAGATAAAGGAAACCGATTTCAGAAGCAATTGAATATTGTGATTTTAAGAAAAGCTCCATACACATTCATGGCTACAACTTCTTTATCTTGAATCCAATGTTCATGAAACTTGTGCATATTATATCCTTCCATATACTTAATATTTCTACCAATTTTAGGAAAGAGTGGATAAAGGGTCCCAAGGGTATTATAAGACATTAACCTGAAAATACATTTCCAGCTGTAATATTTTGATATTCCATTCTGTTTACAGGATATTTGGCAGGAATGTATTAAATACCTTTCCTGCCATTTAAGCAAATGTACAGGAGATTTTGATGAAGGGACA
The DNA here is from genome assembly GCA_003113815.1 of Sphenodon punctatus. NCBI lineage: Eukaryota > Metazoa > Chordata > Lepidosauria > Sphenodontia > Sphenodontidae > Sphenodon > Sphenodon punctatus. Next base: position 141,584 of record QEPC01003253.1, read on the forward strand.
CAACTATATAAGCAATTGATGTTGTCCCTGTGAAGATCATTATTCAGATGAATATCAGCATATTCAGTGCCAGTCAGAGGCAGGCACCCTGCATGGCAGGGGGAGAGAGACTGTAGGAGGAAGGATGTGGAGCAACCCCAAAGACTGACAGACACATTCAATGGCCAAACACATTACTGCAAGCTTCTAGCTTTACAGGACCAATTGGTAGTGGTTTCGAGGTGGGCATAGGGGGCGGCCCTGTGGCGGGCATAAGCAACATAACTGGGACTTCTGAGATAGCATCCCAGCAGTCAGGAGACATAGTTTAAACACATCCAGGCTGGCCAACTATCAATCACATCCTGCAGCACTGAGACAGAGGACATAAGAGAATTTCTATTGACTCTTTCCTAAACAGATGCTTCTGACTTCCCAGAAACAAGTGGGGGAGATATGTTGGGATGGTCCCAGCACAGAATGAGGATATTTGGTTGACATTTCTGTTGGCCAATTTGCATCACAAACCGATCTTATACCACAGTGACATAAGAGAATCCCAGGCATAGGCCCCTTCTCTACATATGTTGTACAGGCATATAAAATTGGGACCCTTTATAATATCTTTCTGATATGTGGCAGAGATGATTATGAAATTAAAATATATAGTCCTGCCAAATATCATGTACACTGGTTGGACTACAAAGATGTTATAGTCAGACATACATTTATATGTTAATTGCTTATACCACCAAGACCTTTTTTCCAATCCTTCTGGAATTTGAGAAAGATAGTTAATATGGGAAGGGGTATAAACTGAAAAAGTTTCACCTACATTAGATGTGAGGTAAAGAAGTTACAGCTAAGAATGTATATGTAGAATATTGCAAAATGCAATAATTCAACTGCTTCTAAAATCGGATTCCTTTATCCAATTGTTTTGAAATTGGTGCACATAATGCGTTATATTGGAGGTATAGGCATCCCAAGTTTCAGCTACATCGCATAAAAAACAAAAATGTTACAGCTAAACAGTTAAATGTGTTTTCCATTGAAACCAATGGAAATTCAATTCGAATTTGAGTTCAATTTGAACGTTCAGTTCGGTTGACCGAACTATTCGAGTTCAGTCCAAACTCCAAACTTCCAAATTTGAGTTCGGTTCGAACGTTCGGTTCGGTCGACCGAACTATTCGAGTTCGGTCCGAACTCCAAATTTCCGAACCGCGTCCACCCATCCCTAATATTTAATTCCAAGGTCATTCCAAGTATAACATACGGTGGAGAAATTACCTTGTTAGGATATGTGCAAAAGTTAGAATGGCCCCCAAAATCATTTTCTGCAAAACTTACTGAAAACCCCATAAGCAGCCCCACTTGGTATGCTGAGAGCAGAAATGGGGATTATTTCAATTCTCACTCAGTTAGCTATTAGAATGCTCCTTTTTTGGCAGAAAGTAGCTACTGAGATTGAGGCCTCTTTGATATATAACTGTTATATGGAAGAAAAGGAACAGATTGAAGCCGTACGATATAAATGGCTGAAGTATGTCCGAGAATTGGCTGTGTAACTTTCTTTACCATTGGACAAGACTGGGCTTCCAGGCAGTCGAATATCAAAGCTAGAGTTAAAAAATAAGATAATAAATTGGACCCATAGCAAGGAGTTGATAGAGCTGAGGGAGGTGAAGATTGCTCCAATGTATCACAGGATCAAACTTTCAGTTAATCTAGAACCATATTTAATTCAGGTGGAAGATCTGAGGTTAAGAAGAATGTTTACCCTGTTTTGATTTGAGTAATTTGAAACAGCGGTGTGGTACGAGGCAGGATGAAACAAATTCCATTTGATCAGCGATTTTGTACCGTTTGCCACGATCAAATAGATACTTTGAAACATGTAGTTTGTGAGTGCCCCCTGTATGAGGAACTTAGGGAGGTATGGATAAATCCCCTGTCGGGAAAAGATTGACTAGATATAAGAGTTGTGATGGAAAGCCTGCTCACTGCTATGGATCTTACAACAATTAAAGCAATAGCAATGTTTCTGCTTCTTGTAGATAAGGGAAGAATTGCTTAGATGCCTCCTAAGAGTGAAGTAAGAATGAATTGCAGACGGTGTAGTTGTACTAATGTATGAGTAGCTTTTTTAATGTTTTATTTGGTCAAACTTATTTATTATTATATTATTTTTGTATTGTGATAGCAAAGGTGCTGAGACAATAAACTTTAAATTTACTCCCTAGAATGAGTGGAGAACGCTCCGTGTAGGCTGGTCACACCACGTGACCCAGCTCAGCCACTCCTAGGCCCCTTTCTTCGCGCTGCCAGTGAGGGTTGCTAGGGCAACCCTTGCCGACAGTTTCCCTCGTGGCCAGCTCCTGGGAAGCTGCAACACAGCCTCTAGCCCCTGCCTCGTCCTGCCCCCTTTTCTTTAGGATGGGGGGGCAACAACAGCCCCACCGCTGCAAGGGCGATGGAGGGTAATTGTCACAGTCAATTGACTCCACAGATAAGCTGTGGACCATTTATCCTAGCCTCACAAACCATAGGTTGAGAACCACTGACCTAAGTTAAAACAATCACCCTGCAACCTGATGCCCCTTTTGAAGTGTTCACTCCACCCCCAAATTCAATCTAAGAGAAGAGTGTGAGAGAACTTCAGACTGACACATTTCATTAACTGACCGATTATCATCATAGTAGAGACTGACCTTTAAGGGAGGCCATTCTCTTTTCTGTAATTGTAAATGTTTGCTGAACTGACTTAATTGCTCATCACCAGCACACAGAGTGCCAACTACGCTCTTGATTCAGGAGCAAATTTCTAGATCTACGGACCCACTACTTTGGGAAGGACTGAATAAATCCTCAAGCTTAATGGAAGCCAACTTTTGAGCAACTGTTTCTATGATCTCTAATGCAACTTAATTTCAAATATGAAACTGTTTACAGTGTACGTATTTGGATATTGTGGGATGCTATGGGTATAACTTAGGGAAACTGAGCTAGTTCACGGAGCCTGCTATTTGAAATGGTGCCTGGCTCACTTCCAGTATCAGGGGGAATGTCTAACACCCCACCCCCACCCCCAACATGAGTTTTTTCTCCCTGACTTTAGAAATGCACAAGAAACAATTCTCATGTAAAAATGTCCTGAGGGGTTTGTGGTTGCTGCTCAGGGTAATGGGCCCAACTCAGACTCTTTGTGAAATCATGGGGGCTGAGAAGGGTGTTGGTAAGCATATTTGAAAGCTGGAGATGGTTGAGAAGTTTGAGGGGAGCTGGGAGATGTTTGGGGTATGTGAATGTAGCATTCATGTTTTCCTGAATCAGATGGGGGTGCCTGTGGGCGGGTGTGTGTATGGGAACTGGGAAAAATTAGCAATAGATGGGAACAGTTGGGGAGTTTGTTGGACACAGTTGTCATATGTGCCTTATTTCATAACAAGAGAGCTTAAGGAAATGTCGTGGTGATGGTGCAGGGAAAATGGTAGAGACTGAAGGGTGAGATGGGAGGAAGAGAAAATAGCCAGGGCCAGTGCAAGGCTCGTCTTGCCTTCTGTCCATCATTTTACTACCTCCATTTTCTCCTGCTGTAGGCTGCTCCCCCTGCTGGATCTGAGCAGCGAGAGCAGCCAGACAGGTTGGTTAGCTGCCTGGCTGCCTGCCCAGAAGTTGTCTTAAAATCAGATGACTATGGAGGACGAATGTGCAAATGCAGACAGTTCCAGCAGATCCGGTTGAGTGCATGACAGTGAGCCTTGTCCATAGATATGCAGGCAGGACCCTGCAGTGCTAGTGTGAGCATTATACACATTGTATGAGAGTTGGCAGGCCTGCCAACCAGCCTGCAGGTTAGCCACTAGGAATAAGCCCTCTGCTATACCGTTCATAGAACAAGAGGGTTACTGAATCTGGAAAAAGAAAATGTGCCTCGCAGTGCCATCCTGATCATTTATTTATTTAGAATAAAATGTATCTGCTGCCCCCTCCTGCCTCAGGCATCTCGGGGTGGCTCACAACATTAAAAAAACAAAACATTTTAAACATTAAAAACAAATAACAAGAATTACAATTAAAAACAATATAAAACCCCATCCCCCCCTACCCTACCCCAACCTACCCACCCCATCTCCCTCGGGAAAGGCCTGGCGGAACAGCTAGGTCTTACATTGTCTGCAAAAAGACAAATTGCACTGAACTATTAACTATTTTTTAAAAAGAAGTTAAAACTTAAGCTAAAATGAATCTCCATGATGAGTACTGTGGGAAGTCATTTTTAGGGAATTTTGTATTCTTATACAGTACATAATTTAAAAGATTGATTTTGTAATTGTTTTATTTTATCCTCTCTAAGCCTTCAGGAACAGGCAGGTTAGAAATCTAAATTTAAAAATATTGGTTCAACTCTAGTTAAAATCTGATAAATATCTGCAAGTTTCCTAAAGTCTAATGAAAAATGAACAAAAACAAAAACAGTGATTCCTTTTTTACTGCTGGTATGTGTGTAAAAGCAGTTTCTTTCCTTGAGTTTCATTAGGTTGCATTAAATTCATGGATCGTATGACATCAAAGAGAGCTGGATCAGGTCCTAAGGAGGATGAAGTGTGCTATTAAAAAAGCTGGAGAGTGAATTGGAAGAAAATCAAGGAACTGATGGAGCCAGGACATCTAATAGTGTATGAAGAATATCTGAATAATATAATAATATGAAACTCATGGAATTGCTAGAAAAATCTACTTTTCATCCTACACCAGTACTGCTGTGCTGAATACAGAGGACTGACATTACTGTTGCCAAGTGGTGGAAAACTGGTGCATAAAACTAGTTTCTCCTGAACTAAATAAAGAGGAATCTTTCTGGAAGGATTCTTTTGCCAGAAAAGATGAGAGACAGAACTGTGCTTAAAGGAACTTTATGATAGTGATAAACATATTGCGTATTCTATAACAACTCATTCTGGGCCATCCAGGAGAGCTGTGTGTGGTACATCCAGATTCTTTCCTGACTTAAGCGGGTGTAGCTACACTGAAGTCAATAGGGTTGACTTCCATCATGAGAACAACTTCCTTCCTATTTCTAAATTTGATATTTACAAATTTTAGGTCTAATGCATGTTGCCTATATTATTTTGAAGAAAGCTCATTGAAGGCTCATTAATCTAAAATATGCCAATAGTATCTTCTATGAGGTGATCATGTTGGATGATGAAGCCTCCAATATGACAGGTCACTAGTTCTGTTTAATGTATTTTAACCAAGTGGGTGTTTTGAAGGCATCAACTCTATTAGCAACATTATCTACTACATTCCTGTGTGGCTCAAAAGCATGCACATTTTAACCAACAGAAGTTGCTCCATTGAAAAATTATTGGAAATACTTTGTCCCCTCCATATCAGGGACAGTCCTAGGTGTTTTGCTTCCCTGGATAAAATATTTTTGCTGCTCCCTCCCCTTTGCATTGCAGATCCCTGGGGCTTGGAGCACAGGATAGGTGCTGCAAGTTTGGCAGTCGGGCAGGTGCTCTGAACTCTGCAAGCACTGGAGGTCCTAGTTTGGGGCTTACAATAGAAGAATAGAGGTGCTCCTGCATCCCACCAACATTGGGATCCTTCACTGCCACCACCACCACCCCAGACTGCTGCCCTACACAGGATGTTTACTGTGTCCAACGGGCAGTTTGGCCTTGAGTTGTGGGCATTGAGAGGGTGGCTATCATTCATGACTCATAGGGTGATTACAGACATTACAAGGTTCCAAGTCACCACAGTGGATTCCCAGCGGTGGTGAACCAAGCAACCACCCCCCATGGTCAACAAAAACCCCAAACAGACGTGACGGGAGCGGGACCATGGCAGGGAATCGGGCTGCCAGACCATGGTCTGCGGCAGCACAACAGACGTGATGCCGTTTCCCGGCTGTGGTCAAAACACCCAGAAGGCACCGGGGAGGGGCGGGACACAGACATGGCCGACTGAGGGCAAACGAAACCAGGAAGGACAAAAGGGCATGCCCACACAAGGGAAATGGGAAGGGAGGGGGAGAAGGGAGAAGAGCCACTGAGGTACCGCACACAACAGGCACAGAGACAACGAGGGCACAGTGGAACACACAGCACAAACACACACCCGGGCACACACACACACACACACACACACACACACA
>QEPC01003253.1:149257-161002 GCA_003113815.1 Sphenodon punctatus
AAACATGGTCCAGCAAGCCAGGCAGAATGACACCATGGACAGGGGGCCCCGCAATCCCTGAAGGGGCAGGAGGGGAACCGGGGGAGCCCCAAGGCCAAGCGATAAGGCCACTGGCCGCAACAAGGCATGGCAACAGAGCGAGGCATGCGGTGCGAACCCAGCACAGCTGCAGAAACCAAGCACACAGACAGGACATCCGACACACTAATCAGGCCTGCAAGGACACAATGTTGCCAACACAGAGATGTGGGAGGTGATGACAGCAGGAATGCAGCTACAGGCAACACACCTGGGTGCACGGCCCGGGCACCCGGTCAATGGGCCGCACCCCACCCCACCCCGACCCGCCCACTCTGCTGGGAGGGGGCTACCCCAGGCCAAAACAGGTGCCCCCGCCTGGTCACCAGGTTGCGACCCAGGGGTGGGGCACCACGTGCCCCAGCCTATAATGGGGCCAGCTAGCACCCCACCTGGGGCAGCTGGCTCCATGAAGCGGGACAGGTTGGGCGCCTGTGGGATGCACCTAGCACTCTGTGCTGAGTGGTACCACTCACACACCAATCAGCCATACATCCTGACTGCAGAGGTTCACCTGGGCACCCGCCTGCGGGTTTGCGTGGCCTAGTGCGCTGCACGGGTCCGGAGAGCCCACCACAGCCGCAGGTGCTCCCTGGCCTGGCTCAGGGCTCAGTGGTTGACTGAGGTGGACCGGCAGGCCCTGATCTGTGGCTGAAGCAAGGCCGCTGTGCTCTGCGAGGCAGCCAGGCAACTCCAATGGCGGAGGGAGACCATGCGGCGCACCACCCTGCTCGCAATGCCCATTGCCCGGTGGGTTTGGGTCACAGAGCAGGCATGGAGGTAATGGTCCCGGGCACTGGCTCAGTGGGACAAGGCTGCATGGAAGGCAAACTTTTGGATGGACAAGCTCACCCTACTGCACCTTTAAGAGCTGCTCACACCCTGACTGGAGTGGCAGCACACCCCCATGAGGACCCCCATCCCCATGGTCCAGCAGCTGGCCATCGGGGTCTGGGCCCTCACAACCCCTGACTCCTGCCGGTCCGTCTCCCCGCACTTCGGTGTCGGGGTGAGCACCATAGCCTGTATCCTCCGGGATGTATGTGAGGCTGTGGAGGGTGTGCTCCTGGACCGGGCGACCCAGCTGGTGGACCAGGTGGCCGTGATGGCCAGATTTGTGGCTGGAGGGTTCCCCAACTGCATGGGTGCCATGGATGGCACCCACATAAAGATCCTCCGCCCCTCAGCTGGGGAGGCCACGGAGTATGTTAACAGGCATGGGTACCACTCCCTGCAGCCACAGGCTGTCCTGGACCACCAGGGGCGGTTCATTGATATCTTCACGGTCAACTCCAGGAGCATCCATGATGCCTGGATCATAACCATCTCCCCCTTCTATGCCCGGATGTACCGCAGGGACTTTGAGGACATGGGGATGACCCAGATCGAGGGGGTGCTCATGCCCCCCTGTATCCTGGGGGGTATCCTATCCCCTCACCCGGTTGCTGATGAAGGTGTTCCCTGTTGCCAGGACCCCAGTGCAGGCACTGTACAATTCCCGCTTGTGTGCAAGCAGGACCATGGTCGAGCGGGCCTTCGGCACTCTCAAGCAGCACTGGAGGAGCCTCACTGGACTACACGGTGGAGACCTCAGCCCTGGTGATAGGCACCTGCTGTGTGCTGCATAACATGTGTGAGACTGATGGGGCAGTCCTGGAATACCCCATGCCTCCTCGCCCTCCCAGACCAGTGGCTCTGTACATGAACGTGGACAGCCCCTGGGAGTACCGTTATGCCAAGCACATCCGTGCTGCCCTGGCCAGGCATATCAGTCAGGAGGCCGAGGCATGAGGGTGTTCAACCCCAACCCCACCACCCTGGGGCCCCTGGCCGCTCCCTGGGTGGTCCCCCTGCAGCCAATGGCCAGCCCCCACCCCAGTGCCTATGAACGGACCACAGGAGGCAGTAGTGTTGCCCACCCATTTATTCATCCACCCAAATACTTGTGCCTCCACACCACCAGCACCACCACCACCACCACCGCACTGGTACGGTTCCCCCCACCCTCAGACCACTGTCCACCATCCCCCCCCATCCCCTGCATCTCCGGGACTGCCCCCTCGACTGACCTGAGGGTGCCGCAGAGCACTGGGAGCTCCCCTCCCCCCCACTGTCCGTATCCCCCCAACAGCATCCTGAGAGGCCTCAGTGTCCTGACGGGCCAGCGGCAGTGGGAGGGAGGGAGGAACCGGGCCTGGAGGGACCCCCTGAGCGGTTACTCCCTCCGGAGGCCTACAGGGACCAGGAAGGCAGATGCATGGCCCCAGCTGGCCTGGGGGTGCCTGGGGTGGTTGGGGAGGCAGTAGGGGTGCCAAGGGGCCTGACTTAGGGGCCTGGGCAGGCAGGGTGCCCGGCGGGGCAGTTGCCATCACGTATGCACTCATGGTGCCAGCATGCAGGAGCAGGGAGGTCCCAATGTCATGGACCTATTTATTTTTGCAGAATGCTCTCGCACCATCTCCTCGATGGTCTGTTCCAGGCGCCCAAATGCCTCTACCTGCCTGCTGTGGTCTCAGCGCTCCTGCCTCCGTTCCAGGCACACCTCCGCCTGGAGCCTCCGGTCCCTTGCCTCCACCTGTTTCAGGGAGCGTTCTATGGCCATCTCCATGCGGTCCATGGCCGCTATCATCTGCTCCCCCTGTTCAGTGGTGGTCTGGACTATGTCCTCCGCCTGGTCCTCCCTCCGTCGCTGTATCTGTGCACAGTGCTCCCTCATCCATTGTGCTGGAGGCATGAGCATGGGTTGCTGCGGCCCCCTGGCTGCCCTGTAAGGTACAGGGAGGTTGGTGGTTAGGCGCCCATCCCGGCCGCCCTCTGGCCGGGGGCACGCCTTGGGGGTCATGCCCCCCCCGGGTTGGCAGCCACACACCCCGCATGAACTGGGTCTGTTCTCCACTGGCCTCCTTACCTGCCTGTCTCTGCCACTGGGGCATGCCATGCCCTGTGGGGGTAGGGGTGCAGTTGGCAGAGGGATGTAGGTTTGGCTGCGTGGTTCCCCAGGCCCCTGTTCCATGGTCCAGGGTGTGGGCGGGGCCCCTTCCCCCCTTTACCCCTGGTCCATCCCCCATCTGCCTGCTAACCCTCCGTGTCTGTCTCCGATTCCTCCAAGGCCAGACCCTCTGTGTTGCTGGGGTCCCCCTGCGACCACTGACTGAGGGTGACCAGTGTGCCAGCCTCGGAGTCTGCCTGTCCGGACAGGGGGTGGGGGCTCTCCAGGATGCTGCTGGGGAGTCCGGCCAGTCCACGAGGTCCCAGGGCACTCCTCCTGGGGGTCTGGGGCCCTGGAGTCAGAGCCTTCTTGGGGGGTGGCAAGGGGAGGGGGTACCTCAGCTCGTTCCCTGCCCTGGACCACAGCGCTCCCCATGAGGCACGGGGCAACTATGGAGCCCTTCATGTGTAGTATGCGGTCCAGGGCATCATAGTAGGGGGTGGTCCGGGCTCTGGGCCCGGACCGCCGATTATTGTCCCGTATGGTCTTGTACCCCCTCTTGAGTTCCTTGGCCTTCGACCAGCACTGTGCCACAGTCCTGTGATGCCCCGCCACCTCCATTTCCCGCATGATCTCCTGGAACACATGCTCATTGTGCTGATTGAGCGCGAGCTTCAGTTGATGCTCCAGGGTCCCCCAGTTGCAGATGAAGTCCTGGGTCTCCCGGTACCCCCATTTCCCCCCTCTGTGGTAGAGCCCTCTCCCCCATGGATCCTCTGGTTCCTCTTCCTCCTCCTCCTGCTCCCCCTCCTCCTCTTCTGCCTGGTGTGCGCCCGTCTCCTCCAGGGGCTTGGGCTCCTGGGCCTGCTTCCATGTCTGCGGGACGGGGGGGTTGGTTGCTGTTCTTCCCCGTCCCACTCCCTTACCCCCCCTCCTGCCACTCACCCAGCTGGCCGCCCACCCCCCATGGTGCCCCTGTGCTGCTGGGTCCGCTCCCCTTCGGTCCCCTTACCCATTTCCGGGGTGCCTCCTCTCCCGGCCCAGTCATTGCCCCTGGGGCAGCCTGTCACAGCGGCTGCTGCTGCTGCTGCTGCTGCTGTCCATCCACCTCCTCCATGTGCAGCATGACCACCTTCTCCACCTGCGCCTCCTCCTCCTCCTCCCCCCTTGCTCTCTCTCCCATCACTCTCCTCTCCCTTCCACCTCGCTCCATCCCGCCATGTTTCCCTGCTGTTCTGTGCCCTTTAAATCTCCCTCCCCAGCCTGTGTTGTTGCTGGTTGCCTGGCAGTGCCATTGCATACGTTGTCCCCGGTTGGGAATCATTTTGGTTGATTTGGGCAGGTGGCTGCCGTTCAGACGTTACTTTTTTTTGTTTCCCATTGAGAATCGCTTTGACCACGCTTTCAGCAATGGTCCAGGCCGGAGGTCCAGAAGCATGGTTGATATTGACCCCAGGTGGGTATTGACCGTGGTGAACATCTGGCACCCGCGTAACAGATGTTCAGGGTGCTTTGTCCCCGCCACGGAATTGACCGTGGTTCACTGTGATCTCGTAACATCTGAAAATACCCATACTTCTGTGTTCATGTTACCAGGCAACTCCATGCCAAACTTGGGGTGGCTATTCCAGGAAAACATTTCTTGCAAGCAGATATGAACCCCTACTATAGAATTTGCATGTGTTCACCATAGGGTAGTGAACACATCCTTGCAGCAGAGGAGGTTGTCGCCTAGCCTCAAGGAGGCTGTGGTGCGCCCCCTGCTGAAGAAACCATCTTTGGACGTGGATGCGCTCGCCAGTTACTGACCTGTCTCTAACCTTCCCTTTTTAGGGAAGGTTATTGAGTGGGCGGTGGCACTCCAGCTGCAGGTGCATCTAGATAGCATCGGTTTCCTGGACCCATTTCAATCTGGGTTACGCCCCAGCTATGGCACTGAGACGACATTGGTGGCCTTGGTCGACGACCTCCGCCGGGATATGGATGCAGGATGTTCAACATTTCTCATCCTGCTAGATCTCTCGGCCGCTTTTGATACCGTGGACCATGGGCTGCTGTTGAGATGGCTGTGTGACCTGGGGGGACTGGATGGGACTGTTCTCAAATGGTTCTGTTCATTCCTCTCGGGGAGAAGCCAGAGGGTGGTGCTGGGGGATGAGACATCTTGCCCCCGCTCTTTATCATGCGGCATTCCGCAGGGTTCCATTCTGTCTCCATTATTGTTTAATGTATATATGCAGCCCTTGGGGGAGGTCGTGAGAGGGTTCAGGGTGCGATGTCACCAATATGCGGATGATGTTCAGTTGTACCTCTCTTTTTCAACTGACCCAGACCCTGCTGTCTCGTTGCTATCCCAGTGTTTGGAGGTTGTGGCAGAATGGATGTGGCAGAGCAGACTGAAGCTCAACCCTGATAAGACGGAGGTGATGTTGGTGGGGAGAGCAATGGAGGTAGTGGCCCCCCTGATTGGGGGGGTTTGCCCTCCTATAGCTCAGCAGGTCCGGAGTCTGGGGGTGATATTGGACGCAGATCTCCACCTGGAGTGGCAGGTGGAGGCAGTCGCAAAGGCTGTTTTCCACCAGTTGCATCTGGTGCAGAGGCTGCGCTCGTTCATCTCCGGCCCGGACCTGGCCTCCCTCATCCATGCCTTCATCACCTCAAGCCTGGACTACTGCAACGCACTCTATGTGGGACTTCCCTTGTTCCTGTTTCGGAGTCTGCAGCTAGTGCAGAATGCGGCGGCCCATCTCCTTTCGGGGACGGGTCGTCGGGAGCACATTACACCTGTGCTCTGGATTCTGCACTGGTTGCCAATAGCGTGCCGAGTTAGGTTCAAGGTTTTGGTGTTGATCTACAAGGCCCTTCATGGTCTGGGCCCCTCGTACCTCAGGGACCGCCTCGCCCTCCGCGCCCCAGAGCGGCTCCATCGATCTTCCGGGGGTGCCTTCCTGGAGGTCCCCCACATTAAGCCGGGTGGCCACAATGGAGAGAACATTCTTGGTGGTCAGACCGCGCCTTTGGAACTCCCTTCCAGAGGAAGATCACCTGGCCCCAAGCCTGTTGACATTCCGGCAAAGTTGTAAAACCTGGCTCTTCGTCCAGGCCTTTGGGGAAGGGGGGGAAGGGGGGAAGTGGGTTTTTATCTCCCCTACCCTATTTATTGTTTTAATGTTTTCCAGGGCCCTGTTTTAATACCTTATATTGTATTTTTGATGTGTTTTAAATTGTTTTATATGTATTTTATTATTGTTGGAAGCCGCCCCGAGCTGTTCTCAGGAGGGACGGGGTAGAAATCTAGAAAATAAATAAATAAATAAATAAATACCCTGCCTATGGAGCCAATGCGTGAGGCCACACGATGCAGGGAGGGGAGGCTACCATGCCTTGGGTAGTCTTACCCCTCCGTGGGCAGCCGGGCCACACTATGCAGTGCATCATGTGGCTGGCAGCTGCCAGATGATTCCTCCACCCCAGGACAGGCTGAACAGCTGGCTACTATGTGACATGTCCTTGGAAAAACTGAGGACGCATCCTGAAGCAGCCTTACTCAACTTGGTAAGGCTGCTCAAGATGGGGCTACCTGTGTGGAGGGGCCATGCTTGCCTCGCCAAGAGGGGAGCACCACTGTGGGGCCATGAATAGTGGGTGCTGTTGCTCATCATGTGTTGCCACATCATAGCCAGGATCTCCGTCACGCTGGGGGAGGGAGGCAGGGCAGGACTGAGCCAGGCACCCGCTCTTATTTATTTATTTATTTATTTTATTTTATTTAGTTTCTTGACTGCCCCCTCCTGCTATAACAGTTTGGGGCAGTACAACATATTAAAAACATATATATAAACATGAATAACATAATCAATAAATAAAACATAATATAAATAACAATATAAAACAGCAATACAAAATAACCCAAGGTGGAGATTAAAAAACCCACCCCCTCCCAGTCCCCTATCCATCACCCATCTCCTTCGCCAAAAGCCTGGTGGAACAGCCAGGGCTTACATTGTCTTCAGAAAGAGGCGGACCTCTGTTGGGAGGGAGTTTCACAGCCTCGATGTGGCCACTGAGAATGCCCTCCTTTTTGTCACTACTCAAGAAACTTGTAGGACCCTGAGGAGGGCACCTCCAGTTGACCGCAGTGGTCGATCCAGGACCTGGGGGGGTGAGGTGATCCCACAGATAGATGGGGCCCAGGCTATATAGGACAGAGCCATTGCCAGTGCCATGGAAGGAGCTCTGAGAGTGACCCAACTTCCCAGCTTCCTTGGGGGGTGGAAGAGGGAGTTGCCTGTGTGCACAGGTCACTGTGCTGGCCCTGTAGTGTATCAGCCACACTTGCACACCACAAGGCCACATGGGGATCAGGCTCTTGCTGCTCGTGTGACCTCACCCAATACATAACACAGTGGTTCCCATATGTTTGCCTGAGTGACCCAACATTGCAATATAAATATAATCACATGAACACAAACTACAACAAAGACAAGCAAAGTCCTTGCTCCAGTTAGGTAGTACTATTTTAGTGCTATTACTGTCTAAGTAAATGAAGTACCATATACAGAAGTAAGTGAAAATTAAAGAGACTATCTGGAACCTCAAATGACATACGAAGCGAATACTCCGTTGACATTAGGTGTTTTCAGATGACAGCAACCCTGCGTATGCTCCACTGCACCCCTGGGTGGCCCATCCATCTAAAGGCTGGCTGCCAGATGTGCAGACGGAGCAGAGACAGAGCAGGCTGTCCCTGCCGCTGGTGCTCCAGAACATCCCAGAGCACTACCAGTAGAGTGGGCCTGCTAAACCTGGGGCACCAGCCTGAGGTGGAGCTGAGGTCCATCTGCTTGACAGTCAGCTGCTGCAGCTCTGGTCTTGGCTGGAGGTTGCCCCAGGCAACATTATGGAGTTGCAGGCAGCAGCCCAAAGCACCGGATGATCCGCCCACAACTCTATGGTGTGAGGGAGGGGCACCACACGGGCAGACTGTAGGCTGCAGCAGTCACCAGTCTTGTTTAAAATGGACCCAGGTAGGGCTGGACGTGGGTGGACACAGGGATACACCCCCAGAGCAGCTTGGGGATGTGTCCAGTCCCAGATCCGTCTGAAGACACCCATTGTATTGGCTTAGTTTAAACACTTATGAATACATGGCTTTCATCAAATTCAGTATACAAAGTGAATGTTCATTTCAGCCCTAGCCCTGACCCTGCTAATGTTTGCAGGCCCTTATAGATCATGCAACTATTGTAAGTTGCACTTATAGTTTTCCAGGGACTATGGGTTGTGACCCTACTAGGGTCACAACACCTGCAAATGAGACTACAGGTATTTTCAGACATTATGTGATCACAGTCAACCACACTGGATAACAGTGGATCCAGTGTGGTGACTGTGATTGCGTACACGTCTGTTTGAGCCCTGCCAGATGTTCACCATGGTGAATGCCTGGCAAGGTTCAAAGCTAACTACAGTTCTGGGGTTCAGGCTGGTCTCAGGGCTGGAACCGTGATTAGCTTTACCACGATCAGGAAAGGGGCAAAAGTAACATCTGTTACCTTGCCCCGGTACAGATCAAATCCCTGACCGCTAGGGATTGGGTGGGAACTGGTAGGGATTGGGTGCAGAAGCCTGATTGTCAGAGGAGGAGGGGAGAAGGAACCTACGCTAGTAGGGAAATAGGGGTGAGGGGACCTAGGGCTGGAGAACAGTGGGAGGAAGGGCCCAGGGAACCCAGATAAGAAAGGTTATCAGGAAGGAAAAACCTCTCATCCAGTCTCTTGGGTGTTTCGAGACAGTTCTCGTCTTACCAGCCGGGGAACCCGGCCTGAGAGTGCACGGCTCATCATTGAGGCTACAGAAAGGAGAAAGAAAAGGGTCCCAAAGGGGAGGGGATGGAGAGGTTCCAAGATCCACAGAGAAGATAGGGAGAAATGAGTTAAGGACAACACAAGGGGAAAAGCAGGGAAAGGAGAGAACACCCACTATAGAGAGGTGAGGCAAGGCAAGGCAAGGCAAGACACAGCTAAGGGAGAGCA
The DNA here is from genome assembly GCA_003113815.1 of Sphenodon punctatus. NCBI lineage: Eukaryota > Metazoa > Chordata > Lepidosauria > Sphenodontia > Sphenodontidae > Sphenodon > Sphenodon punctatus. The sequence continues at coordinate 158,300 of QEPC01003253.1, forward strand.
AGACCCAACAACACTAAGAGGAACACCAGTGATGGGAAACACAAGACCACAGGGAAGACAACCAGGGCAGAGCTATGGGGAAGCACACAGAGCTATGGGGGTAACAGAGCTCTCAGGGAAGCACACAGAGCTATGGGGGTAACAGAGCTCTCAGGGAAGCACACAGAGCAATGGGGGTAACAGAGCTCTCAGGGAAGCACACAGAGCAATGGGGGTAACAGAGCTCTCAGGGAAGCACACAGCAATTGGGGTAACAGAGCTCCAGGGAAGCACACAGCAATGAGGGGAAACACAGAGAACACAACAGGGAGGACAAGACTAACCAGACACCCAAACAACCAACACCAGAAGAAAGGAAGACTCACTGACAAAAGGCGGGAAAGGTGATGCACAAGCCATTACACAGGCATTCACACACAAGGGGTAAGAGCAGTTGCTCCCACAGCTTCCTGTGGCTGCACCACAGGCTATATATCCACCTGTGGCCAATCAGGAAGCCGGGAGCCAAAGTCAGGGAGACAAGGCACAGCTGGGAAAAGGCGTGGTCACACAGGAGGGGGCAGAGAGGTGGAAAAGGACCTGAGCATCCGAACCTGACCATTATCCCCACCCAGAGTGGCGCCAGCCCTTAAGGCAGCACTCCAAACCCTCCAGGGCTGGGGGTTCAAGACCCAGTCCTGACAGTATCCCCCCTCCCGAGACCCCAGGACCACCCAAGCACCAAAAGCTATAGAACAGCAAGGAACACAGAAGCGGCGGAGCCAACAAACAGACATACCACTATTCGGCAGCATTAGGCGGTCTGGGTTTGCACCTAAGGGGAAATAATAAGGCCTGAATCAAAAACGTGGCTATTTGGCCACAGGAAAGTGCATTTTGGGCCAGTGACAAGAGAGGGAAAACAAGAGACCAGGGCAGCAAGGCAGAAGGGGCCGGGTAAACAGGGTACCCTATTGAGTAAGTGAGGGGATTACCCACAATAGGCCAAAAGAATGAGCATGAACAGTGACAGGTAGGGCAAAAAGGGGGTGGTGAGAAAAATCTAGCATCAGCAGCCACCGGCTGGGGCCGGGGCGCAGTCTCGGGAGCCCGCCGGCAGGGGCCGGGGCGCAGTCTCGGGAGCCCGCCGGCAGGGGCCGGGAAGCATTCTGGGAGCCTGCCGGCAGGGGCCGGGAAGCAGTCTTGGGGGCTGCCGGCTGGGTGGCCAAATTTAGTTTGGGACTCATTGCGGGGACAATGGTTGTTCCTAAAGGACCTCTTGGTGTCCATTCGGTTACCTTCGGTTTGGCAGGGAAGAGAAGGGCGACCTTTCATTCTGGGAGTGGCGAGGACCATGAAGGGACCCGATTATTGTAGAGGATGTTGCCAAGTCACCTGGGATCCCAAGGTGGAACGGGACTTCTTGGGCTGGGGTGTTGGGATCCCGGTAGATGCCTTGGAGCCATAGCCGGGTCCTGTTGCGGGGGGTGACATGCTGTCATACGGACCGTGGAAACCACTCTGGATGGGGACCCTCTAGTGGTGGCCAACCCACTGAGGCATAAGACTGGAGATCTTGAGGTACTGACCTTCCACTCAGAGCCCTGCAGAGTGGTCCCTATGACCTTCACAGGAGGGCCTCTTAGCTGTGGTTGGATGTCTCTATGAGTAGGAGGTAACGCCTGAGCCTCTGAGCTGGAGAAAACCGTGGAGGAAGTGAATACCCTCTCCTGCATGGTCTCCGGCTCCCTGATTTTACTCCCAGACCTCGAGGCTACATCCTCCAACTCAGTCTCATATATTCTCCATTCGATTATCCGGCAGTCATGTCGCTCCACTCTTCCCACTCCTCATCCTCCTCGGAGGCTGACCACTGTCATTTAATCCTTGCCCAGGGATCTTGTGGCTTCGGGGGCAGGGGTCACGATCTCCTCGCAGTGTTTTTCCCCTTGCTCTTTAGGGATGTAGCCAAAGTTGCTGCTGCCGAAGCACCCGTCCCTTGTGCCAGGTAGGCCTGCACCTTGCGATGGGCCTCCCACATCATTGGAGAAGGGTCACATTCTCCTGGTCCCTGGGTCACATATAATTCCACCTCCTGGTAGGAAGCCCATTTCCAGGAAGCAGGGGGCTCCATTGGTAGAGTGGAGGAAGCACCTCTGGGGTGCTCCAACTCACTAGTCTGAAGTTCCCAACACAAGGCCGGTTTATGGTGGGAGCAATCTGTCAGAGGAGATGGGGAGAAGGAACCTACACTAGTAGGGAAATAGGGGTGAGGTGACCTAGGGCTGGAGAACAGTGGGAGGAAGGGCCCAGGGAACCCAGATAAGAAAGGTTATCAGGAAGGAAAAACCTCTCAGCCAGTCTCTTGGGTGTTTCGAGACAGTTCTCGTCTTACCAGCTGGGGAACTCGGCCTCAGAGTGCACGGCTCATCATTGAGGCTACAGAAAGGAGAAAGAAAAGGATCCCAAGGGGGAGGGGATGGAGAGGTTCCAAGATCCACAGAAAAGATAGGGAGAAACGAGTTAAGGACAACACGAGGGGAAAAGCAGGGAAAGGAGGGAACACCCACTATAGAGAGGTGAGGCAAGGCAAGACACAGCTAAGGGAGAGCAAGACCCAACAACACTAAGAGGAACACCGGTGATGGGAAACACAAGACCACGGGGAAGGCAACCAGGGCAGAGCTATGGGGAAGCACAGAGCGATGGGGGGCACAGAGCTCT
>QEPC01003253.1:171347-187874 GCA_003113815.1 Sphenodon punctatus
AAAAATCCAGGCTGGGCAGGGTGGGTGGGGGGTGTCCCCCCTTCCACCCGCGCAGCCTGGGAGGGGGAGGGGGGAGGAATTGTATTCCATTGATTTCAATGGGGACACAGTGCCCCATTGAAATCAATGGAATAAAACCGGTACCGGAAACCGGATTTAATCCAAGAATCCGGTTCTTTGAGAACCAGAAAACTGGTAAATCTGGTATCCGGTAATTGCCCTGGGGTCCCATGCCTAGTAATTATAGTGGAGTATGAGTAATTATAGTGTATGACTGTGTACACTATAATTAGTGTGTACACTAGTGTATGAGTATGTGCACATAGTAGGGTACACTATGAGTAATTATAGTGGAGAATGTGAGGGATGCATCCCTCAAAAGTTTAGGAGTATGGGCGTGGGGAGGGGGAACAGGAATAGTCCCATCCTATATTAAATCTTTGGCAACCCAGACAATGGATGCCTTCCCCTCCCCCCACCCTCACCCCCACCCTGCACTGCCACTGTTGTCATAGGCTGCTTCTTGGGATGGGGCTTCACCTTTCTGATCAGCAGTCAGAGAGTAGGCTGTTGGGGATGCTACCATTGTTGCCGGAACGTAATGCTATCGTGCTCACTGTGGACGTGGTAAGTCAGGAGGACTTTCCCCCCCCCATTCCTTCATAATCCCCCACAAAGTTTAAATCAAAGTTACTCCTTTGCCCCTGCCAAGTTCTGTTAACATCCTAGAGGAGGTGATGTGGATGGTGGTGGAAGAGACAAGAAATGTGAGGCTGGTCACATAGCACTGTCTCTTTCTCAGACCTCACACTCTTGGTCCTGTCCCCCCGCCCCCTCAGTTAGGGATGGGCTAACAGAACTGAGTTCGGAAACTCAGTTCGGTTCGGTTCAGAAATTCAGTTTGGTCAACCGAACTATTCGAGTTTGGTCTGAACTCTGAACTTCTGAACTTCAAACCCCATTGAACTAAATGGATTATATTTAGGGATGGGCGAATAGAGCCGAGTTTGGAAATTTGGTTCGGTTCGGTTCGAAAATCGAGTTTGGTTCGGAAATTCAGTTCAGTCGACCGAACTGGTTGAGTTCGGTCTGAACTCCGAACTTCCAAACCGCGTACGCCCATCCCTACCCCCAATCCACCCCACCCCTTCTGGGACGTAAACATTACCTTGACACATGCAGGGGGGTGGGGGGAAGAGAGGGTATGTAATACAATACAATAGGGAGAGCTCCGATACTCCGGGCTACTCCAAGGGTGACATACAAGGGCAAGAACCCTTTGGCTCTCGCCCTTAGGCTCACGCCAGGGGCTCGCACCCTGCAGGATGTAGGGTCCTTTTCTCTCCACAGGGTGCAGGCTCAACCCCCAGTCCTCGTTGTCCCAGCTCACCGGGCTAACAAGCAGGTAAGTCGGTACACACCCCCGGCAGCGACTCAGGAACTCTGCCCCGCTCTCCATGGCTCTCACTAGGAAAGTGCTCACCGGCTCCTTTTCTCTCCACAGGGTACAGGCTCCACCCCTCATGCTCGCTGTCCCAGCTCACCGGGCAAACGAGCAGGTAAGTCGATACACACCCCCGGCAGCAGCTCAAGAACTCCGCCCCGCTCTCACAAGGAAAGTGCTCACTGGCTCCTTTTCTCTCCGCAGGGCACAGGCTCCACCTCCAGTCCTCGCTGTCCCAGCTCGTCAGACAAACAAGCAGGTAAGTCGGTACACACCCCCAGCAGTGGCTCGGGAACTCCGCCCCGCTCTCCACGGCTCTTCGAGAGGGTATGTGTGGTCTCTGATGCTGTGGGACGTGGATAAAGGGGAGGCTTAGACCCCTATTTTCTGGATGCACCCTGGCTCTGGCTCTCCTTATGTTCTTATGGATGGAGAAGTGGGTGGAGAAACTACGGCATTCAATTTAAGGACAGATCTTCAGACTAGGACCTTTATTTTCTTAGTTTTTCTGCACAGTATCATCTCTTCAATCACTGTTGTCTACTACAACAACAGCCTCTTCCAAGGAGTTTTCCTAAACCCTTGGAAAGACCAGCATACTTCGTCTTGACATGAATAAAAATGGAAATGTTTGCACTTATTATGAGGACAATTGCTGCGGAATGGCAGGCTGATGAAGGAGAAATCAAGCAGTGGTAATCACTGGGAGCAGACATCCATCAGCAACAAATCAAAACAAGTTACCAGAAGCAAAACAAACATTAACAAATGGGGAGGGAGAGAGGGAGAGAGAGAGATTTCTCCAACTAAGAATTTGCCAAGCATTCTGGTGTGGAATCCTGCCTCTCCATAGATACTGTCCGGCAATCACTTTGGCAATACTAGTGAACTGGAAAGAGGGGAGTGATGCTGAAGTTAAATCTTTCTGTACAAGGAAGTAGGTAGCATCTGTCAGACTGTCACCATTACCATTACTCTTTGAAGAACAATTTTACTTATTTATTTATTTATTTAATAAATTTGTACCCCCGCCCCTCCTGCAAAGCAGCCCAGGGCAGCTTCCAACAAGTAAAATACAATAAAAACAATTTAAAACATTTCATAATAATATTAAAATATTAAAACAGGGCTAAATATCATAAATAATATATAATAAATAAATCAGGTGGGGGAGCTAAAAAAAACCTCACCCTACCCTCCCACCCTCCCCAAAGGCCTGGACGAACAGCCAGGTTTTGCAACTTCGCCAGAATGTCAACAGGCTAGGGGCCAGGCGAGCTTCCTCTGGAAGGGAGTTCCAAAGGCGCAGCCCGGCCACTGAGAATGTCCTCTCCATTGTGGCCCCCCGCTTAACACAAGGGACCTCCAAGAAGGCACCCTCTGCAGACCGAAGGAGCCGCTCTGGGGTGCGGAGGGGGAGGCGGTCCCTGAGGTATGAGGGGCCCAGACCGTATAGGGCTTTATAGACCAACACCAAAACCTTGAACCTGGCTCCGCACGCTATCAGCAACCAGTGCAGAGCTTGGAGCGCAGGTGTAATATGCTCCCAACGGCCCGTCCCCGTAAGGAGACGAGCCGCCGCTTTCTGCACTAGCTGCAGCCTCCGGACCAGGAACAAGGGAAGCCCCACACAGAGCGCGTTACAGTAGTCTAGCCTCAAGGTAACGAAGGCATGGATGAGGGAGGCCAGGTCCGGGCCCGAGACGTACGGAATTTGGATTCCTTTTTTTCTTAGTTGTGCCTAAAAGTACAACAGTTCATAAATTTCCCCTGAAAAGGGGAATTGACATCCTAGCTTTTCATTATTCCCAGCTTTGGGCCTCTTTTCCCATATATTTTCACATTCTCACACAAACACGATTATTTCTGCCTCCTTCCTCTTCAGCACCAGTAATTCACTGAAACTCAGTTGAAAGTTCTGATCTGTATAGAACATCACGTAGCAATCAAGCAATGCATACGCATGGTGCTCCCCAAGCTCTTCCACTGGATAGGGCTGCTTCCTTCCACCCTGGCCCACAGGATCTAGGGCAAGTCCTGCATAAGGCAATAATACCTGTTATAGCAAGTCAGTGACAGAACACTGTTGAATTTAGACAATGTATTGCAATGGAGTTTCACCTGATATGATCCTAGGCCCTTCCTTAGAAGTAGACTGTCTTTCTAATTATCAATATCCAACTTACCTCTAGAGGTGTTAGAGGTTTTTAGTCAATTGTTTTTAGTTAATTCTTGTCTAATTCTCTATACTTAAAGTTTACTACATTTGGGCACTGTCAATTGAAATTTCAAAAGTAAAATTACATCTCTAAATGAAATGTTGACCTAGCTAAAAAATATAGGTACTTTGAGGACTTGATTCTTCTTTATTTAAACATGCAAAATCCCCAAGAAAACCAATGGGAGATCTGGGGCACAAAGAATAACATACTGGTTCTTAAACTGTATGACTAACCACCACAATACAACCGTTTTTTGATGGTTATAATATGTTTGGAATCATTCCTTGTTACATTGTTTGTTTGGGGGACGGGTGGGATCTGTTTTGGTGTTTAAAAGTGTTTTTCTGCCTGATATAATTTAATGGATTTAATATTTTGTATATTTGTTATTTAAGAATTTATATAATAAAATAAAAAAAACAAAAAAACCCATTCAATAACTATATTATGATACAGGGATCAGGATCGGAGGAGCCCCTGGTCTGGAGTTGCTGCTGCTGAATGCGAGGTAGGTTGCCAATAAATCAATGGTGATCCGGGAGTTGATCCTGGATCGATCAGCCAATCTCATATGTATTACAGAGACCTGACTGGACAATGAGTCGGGGCCGATACTGGCTGACCTTGTTCCAGCCGGGTACTCTGTGCAGCTCTATGCAGCACCAACCCAGATCAGAGGGGTGGGGAGGCTGTGTAGCTGTTGTTTTTAAGGACACTTGGTCTGTGAGGCGGTACCCTGTGCAGACCATCTTGGGCATGGAGGGGGTCCACCTTGTGATCGATTTGGCAGGAGACAGATTAGGGCTGCTTTTGGTATACCACGCACCTACCTGTACCGCAGCATCCCTACACACTCTAGCAGAATTGGTATCAGAGGTGGTCTTGCAATTCCCGAAGACTTTGGTCTTGGGGGATTTCAATATCCACGCTGATGCCAGTTTGGGGGGAGCAGAGTGTGAGTTCATGGATGCCATGGCATCCTGTCTCAGAGGGTTAATGGCCCAGTGCATGAGGGGGGACATACCCTTGATCTGATGTTCTGCACCAGCCTTGAGGCAGGGTATCCGGTGGTGAGGGATGTAATGGTTTTACGCCTGTGTGGATGGATCATTACCTCCTCCAGACCAGTTTCCTGGTACATGTCTGCCTCTGGAAGGGTGCAGGACTGATTTGTTGGGTTCCCGGAGACTTATGGAACCAGAGAGGTTCCAGAATGCTCATGGGGAAATGCCTTCTAATATGATCGCTCAATTGCTTAATTCATTGCCTTCTGGGACAGCTTGTTGGCTGAGGCTAGTGACTGAATGGCTCCCAAGCATCCACTTCCAGAAATCCGACAGCAAGGGTCGCCATGGTTCATGGAGGACCTCCACCGGATGAAGAAGGATGGATGGCAGTTGGAGTGACGGTGGCACCGAACTCGTACTGAAACTGACCGATTGCAGCATAAAGCTGGTTTAAGAGCTTATGCTGTTGAGATGCAGGTAGCAAAGAGAGAATTCTTTGCCACCCACATTGCATCTGCAAACTAACGTCCAGCGGAACTTTTCCGGGTGGTGCAGAGGGCTGGTCAGTCCGGCCTCTTTCCGCTTTGAAGTGGAGTTTTCCAGTGCCTGCTGTGACATTTTTGCTGACTTTTTTGCAGATAAAATCACCCAGATTCACCATGATCTGGATGCTGCATTTATGACAGTGGACAAATCAGAGGTACGGGAAGCCCCACCATGTCTGTTGTTGTGGGATCAGTTTCAGTGGGTGTCACCCGCTGACGCAGCAGATGTTCTTGGGACAGTTGGGACCACCTGTTGTGAATTAAATCCATGTCTGTCCTGGCTGGTGAAGGCCAGCTGAGAGACATTAGGGCCATTGCTGGCGGAAGTGGTCAATGGCTCCCTTAGGGAGGATAGGATGCCGAGCCGTCTCAAAGAGGCGGTGGTGTGGCCTCTGCTCAAGAAGCCATCTTTGGACAGTGACTCCCTGGCCAGCTATCAGCCAGTCTCTAAACTTCCCTTTTTAGGGAAGGTTATTGAGCTGGTGGTGGTTCGGCAGTTACAGGGGCATATGGCCAGGTCAGTTTTCTTGATCCCTCACAGTCTCATTTTCACCCTGGGTTTGGCATGGAGACTGCACTTGTGGCCTTGGTTGATGACCTGCGCTGTGAACTGAATCAGGGCAGATCCTCAATTTTGATCTTACTAGTTCTGTCAGCGGTGTTTGATACCACTGATCATGAGTTGTTGGTGACGAGGCTGCGGGAATGGGCCGGGGTGAGTGGAATTGTTCTTGAATGGTTTCGCTCATTCTTGGCAGGCAGAACTCAGTGGGTGGTTCTCAGGGAATGTATGTCATCTCCCCGGAATCTCACATGTGGAGTCCCGTAGGGTTCTATTCTGTCCCCACTCCTGTTCAACGTGTATATGCAGCCTTTGGGTGAGGTCATGAGAGGGTTCGGTGTGTGATGTCATCAGTACGACAACGATACACAGCTTTACCTCTCATTTTCTGGAGACCTAGGCCCAGCAGTCTCACTGTTTACCCAGTGCTTGGCAGCTGTGGAGGACTGGATGAGGACGAGCCATCTGAGGCTGAATCCTGACAAGATGGAGGGGATGCTGGTGGGTAGGACTGAGGGGGTGGTGGCTCAGAGCTCCCCATCATTGGCAGGGTCTGCCTCCCTCTGGAAGCTCAGGTTTGTAGTCTGTGGGATGCTCCTTGACCTGCAGCTTTGCCTGGATTGTCAGGTGGAGGCTATGGCGAGGGGAGCATTTCACCAATTACATCTGGTGCAACAGCTGCAGCCATATGTCTCAGGCTTGGATCTGGCCACCATTATCCATGCTTTTGTTACCTCTCGACTGGACTACTGTAACGCGCTCTATGTGGGGCTGTCCTTGACAATGGTTCAGAGGTTGTAGCTGGTGCAGAATGCAGTGGCCTGCCTCCTAATGGGGATGGGCCACCATGAGCACATTACACCTGTGCTCCGTACTCTGCAATGGCTGCCTGTTGTCTTCCGGGCCCAATTCAAGGTGCTGGTTATGACCTATAAAGCCCTAAACAGCTTGGGTCCTGTTTACCTGTGAGATTGCCTCAGGCCTCGGGTCATTTCATGGCCATTGTGGTCGACCGGGGTTATCCAGGTCAAAGTCCCCCGGGTATGCCGGGTGGTGACAGCAGAGAGAACGTTCTTGGTGGCCACACCTCAGCTGTGGAATTCCCTCCTGTTGGAGGCCTGTCTGGGTATTTTCAGACATGACGAGATCACGCTCAACCACAGTGGATTCCCACCGGGCGAGAAAGGTCTCATCACATCTGAAGGGGGAACGGAAGTCCCTAACAGGTGTTCACCCCCGTCAATCGCGGTGGGGAATCACATTCACCATGCAATCGGCATAATCGGCGGGGCCAGCCCCGATTGTGTGGTGAATATTATTCCCCGCTGCGATCAAGGGGCCCGGCCCATCTGGATGGCTACCACGGCCCAGAATTCATGGTGGGATTCCGGGCCGTGGTCAATTTGGGCGGGCGCTATGGCCGCACTGGACACAGCACCCGCCCGTCTCCCCAGAGGTCAGGCAGGGGGGCATGCGGCCCCACGTTTCCCCATCGGGATCAGCCGGCACATCTGTTGGATGTGCCGGTGTGATCCTGGTGGAGAATCCCCACGGTGATTCCATGCCGGAGTGACTAGCGCCCCATCACGTCTGAAATCACCCTTTGTCCCCAAACCTTCCGTAGATGTTGTAAGACCTGGTTGATCCACCAGGCCTTTGGGGAAGGGGGTGGGGAGGGTTGGGGGAGGTTATTGCCTTGCTGTAGGAATTGTTATGTGTCCATTTTATATATTGTATTATTTTAGATGGTTTTATTATTGTTATTTTATGTTTTATGTTTATATTTTATATTTTATGTTGTTTTATGTTTTATGTCCCGAGCTGCCAAAGTGCAGGAGGGTGTGGGATAAAAGATTTGGTATAAATATATTCCCCTATACAGGTAAGAGAGCTTCTCTTTTAGAAAAGTTCTTGTCTTTTACACCTGGAGCTTACTAAATTAAGCTATATTTATCTTAATAGAAGTGGATTTACAATTTTGCAAACTGATGAAATTCAGGAAGTTTTTCTCCAATTTTATCAAGAATTACATACATCTAGAAACGTGTATACTTGTAAAATAAAGAATGTTGGGATAGGTATGATATTCCAAAATTAAAAAGTGAACAACTGGAATATTTAAATTTTCCTTTTACTGAAGAAGAAATTCAACAGATAATAAATAATAATTCTAAAAATAAAGCCTGTGGCCCAGATGGCTTCCCCACAGAGTATTGTCAAATTTTTGCTAATCATTTGATCTCTCCACTTACTAAAACTCTTAATAATCTAGTGAAGGAGAAAACAACACCAAAATCATTTAATGCTAGAATAATTACGTTGTGCCCTAAACCAGGGAAAGATCCAGAGGAATGTGCTAGTCTCCATCCTATTTCACTTTCTGAATACTGATTATAATATTTTTACTAAGGCATTGGCATATAGATTAAGGGATATTATTGTTGAAATTATACATCCTGCTTAGGTGTGTTTTATACCCAATAGGTTTGGGGTGGACAATGCATGAAAAATGGGGAATCTGATATATTTCTTGACTACAAAAGGGATCCCATCCAAGGGTGTAGCTACCATAGGGACAGGCAGGACATTTGTCCCGGGGCCCACCGTGGCTGGGGGCCCATCCCTATGGCAGCTAAGCCCACTGTGGTGGTGCGCGGCTGCCTGTCCCATTTTTAAAAAAAAAAACTCCAAGTTGCAGCTCAGCTGCCCCCCCCCACCGGCTGACATTCTCCCCACAGTCTGGGAAGCCTCCCTTACACTTACTGTGCGAAGCCGAAGCCGTTCTTCCGCTGCGCGCTCCCTCTCTGACTCTGTGCAGGCTGCTCCAAAGCTTTTTTTAAAAAAATAATAATAATGCCAGGCTGGCTGTGCCTCGCAGCAGAAGGTTGCTGCCTTGTAAAGAAGGTTCAGCGAGATGGCTCCAAACATTCTCACAAATATTCCCATCCATAGTATTTTCTATGGATGCAGAGAAGGTCTTTGACAAAATAGAAAATACATTTTTATTAGAAACTTTGGTGGAAATGGGTTTCAGTAGTATTTTTTTGACTTGTGTTGAGGTTATATATAAAGATCCAGTTCAAAATTATTGTTACTGGAGCAACTACTAAACAATTTAACTTAGAAAAGGGCACCAGGCAAGGTTATTCCCTTTCACCTTTATTAATTAATTTGGTATTAGAAGTACTGGCTATTGCAATTCGTTCAGAAAAGGTAATCTCTGGAGTACAAATTGGCTGTCATGAGTATAAACTCTCATACATGCAGATGATATGCTGCTATACCTGGCTAATCCCTTTGGTGAATGAATATGTCGCAAATGCATATTAAACCATTTGCCTTCCCATTTTCCAACATAATGGCAGGTTTAGGTAAGAATATGACTATCAAAATCTGTAATCAATAATATGCAAAGAAAAAATATATTGAAAGTGAAACAATTGTTTAAGAAAGACTTTTATTTATAAAAGTGATTTGGGGGGATTTATTTATTTATTTTATTTACAAAACATTTATATCCCACACTCTCCTGCAACTCGGCAGCTCGGGGCAGTGCACAGCATATGTGCTGCTCCCAGCACACACACACCTCCATCCATTGCACACCCGTTTTGGCACAGTGGGTGAAAGTGGGTGCATGTCCGTTTACATGGACACCCCCCCACCTCCACCCATGGAGCCTCCTCCATTTTACTGGAGGACTCCGTGGGTGGAGGTGGGTGGGGGGATGGGTGTGTGGTGCATGGGTGACCACACGGACACACACCCATCTCCACCCACCTCCACTGATCTCCACACATGGAGCCATCCCCGTTTTTGCTAATGGCTTCATGCGTGGGTGATGGGTGGAGATAGGTGGGGCACGGAAGCATCTACACCCCCCACCCTGCTCCATGGCAGTCACATGGGACTCCTCCACGCATACATACACAGGTACCCATGCGTGCATTATGTGGGGGCATCTTGTGTGAAAAGGGCCTTAGAGTTAGGCTGTTAATATATCAATGGGGTGGGGTTTGGTGCAGTGGGTGGAGGTGGGTGTGTGTCCATTTACACAGACGCACACCTAGCTCCACCCATGGAGACTCCTCTGTTTTACCAGAGGCGGGTGTGCGATGGGTGTGTGCCAGGAGCATGCATGCACAAACACTCACTACCTGTGGTGTTTACACAGGTGCACACCTCATGCACACCCATCCCCCCAACCACCGCCAGCCGTGTTCCCTGACTGCCCCACACACACCCGCCCAAACATTGAGCTGATGGAGGTGGGTGGGGGATGGGTGTGTGTACATGGTGGGTGGAGGTGGGTGTGTGGCTGTTTACACAGACACACTACCACATCCACCCATCTCCACCCATGGGGCCTCCTCCAGTTTTCCAGAGGGCCCCGTGGGTGGTGATGGGTGTATGTGGGTGTGCATTGGGAGCACGTACACACAAATACCCACTGCCCATTGTGTTTACATGAGTGCACACCCATCCCCACACACATTGCAGCCATTTATACAGATGCCCCCAACACCCGCCAGAACACTGAGTGAGAGAGGGGCGTCTGTGTAAAAATGGCCTTACATAGGCCATTTTTACATGGATGCCCCCCCCGCTCGATGTTTGGGCGAGTGTGCAGCGGGGGGGGAAGTCCGTGTACACGGCCAGCAGTGGGGGTGGGTGGGTGTACACTGGGTGTGCACCCGTGTAAACACCACAGGCAGTGGGTGCTGGTGTGTGCAAGCTCCCAGCGCACACCCACCTCCACCCATTGCACACCTGCCTCCACCCACCGAGCCATCCAGTACAATGGATGAGGCTCCATGGGTGGCGGTGGGTGGAGATGGGTGGAGGTGGGGGGTGTCGGTGTAAACGGACACACACCCACTTTCACCCACTGTGCCAAAACACCCCTCACCCACCCACTCCTGTCCGTGTATTAACGGCCTTAAGTCCAATAAATCTTTTGGAATATTTTTGTTTAAAGAGTAGATTTGACTCTAAGGAGGTGCATAAGTAATATACTCACCCTCCGACACTATTGAAAGGTTTAATTTTAGGTCAAATTCCAATGAAAGGTATAATTTCTAGGATATATAGAGCTCTCACACAATTATGGCATGAGAAAGAACTTAGCTATTTCCAGAAATGGGCTAAAGATGTTAATATAGGCCGTTAATACATGGACGGGGGTGGGTGGGTGGAGGTGTTTTGGTGTGATGGGTGGAGGTGGGTGTGCAATCTATAGAGTTTACATGGATACACACCTGCCTCCACCCATGGAGCCTCCTCCATTTTACTGGAGGACTCCATGGGTGGAAGTGAGTGTGAGCCAGGAGCACGCATACACAAACACCCATCGCCCGTGGTGTTTACACGGGTGCACACCTGGTGCACACCCATCCACCCACCCACCGCCAGCCGTGTACATGGACTGCCCACACCCCGCACACCTGCCTGAACACTGAGCCCGGGGAGGGGGGGGCATCTTTGTAAAAATGGTCAAAGGATCAAGTTGCTATGATTAAATACAGAATGATTAAATCTGCTTTTACGCTGGAAGTTTGGAAACCTCAGTTGAAACTAATACTGAGATTTTATAAAACAGCTTTAAAATTGCTAAGTTCAAATAAAAAATTGCTAAGTTCAATAAACAGTCCTGGTCCTCAAGTAAATGCTGGCATGGCTGTGGTGAAGATGGTTCTTTATCACATTGCTGTTGGAAATGTCCAGAAATACAGAAATTCTGGTAGGTTGTTTAGAAAAATGTACAAGAAATAGCTGGTTGTATGATACCATTTAAGTGTAAAATTGCGTTATTGGGAATATTTCAAAAAATCCCTTTAATATATTATTATAAAGATACCTACATGATGTCATATTTGGTGGGAATTTATGTTATTGTAAGAAATTGGACGAATGCCGTGGGAATTATGGAAGAGGCTTGGATCCAGAGACTTTGGTTTGTTTTTTTGATGGAGAAACTTCGTGCAAATGTGTTGGATAAATACCAGGACTTTTATATGATTTGGTCTTCTGTATGGGACTTTCTGCAACCTCCTGGATCTGCAGATCTGCCTCGATGCCCAGGTGGCGGCTGTGGCAAAGGGGGCATTTCACCAGTTACATCTGGTGCGTCATCTTAGGCCGTATGTCTTGGACTCGGAGCTGGCCACAGTCATCCATGGTTTATATATCTCAGATCTGGTTACCTATCTAAAGGGTGAAGACATTCACGCTCCTAAAATTGGGAACTATATATGCTGCATATTGCAATACGCAGATGACCTAGCTCTCCTTTCTCAGACTGAAATAGGCCTGAGATGTCTTATTACTAAGTATTGACATTTACCAGTAAGGGTATGTGGAACCTGCATATACAAAATAGAGCCAATAAGGCCTTATATACTGCCCGGACCATCATAAGGGCTGCCCATATTTCTAAAGGCATTTCTGTTTCCTCCTTCCTGAAGGTATATTACACAAAGATTCCAGCAATGACGGCTTTTGGGCTAGATATTATACCTTTCCCTAATCTAGTTACATTAGAGAGGGCCCAAAATTATTTTCTTAGGCGCCTATTGGTAGTTGGAAACAATGTTCCAGGTGCAGTCCTAAGATCAGAAATTAATCTGGTCTCTATTGAGAGACTTTCTAATATCACCTTAGTTAGATTTTGGGTGAGACTATTGGCCTAGCAGGAGACTTCACTCCCTATTCAATGCCTCCAAGAAGAGCTGTGCCATTTGGGGTTAAGAAAATACCCCTGGCTACACTATCTTGCTTCTTTACTTAATAATATTGGATTTTCCCTTGAGTACTTTATAGGGAAATCTTTGCAAGTTATTAAAAATGAAATCTGCGCCAGGATAGGTGAAATAGGCAAACAAGAAGATTTGTCAACAGTCTCACAGTGGAAGGTAGCACCGTGGCTAGCCCAGTTTAAAACTACTAGCTCATGTGAGACTTATTTAGATAAGATCTTAAATAGAAATCTCCAAAGATTTTATACCCTATTACGTTTTCAGCTTGTTAAGACAGCAGTAACAGAAGGCCGATATGCTCGCCTTGCTTATGAACTCCACCGCTGCACTTGCAGTCTGGTGGAGATTGAGACTACCAATCATTTTATTTTAAGATGCCCCTATTATTACATCCTGAGGGAA
Organism: Sphenodon punctatus; assembly: GCA_003113815.1. Classification (NCBI taxonomy): domain Eukaryota; kingdom Metazoa; phylum Chordata; class Lepidosauria; order Sphenodontia; family Sphenodontidae; genus Sphenodon; species Sphenodon punctatus. The sequence goes on from QEPC01003253.1 coordinate 184,285, forward strand.
ACTTGGCTGCACCCCCTATTAAAAGAGAATATGCATTTTGGATCAGAGAATTGCTATAAGTTCTTCCTATCTTTAACAAATACAGAGGACTTAATAACCATTGCAACATTTCTCTGGTTGGCAACTAAGAAAAGAGTGGCAATCAAAGCAAAACTCAGGTTATCTGAATTACCTTAATCCTTTGCTGACATCAATATGGATATTTACTAAAGCCATTGTGGATCTTGGCCAACATGAAATGTCTCGAGATCATCAACTGCATAATAAGATTGCAAATGTATTTTGGACGAAATGGAGTAGTATGTTGTATAACAAATAGATAGGATTAATTATGAGTTTCTAAAATAGTTATAGCTAAACTACTAGATGGCATAATGGTATCGTTAGAATATGCTTTGCATGTGACAGCTCTATTTGATTAACAACAGCAGTAGATAATTTACCAAATGTCATAGCTAGAGTATCTTTTGTACTAAAACTACTCTACCTGATTGGACTGAAATGTTGAAAGTTATCTTATTTACTTATTTATAGCATAGCATGCTCTAACTATTTCTGTTTGGATCTTGATTTTTCATATTATCGATGATGATGATGATGATGATGATGATGATGATGATTGATTATTAACAAACATTTATATAGCACCAGCAGTGTACCTGGCACTTTACAAAGTAATAAAATAGACGCGGTCCCTGCCCCTAGGGCTTACAATCTGAGAGACAGGAGCTGGGGGAGAGACATAGGAAGGGGAACAGAGGGAGAGACAAGGGGTCTAACATTCATGAAGATGCGAGGTCTCAAGTGCACGTACTTGGCTTGGTTACGATGAGAATGACAATAATGAGAATGATTATTGATAATTTTTATGACTGTATCTTTGTTTTATGTTTTTATCCTTGTGTTTTCAGATTCTTTTGGATGAACTTATTTGAGATACTTTTGTAAATTTCTAAGTTCTTATCTTACGTTATCCATATTTGGCTATGGCGGAAGCTGAGCCGTAATAAACTAAACTAAACTATATTCAGTCTGTGCGTAATTTAAATCTTTTGTTGATAGAATGTTTAGGAGTTTGAGGTTTGTGGGGTTTTTTCTTTTATATTTTTGGGTATGTGAGCCTAGCTGCCGCACTTTTGTCACTTGTTTAGGATTTCTTTTTTTTTTTTGTACAGGGTGTGTGAGTCTAGCTGCTACACTCTGGTTAATTTTTTTATTTTTTGGTGGGTTTGGGGGGGGAGCCTAGTCACCACGTGATTCCCTCCTCCCCTGCCCGTTCCCTCCCCTTTCTCGGGTTGTGGGGGTTTGGGAGATTGTTGGGATTTATGTATGTTGTTTATTTCTGTGTTATGTCATGTCATATCATTTTGGGTTATACAATGGTTATTTTGTTATGATGTACGTGAATTATGTGTTGTTATAAAATAAATGTATTTCATTTTTTTTAAAAAGTGGATTTGCATCTGTGCCACCAAGAACAGAATATGACCCTTCAACTTCAGTATTCATTATTATTACTTCATCAAATACCTAAAAGGTTACTATGTGCAGAATGTGTAGAGGTTTTTAAAAAAAAATATTAAAAAAAATCCATTAATTCATTTCTCTCGTTACAGCTTAAATAGCACTTTTCCAAACTACATCACAGTTCCTTTCTGGAGACTATCTCTGAGTCTCCGTCTTTCTCTGTTTCCCAGCTATGAAAGTTGCCTGGCTTTCTGTTGACCTTGAACTCTAGAATTATATTCTACTCAACAGATGACCTCCAATCTCTAACAACAATCTCACTTTTAACGTTACTTTAACAGATTTACTAAGCATGAGTGAGTTTGGGTTACTCAAGGGATTTTATGGGTACTGAGGAGATCTTAAACTATAGCCATGACTCTTGAGTCCACAAATGAGTTTTCACTATGAAGCCATAAGAGAGCGGTGTTAGCTCTGGGTGGAAGAACTGTTCTGCTGAAAATCCCAGCACTGACTGTCAAAAAGTAAAGAGATTTTAGCAACTGTCAAAACACCTCTCCCACATTACAAACTAGCTGCATTTTAGGAATTTTGCCTGGCTATAGAAATGTATGAACATCTTTTCATGTTCATTTAACTAGGACCTGGAGAAACCTACTGGAATATTCATAAAGAGGAACAAGTAAATTGCAGCTATGCACGTCTGGAGTAAATGATTTATTTTCTTACACTTTGGCATGATTTTGCTGTCTGGTTCACACAGACAGTCTAACACTGATAAAATGGGTGTTACATTTTATTATACATGCTGCGGGCACCCATAGAGCACACATGCAGCCCTGTAACATGTATACTAAAATGTAACACCCATTTTATCAGTTTTAGACTGTCTGTGTGAAAAGGGCCTAAATCTCAAAATCAGTTCTCACAGGCAATACAATACAATAATACAATACAATATTTATTAAACAGCATGACCAAAGGCCATTGCTCTCATACAAACATAAGAACAAATGTTACAAAACTGAGTATTCCCTAGTGACTAAATACATAATTTAAAAATTCCCTAATTGTCAACATTAAAGTCTAGAGTTGACTAAGGGTTAAGAGAAAAAAGAAAAAGAAAAACTCAGAACCACACACAATAAAATAGTGTTAGGACAAAAGTCTTACATAATCCTAAAATACCCTAAGAGTCTCATGAATCCACCTAAAAATCACATATAACTGGTCTAAATTCCCAAAATCTGCGCCTTTGTTCCATTGCCAAAATTATGAACTTTGATATTGTTGCTGTCAGTTTCATATCTGCATCCAGAAGAGCTATTTCTAAAATAAAACAATCTGTCCTACCTATCAGATTATCCAAAACGGGCTTTAGTTGTTCCTCTCTAAGGTTGTCATACAAATGGCACCTAAACTGTGTTCTGTAGATTCTACTTCTAGGAGGTCAAATGGACAAAGGGTATTTTCAGACGTTACGAGATCACGCTCAACCACAGTGAACCACCCTCAACCCCGCAGCGGGGTGAAAGGGCCCTGAACGTCTGTTCGGCGCGTGCCAGATGTTCATCACGCTCCATACCCACATGGGGTCAATTTCAACCACGCTTCCCAGGCTAGCCGGGGGAATATCCCGGGAAGCATGGTCAAACAGACCCCCACCGGGAAACAACGAAAAGTAACATCTGGATGCCAATCCCCAGGCGGAACCAAACGAAACGAGCCCCAGCCGGGGACAAGGCACGCAGCGTCGCTGCCGGGCAACCAGCAACAACACAACCACCGGAGGGAGATTTAAAGCGAAAGCAGCAGCAAGCAAGCGTGGCTGGATGGAGCGAGGAGGGAGGCGGAAGAGAGCGGAGGCAGAGAAAGTGACAGTGGCAGGGCAGGAGGCGGAGGAGGTGGAGGCAGGGGCAGCGATGCAGGTGGAGGGGGTACAGGTGGAGGAGGGGGGCACAGGGGTGCACCCGACCAGGGAGGCGGCCCAGGCACAACACCCACAGATGCATCCGGGTCGCGACGCCCCGGGGACAGCGGCCGGAACGGGCCTGGAGGAGGCACCCAGGAAAAGGGTAAGGGCAACCAAGGGGAGGGGACCAGGGGGCACAGGAGACCCCCCC
>QEPC01003253.1:193462-211207 GCA_003113815.1 Sphenodon punctatus
CCCATCCGAGACTGCCTATGTTGCTGTGGGGGCGCCTCTGTGGACTGGGGTGCTCTGGGGGTCGGGGTTTCTGCTGCCTGTGCCTTTCCCCTTGGCGGTGCCCCCCCCCCCTCCCTCCCATTGTTCCTCGTGCTGTGTTCTGGGTGCCCCTGCCCCCCCTTCCTGACCTTTCCCTTGTGTGGGGGTGTGTGTGGGGGTGTGGGGGTGCCTGGGCATGTGGTCATGCACTGTGTCCTGCTGCAAGTCCAGTGTGTGTGTGTGTGCGTGCGTGTGCTGTGTGAGGCACCTGTCAGCCTGTTCTCCCTCTTCCCCCCTCCCTTCCCGTTTCCCTTGTGTGGGTGTTCCCTTGTGTGCCTTTTGGCTTCGTTTGCCCTCAGGCAGCCATGTCTGTGTCCTGCCCCTGCCCGGTGCCTTCTGGGAGTTTTGACTATGGCGGGGGTTCGGCTGCACGTCTGTTGTGCTGCCCCGTTCCGTGATGGTTCGGCCCGGTTCCCGGCCGTGGTCCAGGTCCCGTCACGTCTGTTTGGGTCGTTTTTCCATCCCGGGGCGTGGTTGTGCTGTTCACCCCCCCTGGGGGTTCACTGTGGTGAACCGCCCGCCCGTAACGTCTGAAATCACCCAAAGTGTCTCCACATAGGGGATTCCTGCTTGACGACCCTCCAAAAGTTGAGTCAGGAGAGCATTAAAACGGGCACACAAAAAGAGTTGCTTTGCTCTAAAAGAAAACTCAGAATTCTGATAGCTAGCCATATTCTCCTTAGGAGGTGCCAGGGACAAATATCCCACAATGTGCAGGGAGGACCTAATCTTTGCCTGCTCGATTTCATAGTCCATATCGTCCCACCGAAGCAGGATTTCTGTGAGAACTGACTGAAAGTCTCTGTCTGACAAGTATTGCATAGAGAAGCCCATTTTTAAAAAGTGGGTTTCAGTGTTAATGCTCCACTGGCTTCTGTATTGATCTAACCTCATCCAGCAAGTGAGCCCAGTAGCCGATGTTATATTAACTTTAAGCCATAGTTTTAAAGCCAAGACCCAAGCCTTATAGGACCAACTTCTTTGGCCCAGTTCCAGTCTAATGGCAGCTAACAATGTGCCTCTAGGTGCATTAACTAGGGACTGTACAAATCTGGACTGTTCTATATCCAGATTGGATGTGATCATAGGTGCCCAAAGTTCTGCCCCATACAGGAATTTTGCTCTTGCCTTGGCATTAAACACTTCCAGGGCAAGCTTAGTCACATTTTCCCTAGTGCCAGCAAAAAACTTCAAAAGTGCCAAAGTTATGCCCTTAACTTCTCAGAGGGCCCTGTTGTAGTGCTCTCTCCAAGTGCCTGAGGCATGAAAGTACAAGCCTAGATATTTAAAAAGATGTACTTGTTCTATTATTTGGCCTTCTACCGACCAGCTGTGTACCTGCCTTCTCTTAGAGAAAATAACAATTTTTGATTTCTTAAAGTTAATAGACAATCTATTGGTCTTACAATAGAGGAAGAAGGTATTCAACTGCCTAGAAAGACCTATACGCGTTTGAGAGAGAAGAGCCAGGTCATCTGCATATAACAGACAACCTAAATGATGATCTGCCAAACGAGGTGGAAAAAACCTTAGGGCCGCCATTAGGGGAATGACGTTGTTAATGTAAAAGTTAAAGAGGGTAGGGGCCAGGACACAGCCTTGGTGTACCCCAATGGGCGAATCTATTACCTTAGAGACTGTGCCAGCCCTGCTCGTCTTAACTACCAATGAGGTATTTTGGTATAGGCTCTGCATCAAAAAAAGAAGTTTCTTATCAATAGAGGTCAGAGCTAGTTTTGCCCAAAGTGTAGGGATGAACGAACGCAGTTCGGAAGTTCGGAAATCAGACCAAACTCGACCAGTTCGGTCAACCAAACCGAACTTCGGAACCGAACTCAATTTTCGAAATGAACCGAATTTCCGAACTTGGATCTATTCGCCCATCCCTAAAAGATAATATTCCATTTAGTTCAATGGAGTTTGAATTTCCGAACCTTGTTCGGAAGTTGGGAGTTCGGATCAAACTCAAATAGTTCGGTCGACCAAACCGAACTTCCGAACCGAACCGAATTTCCGTACTGAAACAAACCAAACCGAATTTCCAACCTCGGTTCTGTTCACCCATCCCTACCAAAGTGTCCTCCTACTGACTGTGTTGAAAGCCAACTTCATATCAAAGAATGCCACAAAAAGTTGCCCGTTGGAATTCATGTACTTCCCTATAAGGTGGCTTAAAGTTAGACAATGTTCCACTACTGAGCAGGCCTTCTGAAAGCCAGTCTGCTCCAGGTGGATGATGTTGTTATCCTCCATCCACCGGCCTTGCCTTCTTAGTGGGGATTTGGCATATATTTTGCTGATGGTACTAAGCTGGGTAATTAGCTGGGTCCTGACGTGAGCCTTTCTTGAAGATAGGCACTACAACAGCCTTTCTCCAGGAAAGGGGTACAACCCTGTGTTGTTAATGGCTGTAAAGGGAGAGGCTAAAAGGGGGATCCACCATTCTGCATAGGTTTTAATAAATTCAATTGGGATATGGTCCATCCCTGGGGCTTTATTATTTTTAAAGGTATCTATCAGAGACGACACCTCCGAATGGGACATAGAGGGCCAAGGGGGGAACCCCAAAGGGTCCTCCTCTGATGTCTTTCTGTCCTCTCCAACCTCCAACTCTGCATAGAACTGTTGATAAAAGTCGTCTCACACCCACGAAGGGAGGGCTGAATGCATTGAAGGCTTAATGCCAGAGAGAGAACTATTAAGTAGTCTCCAGAAAGTACGCAAATTGCTGGCATTAGCTGCCACAAGAAGGTCCTCCCATCTGCACCTAAAATAAGTTATTTTCTTAACCTTAATTAGTTCTTTGTATTCCTTCTTTGTACGGAAATACAATGCAGGCAGAGAAGAGGACTGATCACAACGATAACCTCTATAAATTACCGATATCCTAAGCTTTGTCCTATGGCATTCCTCATCAAACCAAGGTTGCTTCCTTCCGGAGAAATCAGAAGATACAGTTATATGTGGAGCCAGGGCCACCAGATGTTCCTGTATAAAATCGGTCATCCTATCATATGCCTCAATAGGGTCAGAGCCAGCATTATTCAACAAGACAATCTCCCTCTCCCTTTTGACATGATCATCTGACAATAGAGTATTCAGGGCACCAGGGGGGTAACTTGCTCTATTTCACAGGGCAGTGTTTCCCATTTAAGTAGGCCTCCTCGTTGTCTACTGTTGGCAATGGCAGGGTTTCTTGAATGTCAAAAGTAAGTATAAGCGGCAAATGGTCACTAAGTTGAGACCATCCTACCGCAAAATTCTGAAAAAACTCTATTCTCACAGGCAAAAAACCCCCAACCCTTAGGAACCATTGATCTGCCTTTGGATTAAAAGCCTCATTGCTAGAGCTGAAATAAATATTTGAAAAAAATTAGCCAACTCCTCTAATTTACCCTACCTGAGTCAAAGGCCGTTTTTACACTGACACCCTCCTCCCGCTCGGTTTGCGGGCAGGTGTGTGGGGGGGTAGTCCATGTACATGGCCAGCGGTGGGTGAGAAATGGGTGTGCGCCAGGTGTGCACCTGTGTAAACATCACGGGCAGTAGGTGTTTGTGCATGCACGCTCCTGGTGCACACCCACCTCCACCCACCATGCCAAAACACACCCCGTATATTAACGGCCAAAAAGACAAAGCGAATAATAACAACTGCCTGGTTTCATTCCAACTGTATCCATTTCAATTATTTTGTCTATTGTTTTATTGTTGTTTACTTTTTGTTGTTTTGTTTTGTTTTTTGTTGGTTTTGGTTTTTCGGTCACTTCAGTATTTCAGTTACATCATTTTGGCAATATTGGCACTTGTGCACTTGTGCAATTGTTAAAAATGATGTAACCGAAAATGATTAAAAGTTGAAAAAATCAAGCAAAACAACATTAAATACATGAGTAGTGGGATTTTATCTGGTCCTTCATTCAGATGCTGAATCTAGGGACCAAGGTGATAGGAGATGGTATGAATTTGCATCCAAAGGGAAGGAGATACAGAACATAGTATCATTTGAATGCCGCTAGTATTTTTGCTCATGATGTTTCAAGATTTCTCCTCAATGACTTTGTGCTAATTCTAAACAGGATAGGAGACGGGAAGCATTTTCATTCTGTCAATCTGACCAGTATCCCTCCTGAAAGACATTGGGCATTTTTACACACACCTTAAAGTGCTGGTCTTCCAATCTTCTGGGTATACAAGTCCACAAGTAAGTTCTGGATGCATTCTTCACACAAACACTGCCCTGAGGCAGCCTAAAGTAGCCGCAGCTGTAGACATGAGGGGCTGCCATGAAAACCAAGTGACCACAGCTGCCTGGAGCAAAGCAGTTTACCAGGAGAACTTTTTATACACAAAAGTTCTGGGAGAGGTTCTATGCAGAAGTTAAAAGAACCAGATGATTAAGATCTGGGTGAGTGATTCAGACACACAGAAAGTTCAGGATGTAACAACAAACATGCAGGAGAAATATGAGTGTAAAAACAATCAATGAATGGGGATTGACCTGTGATGGGGATTGAGCTGGGAGGCTAAAAAGAGTGTGAGGATAGCAGGGGGCACTAATCACATCTGGGCATAGATGATAATAGATATTGAAAATTTGCTTGGGTCAAGCCAGTAACCCTCAAAGATTTGCCTGCATGACTCCATTTTGAGACAAATCTAATCCCACAACCTCAGACAGCAACACAGACATGCAAACTGTGTCAAATAGTTTAGGATTATTCAGGATCGTGATCCCATTTGCAGATAGCATACCCCACTTGGGGTCATGCCCCACAATTTGGGAACCTCTGAGTTAATCATGGAGTACTCTAAAGTACCATATTTACCATGTAAGACTTTGGCCCTTTTTACACTTACGGGGGTGGGTGGGGGGATGGGTGTTTTGCCGAGGTGTCTGTGTGTCCCTTTACATGGACACACACACACCTCAACCCATCTCCACCCATGAAGCCTCCTCTGGTTTTCTGGAGGGCTCTGTGGCTGTTTTGACACAGATGCACACCCCCAGCTCGGTGTCTGGGTGTGTGTGGGGAGGCTCCATGTAAACAGCTGGTGGTGGGTGGACGCATGGGTATCCGCTCAGTGTTTGTCCATGTGAACACCAAGTGGGATGGGTGGGGGTACGTGCATGCTCCCATGCAACACCTCCACCCATTACCCACCCACCTCCACCCACAGAGCCCTCCAGAAAACCAGAGGAGGCTCCGTGGGTGGAGGGGGGTGGAGATAGGTGTTGGCCGGGAGCAAACACTCACCAACACCCACCAAAAGTGGTGTTTACACAGACGCCCCCACCCATCTACACCCAGGGAAATGCTCCCCACCCACCGGCCAACACCCATCTCCACCCAGAGGAACTGGGTGGAGGCATCATGTGTGCACATGTCCTATGGTGATTGGCTGCAGTGGTGCCCTGCAACATGTATAATAAAATGTAACACCCATTTTATGGGTGTTAGAGCTTCTGTGTAAAAAGGGCTATGGACACACCACCCCCGCCCAAACACCGAGCTGGGGGGAGGGGATGACCGTGTAAAAACAGCCTTTGTTATTTAAGGTGGAATACCTGAAGTGCTCTTAGACATGAATGAACCCGTCTAATTGGACACATTACACACATAAAAGGGATTGGTGACAGCCACTCATGTATGATGCTCTCAAAGAAAACTAACTTGATACCTTTTGTAGCCAAGTAACTTTCTAGTCAATGACGAGGGTCCCTATTGTGGAATACAAATGAAGGTTTACAGCTGGTCACTCCACAAAGCCTATTAGAGTAAGCTTCATTCACTCTTTTGTGTGATTTTGCTAAAGGCAAAGCAGCATTCTTTATATCATTGTCACTCTGTGCGTGTGTATGTGTATGCAATCTAAATATAGAGATATATGGATATGCAGTTTATTATACAAGGCACAGCTGTGGCATTATTGCTTACAATCAAATTAGAGAAAAAGAACAATTGAATGGGAAAAGAGACTGTGCTAATAACTATTGGGAGCTTTGATTAAAATACTGTTTCTTTCTTCTCGTATATCCAAATGTATCATCAAGAGAGAAACAAGGCTATACACTGACTTTATTATCAAAGTCATAATTAGGTCTTTTTCTTCTGCCAAATTTTACTTTTGTCTACATTGTTCACGAGTTTGCAAAATGACATCTCACAGATTAATCTATTGCTTTTGGTTTTTCTTATTTTTCTTTCTTTTGCTTGTAAATTGCTGGATTCCACAACAGCAGTTTTAGACAAAAATCCATGAACCTTAATCAAGCAAAATTAAGCCACAGGATTTGGTCCTATACTAGCACCTGAACAGACAAAACCATTTTTCAGAATCAATTATGCTGTCTTTCCTTCAGCCAAGAAAAGGGCTATAAAATTAATATTGGCATTATTCACCTCTTACTAAAAACAGTAGTCTGTGTGTGTGTGTGTGTGTGTGTGTGTGTGAGAGAGAGAGAGAGAGAGAGAGAGAGAGAGAGACCAAAGGTTTGCCATGAGTCGATCAAAGCTAAAATCTTCTAAAACACACTGATGTTTTGCCGTCATCTTGACTTCAGAGAAATAATTTGGCAAAGAGTCACTGTGTCACTTACATCCTTTAAAATGATGGTTTTAGGCAGATTTTAGCACTCTGCTACAACCTACTGGTGCAACAAGGAACTACAAATGTAGCATCTAATATGTTAGCAGATTTTTTTGGTATTATTTTTATTTTTCGTATTGGGGTGTTTGTCCCATTTTAAGCATCTATTTGGGACATCATTATCATGGTGGGAAATATTTATTTATTTATTTATTTATTTATTGTTTTTACATAGCTACTTTACGAATGTCTGTTGTGTAAATGAAAAATAAATGAGCCTGAACATGGCTCTTTGATTTCTTGTTGTCAGCAAAAAATTACAGCATCCTAGAATTGTAGGAAGGAAGGAATCTCAAGGGTCAGAGAATCAGAGACTCTTAGAGTTGGAAGGAACCTCAAAGGTCATCTAGTCCAACCGCCTGCTCAATGCAGGAAATCCACAGCTACAGCATCCCTGGGTATTTTCAGATTTTACGAGATCACGCTCAACCACAGTCAATACCCTGTGGTGGGGAATGGTCCCGTAACATCTGTTGGGGAACCAGAAGTTCCCCCCCAGATGTTTACCATGGGCAATCGTGGTGGGGAATCACATTCACCACGCGAGCGGGCTGAACCGGCGGTGCCGGCGCCAATCACGTGGTGAATGCAATTCGCCACCGCGATGAAGGGGCCCGTCTCGCCTGGACGGCAACCACGGCCCGGAATCCCTGCAGGGATTCTGGGCCGTGGTCAATTTGGGTGGGCGCTGCGGCCACATTGGCCGCGGCGCCCGCCCATCTCCACAGAGGGCGGGCAGCGGGGGAGTGTGGGAGGGCGGGGCTGTGCAGCCACAAGTTGCGCCGCACAGCCCCGCCTCCTCCCCGATTCCCCGCCGGGATCAGCCAGCACGTCTGTTGGACGTGACGGGCTGATTCCGGCGGGGAATCAGATGGGTGATTCCAGGACGGGGTGAATGCCGCCCCGTCTCATCTGAAATCATCCCCTGACAGATGGCTGTCCAGTCTCAATTTTAAAACTTCCAGCAAAGGAGATCCCACCACCACCCTATACAGTCTGCTCCACTGTCGAATAGCTCTTACCGTTAGGAAGTTCTTCCTAATGTTTATTTGAAATCTGCTTTCTTGTAATTTGAGCTCTTTGGTTCTAGTCCTGCCCTCAGGAGCAACAGAGAACAAGTCTGCTCCATCTTCTGTGTGACAGCCCTTCAGGTATTTGCACACAGCTAGCATTCTCCCCTTAGTCTTCACTTCTCCAGGGTAAACATACCTAGCTCCTTCAACCTTTCCTCATAGGACTTGGTTTCCAGACCCCTGACCATCTTAAATAGTTGCTTTCCTCTGAACCCATTCCAATTTGTCAATGTTCTTCTTAAAAGGATGTGCCCAGAACTGGACCCAGTACTCCAGATGAGGAGGTCTGATCAGCGCAGAATAGAGTGAAATCTGATCCATCCAATCATCTGCTTCTCAAAATCATCCCAAACAGATGCTTGTCTGTAAAGTTTTTGGAAACATCCAAATAACATGAAATAGGTCCTTTTTACATGGACGGGGGTGGGTGATGGGATGGGTGGTTTGGAGTGGTGGGTGGGTGTCCTTTTACACAGACACACACACACCTCCACCCAGCCCCACCCACCTCCACCCACAGGGTCTCCTCCGGTTTTCTGCTAAGGTGTGCTCATTCTCCATACCAGTCCTCCTGCTTATATCTATTGAGTTCCCGATGAGGAGAAAATGTGTGCGTGATCAACAATGCATGAGGGGGTATATATAGATGGATAATCTTTTTAATGACAAGGCACTGGGAATTTAAAACATTTACTAGCGTGGCAACTAAATATATGGCTCAATTTTCCAAAGTGCTCAGATGTACTGAGGAGGAAGGGTACAGCTTTAACTCCCACTGATAGCAGTATGCGTTGTGAGCAGCCTGGAGCTCTATAGGATGGGCTATGCTGTTGAAGTATGCTAAGGTCAAGATCATTTTCAGAGTGAGTCATTGTCAACAGATACTCACAGCTCGCAAATGGAGCTATTGCCCTTCAGGTCCCCTTTCCAGCCAGGAAGGAGCTGAGCAGGGGTTGCAACCAGCTCATGGAGCCTGTTTTGAGTGGTGGCTGCAAGCCCCGCTTGCTTCCTTCCTGGCCAGGAAGGAGACGAGTGGGACTTGAGGACGGTGCATGGTGTCTCCTTCCTAGCCAAGGTCCCCCACAACAGACATACCAATATGTAGGCATGCATTAGCCCGTACAACATTCACCGCCACTGCCTTGGCAGGACACCATGTTGGAGCACCAGACCAGCAACATACACTCCTGGGCCGCTTTTGGATGAGACAAATTTGCGCATGATTGGTGGAAAATGCACGTGTTTTAATGCTCGTTTAAACACCTAAACCGTTTTAAATGCGCATTTGCCATGATCGTGTAAAAGCCAATTTAAATGTGTTTTTAAAATAATGCGCATTTTTTAAAACCGGTTTTGAGCCCCTTTGATGATCGGGGGATGCCAACTTGGGGGTAAATCCCTGAGTGTGTCCATACTACCAAGTGCAAAGCTGAAAGGGGCAATCCAGAGGCAGGGTTGGAGTGTGAAGCCATGGTCTATAGCCAGGGAGGTTATTGTTTCCCAGGCATCAAGTCCAGGAGGAAAGCCAGCCACGAAGTCAGGTCTGTAGCATGGGTCTGTGGTCGGAAAATCAGTCTAGGAAGGCAGGCAGGAGGGCAGAGAAACAAGGCAATCCTAGATGCAAGCAGGCAGAGACTTGGATGCTCAGGACTGAAGGGTGACCTTGACCCAGGAAGCATATATAGGGTCTACAGCCAATCAGGGGCAGAGTTCTGCTGGTCAACAAGGACACTGGGCCATGTAGTTCCTAAGTAGAACTGAAACATATAGCTGCTTTTAACTGCAGGATCATTTGTATGCTACAGGTTAGCTGGCAGTTTCAAAATTGGCTTAGTGGGCAGCATAGGGGCTGGGTGGGAAGGCATCATGGGGGATGTGATGCAGAGGATGTGGTTAAGGGGAGTGGCTTTCCAGTTGTACCACTGCCTGACTGCATCATCATACCTATTGTTGAAGCAGAGTCACCCCCCACCATGCCCCTTCCCCATGGGACTGCGTGATGAATACCCTTGGATAGATCTGGGGTATCCAAGCTGCCTCTGAGTGGCTAATGTACCCTGAATCACTGGAGAGTGGCATCTGCGTAGATATTCATTTCATCCCTACTCCCAAGGGACAGCAGGTCTTCAGTTGTTCCTGAGCTTCACCAATTAGAACTTCCTGACTGGATCTGAGGCAATGGCTCTGTCTGGAGGGCCTGAGTTTTAGACCTGTGGGCACCAAGGCCTGAGAAGGACACTCATAAACTAACTGATGATCCAGCAAACGTTCATCCATGTGAATAGTGCCACTGAAAACAGAGGTTTCTGACATAGGTTGATTTCAGACATGACTATTGGCCCCGCCACAGAATCACCCAAATGATTTCCCAGCGGAATCAGACTGGCCCATCAACAGACGAGCTGGCAGATTCCACTGAGGAATCGGGGAGGGGGCGGGACTGTGCGGCACAACGTGCGGCTGCACAGCCCCACCCCACCCCATGCTCCAAGGCCACCAGCCCTCCGGGAGACAGACAGGCGCTGCGGCCAATGTGGCCATGGCACCCCCCGCCCCCCGGGGTATTGACTATGGCCCGGAATCGGCAGCGAGCATGGCCGTCGATTCCGGGCCGTGGTCAGGGACGAGACGTTACCACGCTCAACCACGGTGAATTCCGCCGTGGTTGAGCGTGGTAACGTCACATCTGTTGGGGGCACAAAGTGATTCCTGCCGGGAGTTCACCCCCAGCGGGAATCACTTTGACCACGCTTTCGGAGATGGTCTCTGGACCATCCTCAAAAGCATGGTTATTTTGATCCCCGCCGGTGGTTTACTGTGGTGAACATCTGGCGGGGATCAAACAGATGTTACGGGACCATTCCCCACCACAGGGGATTGTTTGTGGTTGAGTGTGATCTCGTAACATCTGAAAATACCCATAGTTACTCATGAGTAAGGGTTTGCAGCATCTGATTAAAAGATGGTAATGTAGGTGCTTTAGAATGAATGAAAATATAAATGATAAAGCAAAAATAGAAATAGTGTTTGCAGCCAAGATTCTTCCTCTTATTTTCCAGCCACTTACAATTCTCTAACATTATCTGGGCCAGAGATAGTTATGAGCCATTTTCTGCTAGGACTGGCACTAATAACAAGGGTTACTGATGACATATTAAGAAAAAGAAAAGCTTTCAAAGAAGAACGAATGAGCAGTGACCAAGGGATGGAAGTTGACATTGAATGGATGGTATTGCCAAGGGCAACTATGAAGGAGTAATGGGAAATACTGCATCGTTTCTGTGGCTGTAGAAACTGCTAGATCTCATTTGTTGAGAAAGGATGATTTTGTCATATTTAAAACAGGCAGGGGGCAATGAATGAGGGTGTACATGCTGGAAGGCAATTGTATCAAGAAATGGGTTAAGAGCTATTCATCAACAACAGTTGCTAAATTAAAATGGAAACCATTCCGTCGTTTTAGGGAGCATTGGTCACTGAACACTTATACAAATTGGGATTGCAAAGAATAAATTATTCTGCAGAAGCTTCATCCAAGAATAAATTACAAAAAAGTGTTCTGGTGCTACTCTAGTCCAGAGACTTCTGGAATACGATTCTTATTAATTAATAATATTACAGTAGATGGGGGCATGACATCCACTATGGTAACTTTAAGCATGGTGGCAAATAACACTAAATTAAAAGATTTCTCCTCTGAGGGGACTGCTTTGAGTTTAACATTAGCAAGTGAATTCATTTACAGATGGAAGGGAAATAAAGTGCTGAGATGACAAAATGGCTACATAAAATAATGGGTAGACAGTGTGTTGTATGGATGGAAAATAGATGAATGGGAAAACATATGGAAAAGTGTTTTTAGAATAAATAGTGGTGGAGGGAAACCATGTTAGAAGCTGAAGAAAGGGTAAAAAAACCTCTAGCTGTGCGGAAATCCTGAATGAAAATAATACATTTTAAATCCATGTGTAATTTCTTAGGTTTTCTCTTTTTGTTCTTTATGGAGTAAATCTGCAGAAAGAGAATTCTGTTCTTTCCAGGTTTGTAAATCACTCTTGTCTCCACAGTACCTGAGCTAAGGGTCATCAGAAAGCTCGTGGGAGCCATGGTCAATGCTGTTCTTCTCTCCTGGAAATGATAACCCGAGGAGTTGAGGGTAATGGAAGCCTTCCTCACACACACTGAAGCCCAGTTTCCTGGGTCTGCCAACCACAAAAAGAGGCACAGAACTGGTGGAAACTACTGATACCAGAGTGTTGAAGCAGTAGCTAATAAAGAGAAGAGTTCAATGGCCTCTTTCTTCCTGGCAGTTCTTGTGGAAAGAGTATGAAGCTTAGAGACTGAACAGAAGTCAGTCCTAGAAAAAACTAGTCTTGTATAAAGTTATATAAGTGACTATGTATTTAGTTTGAAATAGAGCTGAAATGAATATCTGCAAAAAATAGTATATATCCAAATTAGCACACTTTGATTCAGATTTCTCATACCACATACTCAATCCAGCTTCACTTGATACCCACAATGGGTATTTCAATTCTGCTATTTTGGTATTTCAGTTTGATCCTTTTGGACATTTTGGTTACTTCATTTCAGCATTATTGTGCATATGCAATAGTCCAAATAAAGTAGCTAAAATAACCAAAGGTATCTGACTGAATAAGCCACTAATCACTATTTTTGTTGCAGATATCACTTAGATATGAAGAGGACTATCCAAAAATGCAAATAATATCTGTGAATACAAATTTAGTATAGAAAATAGCAAAATGGGGGGGCGAAACATAGTACATGGAGGTAAAGTCCCTTCCACGAAAGCAGCGGATGTGTGGAATATTAGAGGACATATTTGTAAGAAATGAGTAAGCTGTGGTGAGTCTGAAAACCATTGTAGCAGTTTGGGCTGCTAGAATAGCTATCTTGAGAATAGCTGTTACCCTGTAACCTCTGCATTGCCTACCACTCAGCAGCTCAGAAGGCCTCGGCTTATTCCACCACTTCCTCTAGTCAACAAACTGTGAAAAGTCTAAGACTGCGAGCTGCCGTGAAGCCAGTAAGAATAAGAGCAGCAGATGGCATCACTTGCGACTGTTCAAATTAAATCCAAAACCATTCCTTTCACTGGTTGTGAATAGGATCTGAGGATATGACAGTGACAGGGATAGGGGGAAAGATGGGGAGATTGGCTATGGGCAGTCTCCCTAAACAGCTGTGGCTGATCAGCTGATCATCCCTTCTGGATGGAAAGCATCATAGCCAATGCCCATGTGTATAAAACTCCCATGCAGACTAGCACTGGTAGGGACACTTTAATTGAACAACTATTTTAAGATGAGCATTCTACTAATTTTTTTGGGAGGTGGGGGCATTGTGTTGGAAAAGACAGGAAAATTGTCCAACTCATTTGGTTTTTAAAAAGTTTTCCTACTTTGTAGTCTGATGCTAATTTTATTTTATTTTATTTTATTTATTTATTTAACAGATTTTTATCCCACTCTCCCCACCTCAGTGGCTCAGAGCGGCTAACAAAACGATAAAAACAACAATATAAAATCACTTGAACAATTGAAAACATCATAAACACACATCCTCCCCCCCAACCCTCCCCTCAACCCCAATCCCACCCCTCATCCCTACCCCCCCTTCGCCAAATGCCTGATAGAACAGCCATGTTTTACAGTTCCTCCGGAAGGCCGGAAGGTCTGGGGCCAATCGCGCCCCCAACAGGAGGGAGTTCCACAGGCGTGGCACAGTGACTGCAAACACCCTGCTCTGTGTGGCCCCCTGAGACACCCGGGGGACCTCCAACAGTGCACCCCCAGCCGACCACAGGGGCTGATCCAGAACCCAGAGAATGAGACGGTCCCGCAGGTAAACAGGGCCCAGACCATGTAGGGTTTTATAGGTTAAGACCAACACTTTGAATCGGGCCTGGAAGACTATTGGCAGCCAGTGCAGAGACCAGAGCATCAGTGTAATATGCTCCTGGTGGCCCAGTCCCACCAGGAGCTAGGCCGCCACATTCTGCACCAGCTGCAGCTTCCAAGTCATCACAAAAGGTAGCCCCACCCACATAGAGCACATTGCAGTAGTCTAATCGAGAGGTAATAAAAGCATGGATGATCGTGGCCAGATCCGGAACTGAAACCCGTGACCGAAACCACAGCACCAGATGTAACTGGCAGAAGGGACTCCTCACCACAGCCTCCACCTGGACATACAAGCAGAGCTGCGCATCAAGGAGCACCTCCAAGTTGCTGGGACATCAGTGGAGGGCAGACTCCATCAATTGATGGAGCCATCACCTCAATCGACCTACCCACTAGCATCACCTCCATCTTGTCAAGATTCAGTTGCAGTCGGTTAGCCCTCATCCAATCCCCCACAGCTGTCAGACAGTGGTTAAGCACCAAGACAGCCAGGCCTGGGTCAGCTGAAAATGAGAGATACAGTTTGGTGTCATCCGCATACTGATGACACCACACCCCGAACTCTCTGATCACTTCACCGAGCAGCTGCATATACATGTTGAACAGGAGAGGGGACAAAACCGAACCCTGTGGAACCCCACACAGGAAGTCTCAGTAAGATGAAAAATAATCACCGAGTACCACCCGATGAGTTCTCCCAGTCAGGAATGAGAGGAACCACTCAAGAACGGTCCCGCCCACCCCTGAACTGTCCCGTAGGTGTGTCACCAACATCTCATGGTCAACAGTGTCAAATGCTGCTGAAAGATCTAAAAGGACCAACAGTTTCGATCGACCCCGGTCCTTTTCTCGGCGAAGATCATCTACCAAGGCCACACGACAAGCGCTGTCTCAGTGTCATGCCCCAGATGAAAGCCAGACTGCAAAGGATCCAGATAACTGATACGGTCCAGAAGCCCCTGGAGCTGCTGAGCCACTACCAATTCAATAACCTTCCCTAAAAAGGGAAGGTTAGAGACAGGCCGGTAGCTGGCAGGGGAGTCAGCATCAAGCGATGGTTTCTTGAGTAGAGGCTGCACCACTGCCTCTTTGAGACAGCTCGGCACTCTGCCCTCCCACAGGGAGGCATTGACCACCCCGACCAGCACCGGCCCCAGTGTCTCCCGACAGCTCTTAACCAGCCAGGATGGGCATGGGTCTAATTCACAAGAGGTGGCTCGAACAGTCCCAAGCACCTCCACCACATCAGCGGGTGTCACCAAATGAAAGTGATCCCATAAAATTGGACAAGTTGGGGCTTCTACAGCCTCTACTCCCCATTGAGGTCTTGGTGAATCTGAGCGGTTTTATCCATAAAATAATCCGCAAAAAGGTCAAAGCAGGTGGAAGATGACTCAATCCCCAGGTTGAGGGAGACCGGACTGACCAGCCCCCTCACAACCCGGAACAACTCCGCTGGATGGGATTTAGCAGATGCTATGACAGTAGCAAAGAACTCCCTCTTTGCTGTCTGCATAGCCACGACATAGGCCCATAAATGGCCTCTATGTCACAATCTGTCAGCTTCAGCATGAGAACGATGCCACCGTCGCTCCAACCGTCGTCCCTCTAGCTATAGGACCCGCAGCTCCTCAGAGAACCAAGGAGGCCTGCAGGGCTGCCACCTGGGCAACGGACATCTGGGAGCCATTTGATCGATGGTCTCAGTTAGCAAGATGTTCCAAAGCTCAATGAGGTCATCGATGAGACGGTCCTCAAGGTCAGAGGGTAACTCCCCCACTATCACATTTTAATTATGATAGTATTAAACAGGCTCCAAGTGAAATTTATTCCAGGTCATTTCTGGAAGTTGAAAAAAAGACCTAGAAAAAGTGTGAAATGAATGCCATGCTGTTCCCAAATGTAAGAGATGGAGACAAAGTAGTTCAGATAATAGCTTTTATTGAACCAAAGTTTGTTAATGAGTCAGACATAGGGTAATTTTAGATGTAACAATACCACAGTCAACCACAGTGAATCCCCTGTGGTGGCTGTTGGTCCTGTTATGTCTGGTCTGCTTCCCGCCAGATGTTCACCCCAGTGAATCACTGGCGGGAATCAGATTGACCACGATTCTGGACCTCCAGCTTCCGGGTGGTCCAGAATCGTGGTGGGATCAGGCCCCAACCGTGATCGGATTGGCCACGATCCGGGATGGGCAGCAGGTAATGTCTGTTACCTGCTACCCAGCCGGATTGTAAGTCCCGACCACGGGATGGGATCGGGCGCAGCGGCTGGATTGGCCACTGCGTCCGGCCATCTCCTGGAGGGCAGGCAGCTGGGGGAGCATGGAGGGGCAGGGTTGTGTGGCCACACGTCACGCCGCACAGCCCTGCCCCACCCCCTCCTCAATCCCCGGTCAGAATCAGGCCGACACATCTAAAAGACGGCCGACCTGATTCCTGACCAGGATCCGAAATGGATCCTGGTCCGCAGTTCAGTGTGATGGGCCAACAGGCCCGGTACGTCTGAAATTACCCATAGAGTCAATTCTGCTAAGATTGGTGCTAATAACAAGTGTTACTAGTGACCATGATATTGATGAAAGTATACAAGTTTACGTGCCACACAGAGTCCTTCCTCAAGCAAGTACAGGAAATCTTGCTTACTCACACTGACAAAAGTGGGTCTAATGGGAAATATCATCCAAATGTGACTACTTTGTAAAAACACCTAGATAAAGACCATCTGAGATGCTAAAGAGCTTGCAGTCAAAGTAAATGAAACAAAGTTTAGCAGAAAAAAATGCCTCCCCTCATTTCACACCCAGGAGCAAAAGCACAGATAAATGTTAGGGATGGGCAAACAGATCGCGGTTCGGGTTCGGCTGTTCAATTCGGTCCGGTTCGCCTGTTCGGTTTGGCCGTTTGGTTCGTTTGCCGCATTCAGGTTCAGCCATTCGGTTCAGTCCTGTTCAGTTCGGGTGTTCGGAAAAAGACTCTCTGTGTGAGGAATGATGTTCCCAGACCCATGACAGTGGATCCTGGGGCTAGAGTGGCAGTTTCTAGGTATTGGCTACAGCCCTCCCTGCCTGTAACTTGGCCCCAGAACCCTGATGATGGGTCCTGGGCTGGAGTGGCTGTTTCTTGATGTGATGGAAAGACATCGCCTCCGTGCGAGGAATTATGGCCCCAGACCCATGATGGTGGGTCCTGGGGCTAAAGTGGCAGCTTCTAGGTATTGGCCACAGCCCTCCCTGCCAGTAACTTGGCCCCAGCACCCTGATGGCAGATCCTGGGGCTGGAGAGGCTGTTTCTTGATGCTTTGGAAAAGTCGCTCTCTGTGCAAGGAATGATTCAATTCAATTCAATTCAACTTTTATTTGTATCCCGCTCTCTCTCGCCTATGGCGACTCGAGGCGGCTAACAAAAAAAGTAGAAAACATCCAAAGAACAATAACAATTATAAATTCAGAATAAACAACACAACCAAAATAACCTGGGACTGGAGTGGACTGGGGCTGGAGTGGCTGTTTCTTGATGCGGTGGAAAGACATTGTCTCTGTGAGAGGAATGATGGCCCCAGACCAATGACAGTGGGTCCTGGGGCTAGAGTGGCAGCTTCTGCATATTGGCCACAGCCCTCCCTGCCTGTAACTTGGCCCCAGAACCCTGGAGGTGGATCCTGGGGCTGGTGTGGCTGTTTCTTGATGCTTTGGAAAATCAGCTCTCTGTGAGAGGAATGATGACCCCAGACCTATGACAGTGGCTCCTGGGGCTAGAGTGGCAGCT
Organism: Sphenodon punctatus; assembly: GCA_003113815.1. NCBI lineage: Eukaryota > Metazoa > Chordata > Lepidosauria > Sphenodontia > Sphenodontidae > Sphenodon > Sphenodon punctatus. The sequence goes on from QEPC01003253.1 coordinate 210,959, forward strand.
TCTAGATACATATTGGACACATCCCTCCCTGCCAGTAACTTGGCCCTAGAACTTTGATGGTGGATCCTGAGGCTGGAGTGGCTGTTTCTTGATGCGGTGGAATGACATCGCCTCCGTGCGAGGAATGATGGCCCCAGAACCCGTGGTACAGACAACATGGGTGGCATTGGCAGCAGCAGCAGACATTGGTTGCCAGGGTACAGAACCCTTGGCACAGACGGCATATAAGCCTGGCCTGGGGGCCATTGG
>QEPC01003253.1:215948-226158 GCA_003113815.1 Sphenodon punctatus
CACCTAAATCTATCTAATCTAATCTAAATAAATGATAATATGGCGGTAGATGGGTTGGATGGGTGAAATAGGAGGAGGATTGCAATGGATTGAGGAGAACAAAACTGCTGGGAGAGGGAGCCTTCTGAAATGCCTGCTGTTCAGGAACAGTGACTAGCTCAGAAGGTGTTGGGAAGGGGGGAAGCAATCAGTTTTGTTTCTTGCTGCGCCTGCCTCACCGCAAGCCCCATTGGCTCCGTGCAACCTAGCCCGTGGCCAATCGCAGACTGCGAAACCAGTGGTCTGAGGCGAAACGGGATGGTGATTCGGCAGGCTGGCTGTTACTCCAAGCCTCTCCACCCCTGGTGCCTGGAAGTCTGCTCCTCAGCTGACTCCCCCTCCCTGTCACGTTTTGCCTTCCAGTCACACGTTTTTGCCACCCGAACTCACCCGAACGCAATCCGAACTGACCGAACTGTTCGGTCATTTCAACGTTCGGAATTGAGTTCAGTTCGGTCTGTTCAGATTCAGATTTGGTCATCCAAACAGGCTGAGTTTGGGCCGAACTCCAAACTTCCGAACCATGTTCGCTCATCCCTAATAAATGTCCAAAGCCTACAAATGTACATAACTGTGGATATTCCTCACAAGCTCTACGGAACTACTGAACAGCTTAAAACTAAGCACATTAATAAGAAATTGCAAGACTGGAGTCCAGGGATATCACTGACTTCAAATCGAAGCTCATGGAAGCCAATAAAGACAACAATTTGGGGACACAGAGAAGAGTATTATAGTAGTCGTAGTTGTTTATTCAGGCACGGGCTCTCACCATGGCCAACATATAGTAATAGAAAACATAAACACAGACATTGAAAAAGGTCATAATACCAAATGAACAAAATTAAAACAAAGTTACCATACAGAATATAAAAGCATCTATAGTACATCTATGAAGTATCGAACATGTTGCAAAGCATGATCGTAAAAATGTTATAAAAACATAATTAACTACAACTAATAGAGTAAGTAGGTGAGCTAAGGAGCAAGAGAATGAGGTCAGCACCAGGAAGTACCAAATCTGACCCTCCTTCAGTGTTTTTGGGAAGGCAATTCATATAGTTGGATAGTAAGAAATATTATAGCTTACACTTCAATCTATGAGAGGCAAAATGAGCGTGGATGAGTACACGTCTTTTGGTGGCAAGATGGAAGAAAGTCACTACTGACACTAGATGGTCAGGATGAGATAAGGTAGTCAGTTGTTTATGAAGGTCAGAAAAATCAGTTAAGTTGTTTTCCAAAAAAGGGGCCAACCAAACAAACCTCAAAGAGGCATAATAAGGGCACCTAAATAAAATGTGATGTATTGATTCAATTTCAGCTAAAGAGCATCGGCATTTCCTTTCCTGTAATGGTGTTTTATTAAATCTACCCTCGACTACTGCGGACTGAATAAGTTGAAAGCGGAAGAGGGTATAACATCGTCTAAGATGTTTATTTTCAAGGAGATCTAGATATGGTTCTCTGCCGAACATGCCTTCGTCTTAGCTAATGAGGGAGCGAATTTCCACTCCTTTAGTGCAGATAGATCCTCTTGCATGGCAATATCTCTAGATCGTTGCTGTACAGCCCTCTTAACGGCTATTGCGGAACAGCCGTCAAAACAGCATAGGGAAAAACCTAGCTTGATCAAAATCAATGTCAAAAGTTTTACCAGGGTAAGCCTTGGTCCCCTCATGTTGTAATTGCTCTTTTAGGCATAGAGCCTGTAACAAGTCCTGAGGGCCAGCCAACAATTTGGTCCAGTACCTCACAAGTATTTTTCTGGACTGATGTTCGATGGAAAGAGTGTTAGTTTCAGCCCAAACAACCTTACCTGGGATGGTACGACCTATTTTGAGGATTCTACGGAGAAAGAAGTTCTGCACTCGCTCTAAGAATAAACAGTCTGGGGACATGGTCAGTTCTGCTCCGAAGGTCAGCATTGAGCAGACCTTTGTTTGAAATGCAGTTAGAATGGATGAAATGGGAATGCCATGTGAGATGTTATAGACTTTCAGCAAAACTTTTGTTGTCATTGTTGACACATGAGCTCGTAGCTCGCGATGTTGCATCCAGGTACCTTTTGAGGTGAACGTAACGCCAAGATATATAAATGTGTTTACTACCTCAACAGAAAGGTCTGCCACTAACCACTTATGAGGACGGAATTTTTTCCCAACTATTAAAATTTTAGACTTATCAGCATTCACATCCAGCCCATTCATGGTAGAGTATTTTACAACACCATGAATAGCAGACCTTAGCCCTTTCTCTGTTTGTGAGACTAGAACCAAGTCGTCCACATATTGGAGTGCATGTAGTGAATGGTCCAGTATTTTAGGAGGGTGTGGATTAGTGGCTTTGACAGCAGAGATTAAATCTGCAACGAACAGATTGAAAAGAAGGTAAGCGAGAGGGCATCCTTGGCGAACGCCCCTATTAATACAAATCAGAGCACTTACAGAATTCACATTGGAGCACTTAACTCTTGCGACATTGTGCTCATGTATCGCTTCCAGTATGGTAAGAAGCGTATGGTCCAGGCCATACGCTTTAAGTTTGCTCCACAGCCTTCCACGGGGAACTGAATCAAAGGCCTTGGTGTAGTCAATGAAGGCAATGTATAGTTTTCCAGACCTTATAATAGAATATTTCACTACTAAGTGTGCAACAATGTACGCACAGTCCATAGTAGATCGATTGGCCCTGAAGCCATACTGCTCATTTGGGATTATTCCTCTTAAATCAGCCCATTCCTGAAGATGTTGACAAATAAGAGAGGAAAATAGTTTACCTATTACAGGAAGCAGACTTATAGGTCTGTAACAGCTAGGGTTAGACCTCCCTCCTCTTTTAAATATAGGAATGATCCAACTTCTCCTCCAATTCTGTGGGATCAGCCCGCTCTGATAAATGGTATCAAAGACTTTGCTGAGAATCAGAGCCCACCAATGTGGGGCGGCCTTCAATATCTCAGCAGTGATCCCATCAGGACCTGGGGCTCTGCTGCTCTTTAGGGTGTTAATGCTGTTCTCTATAATAGAACTATGATAATTGGGGGGAGATTGAATATTATCGATACAAGTATAACAGTCACTAGATAGAAAAGAATTCCTGGCTTCAACTCGTATAACTTGCCAAAAAACTGTTCCCAGTGTGGATTCGGTATCAAATTAGGGCCACTATCACGTGAAGGTTGAATTAGGCGATTAAGTGATTTCCAAAAGATTTTACTGTCACCTAGACATGCAGCGGTTATGATTTCAGCCCATATTTTACCAAAATATTGGAATCTCTTGGCTCGAAGGAGTGATTTGTATTGCTACTTCACATCCAGGAGCCTAGAGTGGGCCAAATCAGTTTGGGTCTTAATCCACCCTCTTTTTGCCTCCAGAAGATGCATTTTCAGATTTTTACATTCTTTATCATACTATTCATTGTTTCATCTTAAAGGTTTCGTTAGGGACATCAAAAGATTATCAAATAAGAAATTTGTTAAAGCTTCAAATTTACTGATTATATCATTGTGATCTGGTTCCTGTAACAGTTCCTGACCTAGTTCCCGCAATCTACCTGTGTAACAAAGATCCTGCATCTTGCAAAAAAGGGTAGACTGTTCTCATCGTTTTACCACCAGATCATTGCAAGAGGTATCCAATAAGGTAGTAGGCATAGAGCCAGAAATGTTTAGGCACAGGTCCAAAACCCTATGGTCACTTTCTGTTCTAATGGTCAATGTGAAACCGCGTATGCTTTCCCAAGCAAATAAATTGATGAGAGCATAGTCAATCACACTCCGACCAAGAGAATTCTCGAAAGTGTAATCTCCATTACTATCAACTAAGCAATTACAATTTAATGGCACAATATCTATTGTTTGAATTAGGGTCAGAAGTTTCTTGCCCGAGTCATTAATGCCTTTGTCTCGAGATTCCTGAGTATAAAGAGAAGGACAAATGGATGGTAAATCCCCCTCCCTGATAGCTTCCTGTGCGATTTTGCTGCCAATCCTGGCATTCCAGTCCCCAACCATGATCACCCAAGCTCATGGGTAGTTTGTTTCTAACACATGGGTCTGTTGCTCAAGGGACGTCCAAAAATCCTCCTTATAGTATGGAGAGGAGGAGGGGGGAACATAAACATTTACAAGGATATACTGCACATAATCAGGAAATTTTAACAATGCTAGCTGAAACTCTGGTCTGGTGGAGGGTAAGATGTGAAGAGACCAAGTCCGAGAATCGGAAGCCAAAAATGCAAGGCCACCCGAAACCCGGCCCCTCCTTCCTGCCTTCTGGCCCCGATGAAGTACTACCTGAAACTTTCCTATCCTATTTAATCATTTAGCTGAGTCTGACTTTGCTAAGATCCAAGTTTCTTGGAGACAGATCAGGTCAAATCGAGTTATATATATCCGATCCAGTCTTTGTCTCCCAACTTGGCGGCCAGACCTGAGATGTTCCATGAGGCTAGCCTGAAATAATTGTCTAGGAGAGGTTGATAATTCCCATAGCATGTTTTCGACTGATAATTCTGGGGGGGCTCCCTCTTCAAAGATGGGGTCCCACCCAGCCCATGTCAGTCCTGCAGATGCAATAAGGGTGCCTGGGACTGACTAGTAGGAGCAGACAGAATGCTACCACTCAATTCTGGAGCGTTCTCTTCATCATTTGTAACCAAGGTTTCTTTCCCTAGTGGGGTCAACATACCGGGTGGGCTGCCAAGTTCATCTGAACCCAGGAATCTGGCGACAGTTAAAGTTTCACCAGTATAATCAATTTTATGCCGCAAGGTAGCCCCTGAGGGAACTGGAGCTTTATAATCCAAAGTTCCCACATCAACGTCTCGACGAAAGGTATCCAACTTCTGAATGATGCTATCTTGTTCGATAACAGAAAGGGCTTGAAAGGCGGAATGGGCAGCCTCAACCCTTCCAGTTCTGTCCAACAAAAAAGCACCCAATTCTCTAACAAGAGAATGATGGGTAGTTTGCTGCTAAGAACTAACGATTTTGTTTCTGTCCACCCCTTCGATAATAGATTGGTCAGGTACCGGACCACAAACCTGGGATTGGTGTAAAGCATCCACATTGATCAAATTCTCAGTTGGCTGCACCAAGGGTGTGTCCTCAGCCGTGCTTGGGCTCGTGACTGTCTGTGGTTGTGGTTCGGTAGAGTTGACTTGAGTTGTACCCCTTTAGATAATGATACACCTTCCTCTTTTAGGGCATCCACCTGGAGACTTCCCTCCGCTTGTAAATTACAGGCGGAAAGTAAAGGGGCCTCATAGGTGTCCATGTTCTCAGAATCAAATAGGGAGAGCAAATTGGAGCCTAAGGTGTTGGATGACGCAGGTTCAGACCTCCACAATCGAGGATCTAAGTGTATCCTATTGGGTGAAGAGAGCTGTGTGAGCGGAACATGGGAGTTATGGTGGCCTACATTCCCGTCCCGCAAATTTTATTTTTTATTTATTTATTTTATAAATTTGTACCCTGCCCCTCCTGCGAACAGCTTGGGCAGCTTCCAACAATAAAAATGCAATACATAAAAACAATTTAAAACCATCAATAATAATAACAATCATATATAAAATTATTAAAATGATTAAAACAGGGCCCGGGACCTCCATTTAAACAATAAATAAGGTAGGGGCGCTAAAAACCTTACCCCACCCTCCCTCCCTCCCCAAAGGCCTGGGCGAACAGCCATGTTTTACAACTTCACCATAATGTCAATTGGCTTGTGGCCAGGTGTGCTTCCTCTGGTAGGGAGTTCCAAAGGCGCAGCCTGGCCACCGAGAATGCCCTCTCCATTGTGGCCCCCGCTTAATGCGGGGGACCTCCAGGAAGGCACCCCCAGCAGATTGAAGGAGCTGCTCTGGGGCACAGAGGGCGAGGGGTCCCTGAGGCATGAGGGGCCCAGACCATGAAAGGCCTTGTAGATCAACACCAAAACCGTGAACCTGGCTCGGCATGCTATTGGCAACCAGTGCAGAGCCCGGAGCACAGGTGTAATATGCTCCCAACAACCCGTCCCCATAAGGAGACGAGCCGCCGCATTCTGCACTAGCTGCAGCCTCTGAACCAGGAACAAGGGAAGCCCCACATAGAGCGCGTTGCAGTAGTCCAGCTTTGAGGTGACAAAGGCATGGATGAGGGAGGCCAGGTCCGGGCCGGAGACAAACGGATGCAGCTTACGCACCAGATACAACTGGCGGAAGGCAGCCTTAGCGACTGCCTCCACCTGCCGCTCCAGGCGGAGGTCTGCGTCCAATATCACCCTCAGACTCTGGACCTGCTGAGCTATAGGAGGGCAAACCCCCCCAACTAGGGGGGCCACTACCTCCCTCACTCTCGCCACCAACATCACCTCCGTCTTATCGGGGTTGAGGTTCAGTCTGCTCTGCCGCATCCATTCCGCCACAGCCTCCAAACATTGGGATAGCAGAGAGACAGCAGGGTCTGGGTCTATCTATAGAATAGCCTCTATCTATAGAAATCCCTCTAGTAAGTAAATGTTTCCTGCCTTTGAACATCTTAATGGACGGAATAGGTGACCAAAAAGTTATTCGGCAACAGATGTAATTGTTGGTAACCCGTAAATGGGTTATATCTGCTACTTCATCTGCACTAATTGTCGTGGACAGTAATAAGGAGAGATTTCTCGCAACATCAGTTGGATCCTCCCATTTAGGTATATGCCCATTTGGTAGCGGACGAACTTTGATCCATATGGCCAAAGGGGGAAAAGTTTTTTGAGTACGTGGAACATTGTTTTTATGCGCCCTGGCCAACATGGCCATTCTTTGACTCCCTAACGCATGAGTACCTAATCCCACAGTATGTTTTTTGTCATGAGAAAATGGATTTAGAGTCAAAGTAGGGTGCAAAATATCCAGTTTTTGCAACATTTCAGCTATTTGTTCTCTTACACTCCATAAAGTATGGTTTACATCAGACATATTTGCAAATAGAAGGGTCAAGGTTTTACTAATTAGATGACATTGCATCTTCAATGCCTCACCCAAAGATAGATCAGAAGTCACAGTCAAAGAGTCTATCTTGGTACTGCCTACATTGGTGTTAATAAGGTCTGCATTCCTCAAAACACTTTGGCGAGGAGGACTCTCGACTTGCTCCTGCAATTCCTCCGGGGATTGGAGATGTTGCGATCTATTAGTGATCGCCAAAGCAAAAGGCGGAGTGTTTGAGTTCAGGTCAGTTTTGGGGCATTTAAGCCATAGGGATTATTAGTGGCTAACAGGCGACTCTTCATCCCTAATTCTCTTTTCCACCATTGCAAATGTGCAGTAAATGTAAACTTACAGAATGTCAGCTAAGTTCTTAATCACATCACTACCACTCTCCGACAGGTTGATAAGTGGGCTCCTACTCTGGGTCTCTCCAAAGGGCAAGCCAAAGGATGCGCACCCTTGTGCACGTGACCTGTAGGCGTACGCACAAAGCACGCGCCGACGGCGCACCATCAGCTCACCCGCAGCTTATATGGGTCCCAGATCTCCGGCTCCACCCCACTAATGCCACACACAGCTGTCAGTTAGCGCAGTATTATAGCCTGGCTGCACTTATTGATAGCTCTCTGTCCATGCCCTTTCTCCAATGTCTGCACTATGGATAAGCAAAAAGGTGCATCGTAGAGGTAGGAAGGATCCTATTCTCAGTCCATGTATTCCTTCACCCGAACCAATGTGTCTACTTCTTTTTGTGTTTGCCACTATCTCTCATATCACTCCCCAGTCCCCAGTAGCATCATGGAGAGTTTTAAATGTGAACCGTGGGGTTCCTTCTCTTGATAAGCACCACAGTAAGCTCCTAGTGGAATCTAAGCAAAGCCCTGGGTCTTCTGTCTCCTATCACTCCAGAATGACTCACCTTTCAGAGATGCAAACTTTTATATCCCTCATGTGGGAATGGCTTCTCCCACAGAAGCTAATTTTGAAGGGCCAGTAGTACCATCATCTCTTACACACCCATGTTTATAGTGCCCCTTTTCACCCTTGTATTACATACACATACCACTATCATATTTAACACAACAATACTAAACAGTACTTTACTACAGACATATAGACACTTTAAGCAACTACTCTCTGTACATTCTTATACACAACAAAAATCCTGTCAGACAGTAGTCCTGACACAATATTATTATCACTTATTATTACCAGTGTTATTAGTAATCATTTCTATAGTGACTTCAGTGTTCAAAGTGCTTTACAACCCTTACCTAGCTCATCTGCACAATAAACCTGTGAGGTAGGTCATTATTATTCCCATTTTACTGATAGGGAACTGAGGTTGATAGAGAGTAACTTGCCCAAGGCCACCCCATATGTTCATGGCTAAGATGGGATTTGAACCCTACTATCCAAGTCCAACACCTTATCCACAAGGCTAAGGGTCAATATTACTTGACCAAGGGTTTTTTCATATGGACGTTGGCTGGATGTAGCACGCTGGGGACCACCATCATGTTAGTTGGTGCCTGCTAGATGTTTGCACAGGCTGCATCCTGATCGTGATGGAGGCTCTCCTGGGCTGTGACTCAGGAAAGTCCCCAAGTCACAGGCCAGGCTAGCCACCACCACAGTCATGATCCTGCAGCCTGACTGGGAGTAAAGGGGTTTTTCATGTTTGAAAGTCCGTTTTACTCATCCTGATTCAGAGTGGGGGTGTAGTGTGCCATGGTGGCCACCATTGGCAGCCCATTAGGGAGGGTCGGGCCACTGGGAAAAACATGGGGGCGGGCAGCAGCCAGGCTCCCATTACATTAATTTGGGGGCCTGGCCAAATCCCGGTCGCGGAGGCAGCCCAACCCCGGAGGAGGTAAGTCCGTGGCCGTGCCTGAGTGCTGTCACGTTAGTTTTTACCCGTAGGTTACACATGAAACCTGTGATGAAGTTGGGAAAGGGATGCAGATCACCCAGTTCCTAGGCCAGAGCCTTAACTACAAGGCCATTTTTACTTCCCAAAGATGACCTGCCAAACTGCAAAGGAGAGGTTATACATTTGTTGTACAGAAACTACAGGCACAGTCCTGAAACCTGGAGGAAGACTGAACTGACTGTGTATTTTTAAATTTGTGAATACAATTCAAATATTGTTTTCCAGAGACAAATATCTGTATTCGGATCTGAATCTCCCAGGGAGGAGGGTGTGAGTCTCCCACCTGTTAGACACTGCTAGTCTTGGTTGTTTGTTTGAATGAGTGAACGATGGTCCCACAAGGAGAGGAACATCCAGAGTGGGTGAGGAAATTGTGCTAACTAGTTTTAGGATACCCATCAGTGTCACAACCAGGGGGTGGGGATACCTGTAGTGACTGCAGAAGGAACCCCATTTTAGATATCTTTGGTAAACTGCTGTGGAGCCTATTGTGAGCACCTCGAAGAGCCAAGGGGGAATGGACAATGGTGACTGGTGGGTTTTGAGGTTGGTGGGTCAGTAAGGCTGACCGGTCTGCCGGCGGCAAAGCCGATGGTGGGCCAACAGAACCTTATGGCTGGCAGAGCTCTAGGGTGGCACTTGTCCATTGTAGGCAGAGCTTCCAAAACTCCAGCAACTAGGAATTATCAGTGATAATATCTGATGGACAGAACATTAGTTAACACTGGCAACCCCTTTCTGCTGAGTACAACCCGGCCACTTGGAGATGGAGAGAACCCTTCTACTAGAATCTCCTCCATTCAGTGGATGGGATTCCAGTAGGATGACTCTCTCTCTCTCTCTGTGTCTCCAACAGTGGTATTGCCATAGTAGGATAAAACAACCAGATCACATATTTAACACATACAAAACCTCAGGGCCACAACAAAATAGCTGCAGCATACAGTTATGAGTAAAGTAGAATGGCAGATTACACATTGCTATTGCACTGTACAGGAATCCCTCCCAAAGAAGAAACCTGGAAAAAAGCTGATTTTTTTTAAAAAAAGACAGAAACCTGATTTTTAACCCCTCTTCCCCACCCCCCCCCAGAGACTTGGAACAGAAGCTGAGGAATTGGGGCTTCTTGGCTTCCATCCACCCCCCACCCCCACCCCCAAACTCCTCAGACTTAGAAAAGGTCCTATTTGTTTGGACAGGCATTGGTTGGTGGGGATACAGTGTAGATATGGGTGCTGTTTAGGTGATGTGACTTCTTTGGTTCAATCCAGCCCTCCC
>QEPC01003253.1:238270-248995 GCA_003113815.1 Sphenodon punctatus
GCACAAGACAGGGAGGAAACAAGCAAGCAAGGGGCACGCACAACACAGGGGAAACAAGCCACAGTCTTTCCACATGCAGAGGGGACACATAGAAGAATCACACACACAACATTCAACACAAGTACTCCTCACATATATCACACAAGAATGGGAAGGGGGTAAGAGACGTTGCTCCACCAGCTTCCTGTGGCCACACCAAGGATTAAATACTTCCTGTGGCCAATCAGGAAGCTGGGAGGCAGGGCTAAGGTAATTGGCTACAGCTGGGGGCATGACACACAGGGAGCAAGCACACAAGGGAGACAGGAGGGGGAAAACCCAGCACCCTCACAAGCCCACCAGATGGCGCAGAGCACTGGACAGCCTGTCAGCACCCCAAGGGCCATGGGTTCAAGACCCAGCCCTGACAATAGGTCAGATGTCTGATGTTTTGAAGATGGCTAATTTGTAACCTGCTGTGATAAAATGACACAAATGGAATGGTTTGTGTGGTTGTATTTATAGCCAGGTCTACAAGGACTAATTTACTCACTGATGTATTGCATTTAAAAGTAATAACAGAATGATAACCAACCACTAATTGTACAGCATCTTAATTGCTGTATTCTCAAATCAGTAAAAACAATTGTGTTTAATTCTGTGGTGTATGAAACTGCAGGTTATTAACGCTTCACTGGGAAGTCCAAAACTCTTACACTTCCAATCCATCTTGAGCGTGCGGTCTGTTGCTCTGCTCTCAGGGATGTGAGCTAACCACAGGCAGGAGAATTTACAGATATAATGAGCCTTTTCTTCATAAAATGCCACTCTTCTTATTTTATAGACCTGTTTCTTTTTTTCTTTTGGCTTAAACCTAGCTTTGTAAGCTGCAAAAATGTGATATGCGAAAGCATCAAAACTTTCCCACAATGCCTTGCATAGTTCAGATGAATCTGAGCCTGGTGATGGCAGCTTCATACTCTAGAGCTGTTGGCAATCAAATGGATTTCTTTCCCATGGGATTTAGAAGGGTAAGATTATGTCCTTATTCAGGGGTAAATAGCAGACCTCAAATTCCAGAATTTTCCAAGGGAAAGGGATCCTATTTTCTGACCAGCTTTGACTGAAAGCTCCTAGAGTTATATCATGGTTTAGCCTCAGTGCAGCTTAGATTGGGTGAAAACAGACATCACAGTCGTGCAGCAGTGGCCTGACCTGGGTGTGTTGGGGAGCCGCGGCAGCAACGGTCTGGACTGGTTTGGGCCACACAACCAACATACCCACGGCTAGGCCAACAGAGAAGGTGGGGAGATGCACAAACGTGTGGCTAGCCGGCCCTAGCCTCAACCCGAAGGGCAGCCATGGAGGCCAATGCAGCCAGTCATGGCAGCCGGACATGGTGTACCTGATCCAGGCCAGTCTGCCAGGCCGCAACAGACATGATACCCTACTGAGACCCGCTAAGACCTGATTGGGTGGCCCTTAGCCCACGCTGTCACCTGCATATAGTCTGGGGGTGAGAGTCCAGGCTAGCCACTGACATGGCCTGGGGCAATCCCAGACCAACATCTGGCAGCACCTGCACAAACATGTAAGTGAGATCTGCTCTTCTTTCTTGATTCCATAGTGAAGTCTCCCATTACTTACAGGAACAGACCTAAGAGGTAGGTTCAGATGAGGACTGAAATGAATATGCTTGGTAGATTCATGAATACAGTTTGGTTGTTCATTTCAGGTGTAACTCTCCATATTCACATTTGGCATTGTTGCAAAATTCATCACTTGGGCATTTGGCATGCCATCATTTGGATTACTCGGTGCTTCAGTGAACACTATTTTGTCCACTTTATTTTCCAATATTTTTTACTTTTCATGACTATTCTTGTATTACATCACGCAGATGGGCAATCACATTCAATATTTTTAAAAGGCAAAAAAACCCTGCCAAAGCCATGAAGTGTCAGGACTACACTAACACTGGGCTTGCAGGCCCTCCCCAGATGACAAACATTGGATGAAAACAGACATGCACCTTAATTCCACTAACACCACTTTAACGTTTCTTATGTATGTTGCAGGGTTGCATGTGATGCCAATGCAGTCATAAGAAATGTTAAAGGGGAGTTGCATGCATCTCTGTTTCCCATCATTAACACCCTCCAGTCCCCCAGATCCAGCTCAGGTGAGCTATTGGGAAGTCTTAAGACTGCCAGCCCTGTGACTGGTTACCAGCACTCCCAGCTGGCTATATCAGACTGCTTATGGCTCATTTCCCTCACGGCAGCTCAATGCTTGAAGCACTACCATGGTGTCTCCCACATACAAGCAGTCTGCCTAGTCCAGTTTCAGTCCTCTGCCCAACCTGCTCCTGCCTTTCCCACCTTAAACCCTTTTCAGGAATTACTTCCTTGCTTCAGACCTTAGTATTGGCTCCCAGACCTCATCTTGTCACACTCCAGTAATCTCCATTCTAGCCTGACTGACCTCACAGCTTCAGACCTCAAAGAGTTTGTTGGACTCCTCCAGAACTCTGCATTGGTTCCAGGCCTCAACCGTAGGCACTGATCCTGCAAGGCCTCACTCCCTTCCCTGCCCATGGCTCAGCAGTCCCAACAAAAAGTACAAAATAGCAAAATACTAAAACAAACACCATGAACAAAGTACTGAGATAAAAACTAAGATTAATTTTGAAAGTGAATGGTTTCGAATCCGAGTCCGACCTTAATATTTGCATTACACTAACAAATGTGAAACAGTTCAGTTTGACAGATTATTTGTTCATTCAAAAAATCATTTCAACACTAGTTCAGATTATTTTTAGCTTTCAAGGCTGAATAAAAACTAGGGTTTCAACTGAGGTACCAAATTTTCCATACGGGGGTCGGGCACCAAATCTGGTAGAAAACTCATTTAAAAATATACTTGTCATGTTGAAAGGAAGAAACATTAAAAGGACTCCTGCTACTGATGAAAAACAGCCTCTAGGATGCAGAACCAAAACTGCAGTGGCTGCTCCTTTCCACACACAGCAATTTTCCCGTACAATACTGAATGGATTAATAATTCACTCTGGATTTACAAACTGGTATAATTTCTGATGATGTGTTTGGTATCACTCTTTAAAGAATGTTTCATTCCAGGCATTTAGTCTGTTTGGGTTTTGTTTTGTCTGTTTGTTTTTTTAAAATCTATTTAAATTTCCTTTTTGTTTATTCCTCTCTGTTCTTTTTAACAATAGGGGGCTCTGCTGTCATTGTAAATGCTTGCTGCATATTCTGTTTGAAAAGATACAGGGTGAAGCCACATGCGAGAGAGTGGGGAGGCTATCAAGCCTTGGGTAGCTTTACCCCACTCTGGGCAGCTGGGCCACACAATGCAGTGCGTTGAGGTACCAAATTTCCATAAGGCAGTGCATTTTGTGACCGACACCCAACAGATGTCCCTCCCCCCCTCCCCTGCCTGGGATGGGAGGGAACAACTGTCTGCTACATGATGCATCTTCAGAAAAATTCTGAGGCTGCATCGTAGAGCAGCTTCACCCCAAGTGGGGTAAGGCTGCCCATGGTGGGGCAACTCATGTGCCCGGGTCACACTTGCCCTGCAATGTGGGGAGCACCACTGTGGGGCCTCAAGTAGCAGGCGTTGTCACTCATCGCACATGGCCACATCACGGCTGAGGGCAGGATCTCATTTGGGCCGGGGGAGGAGGCGGTGCAGGGCCGGATGCCTGCTTGTGTGTGTCCTGGCCTGGCCTGCCCAGCTTCCCCATGACCATCAGCTCAGCTTCCTGTGCTTGCCCCGCAGTGTGGCAGCCATGCTTGTATGCCACAGGGCTGTGCAGGAATCAGGCCCTCACAGCTCATGTGGCTGCACACACAGACTCCACTGGTTCTAATAGTTACTTTATTGCTTTTTCATATCAACTTATTTTACTAAAATTATCATCCAAAAACTTACATGGGGTGCACTTCAAATGCATGAAAAGATGTGGTCTGGCCCCTGCAATCAAACACTTCCAGATGTGATCCCAATCCTGCACAAGTTTTGTGGGGCATGGAGATGCAGAACTGCATGCAAAGCTGATAGTCGTTAGATTCCTATTGATCTCATTTGGCTTGAAGCCAGTCCTCTGGTTAGGGGAGCAGTGAAAAAAATTGTAAGCACAGTGTGGTATTTAAATTCCAACCTCCCCAGGACTAAGAACCTGAAACAGAAGCCTGGTTTGATAAAAAGAGAAATTGCCTTTACCGATTTGAAACATCTGAGCTGAGAAACTGGATTTTCAATTCTCTTCCAGTTTTAATCCTTGGAGGTGTTAATAGTAGCATAAATATTTGTGTGTCTCATTCACCATGTGTTAGCCCAGTGCGCAGCAACGGAGAATCAGATCTGTAACCCTTTAATATAAAATTCACAGAAGCACTTAGGGATCTCCAGAAAAGTAATTGGGAGTGCAGAGACCTGTAATTATTAATTAACTATTAAGGATAAACAGTTGCACTCTAGTGTGATGAGTTACCTTGAGGTTTGCCTCTGATGTTAGCCACTATTTTACCTCAAAGGAGCTTGTCTCACAAGCAATTTGTCTAATGTCATTTTCTTCAGGAGACAGAGAATAGTTTGTATGCCAAAGGAAAGCAGAAGACATGGCCTTTAGGAAGACAAAGCACTTCAGAAAGCATAGCACCAGCCTAATCATGCGACAGACCCACAGGCAAAGCCAAAATGACACATACAGCTCCCTGGGAAACTTGCCAAGCAGACAGATGCTGATGCTAGATTTATTTTATGATTATTATTTTTTTTCCTTTGCCACAGTCTGGCATCTGCCTAGCTAACCCACTGGTCTAGAGGATGCATTTTGTAAAAGTGTGTGTGTGGGTGGAGAGAGAGAGAGAGAGAGAGAGAGAGAGAGAGAGAGAGAGAGAGATTAGATTCCATCATCAAAAAACCTCCAGTTTACAAGAAGAGTTAAGGCTCTTGCAAATTCAGTCATGCACTAAAAAGCATGGAAATTGCAAATTAAGGCTCCCGCCTTAACTTCCATGCCATGTTAGCAGCAAAGACATTGTACAGTCTCACGTTGTGTTCACTTACAACTTCAGCTCCATGCACACATATTTTGTCTTCATCTTTCATCCTCAACCCTCTTCCACTTTGCAGGTTGGGAGCAACACGGAAGCTGGGGACAGGAGGGCATGAGCTGATCCCTCACCCCTCCTTTCCCTCTCTCCTTTCTTTTCAGTTGGGGATATTTGGACAGCTGACAAATGGTTCATAACCATCCCTCTTACCCACTAGTCTCCACTGTTCTCCCTCAGCACTTTGAAACTGAGTAGAGTTGTATACAAATGTTTAATTAAAACTAAGTTGCATAAGCATTGAAATTAATAAAATGGAACGGCCACTGGAAGGAATGGAGGCAACAGCAGTGCAAAATTCCTAAATAAATACTATTGTCGTTGCAAACATCCAGTTATGTGATTGTGAAATTATACAACACAGTTGCATCTTCGGGAGAACATAGAGAAGGCAAGATGCTGTGAAATGATGAGGAAGGCACCAGATGCAGTAAGTGGAATGGTTGGAATGACAGAAAAATACAAAGAGCGTGCAAGATTAAGTAAGTGTGTGGAATGACAGGAGGAATTAGAAATAGTTACAATAACAAGGTTGTGAGTGAAATAACTGATTCAGAAAACTGATGGGATACCAGGGGAAGCAGCCCTATCATTTTACCCACTTACCATAGCTTACCCTATCCTTTGACTCCCAATAGCCTCCCACCCTGTTATTCCATTTCCCCTCCTGGTTTTTTACAAACATTGTATTTTCCAGGACGTTTGAGTTCTCTGTGAGGGGAGTGGGGGCTACAAGGTTAGAGGGGCGACTTGGACCCAGGACTCCTGGGCTGTCTGTTACAGGTTGAGAGCAGGGGAGAGGAGAACAGGCTCAGAACCAGGACTACTGAGTTGCCTGTGAAGGGAGTGTAGCCTACTGGATTAGAATAGGATGGAGAGGTTGGAAGCCAGGAGTCCTGAGTTTTCTGTTACAGGGCTGGGACCAAGTAGATTAGAGGGGGAGAAGTTGTAAGTGAGCACAATATGTGAGACTGTACAATGTTTTACTGTTAACATGGCATGGAAATCAAGGTGGGAGCCTTAACTTGCAATTTTTAGTGCTTTTTAGTGCATGATTGGATTTGCAAGAGCCTTAACTCGTCTTGTAAACTGGAGGTTTTTTTATTATGGAATATCCAAGTTTTTTGTTAAATACAGTGAAATGGAGTAAATTTGTCCTGCTGGTGTGGTAGAATACTGAGCAGCATAACCACTATGGAACCAGGACTTAGGGGAGGCCAAGGTGGAAGAGCTTCTCCCTTCAGTTTAGAAGGTTGTTACTTCCTCCAAATAGCAAGCAAGGTGAAGCTGGATTTTTACTGGTAGCTCCCTGCTTTACTAAGAATACATCCACTTTGGGTTGGTTTAAGCATTGCAAACTTCAAAAAACTACTCTCTATGATCTCTCTAGCTCACAGCTTGTACAGGACTCTTCCACTCTACTCCCCACTGTCAGAGCTCTTTTCCTTGTGCAACACTGGCCGTTCTTCTTTCTATAACGACCTCCCCCTGGACAGGACCCCCTGGCTAGTTCTCTCCTTGTACAGGGATCCCTGACTCTGCTGTGCCCATGTACAGGACTCTCCACCTGGCATAATGCTACCCATCCTGCAGCTCTCCCCTGTACAAAGCTCCCTCACTCAGTTCTCCTCTGTCCAGGGCTCTCCCCTGGCACAGTTATGGCCATTATTCTGCAACTCTCTGTCTCTACAAGACCCCCCACTTTACTCCCCATTGGACAAGGTTCCCTTTCTTGCACAATGCTGCCCACTCTGCAGACTTCCCCCTGTACTTGGTTCCATATTCTGTATTCCCAATAAAGCTGCTCCCTGTAAAGTGCTCCCCCTGTGCTTGGCTTCCACTGTGGAAGCTGTTTACAGAGGCTCTGTCCCTACTCTCTCCCTTTAATGTCCTCCCCCTCCCCCTTTGTGTATGCTCCCTTCCTCCCTGTTCCCCCCTAGGATTTCCCTCCCTGGGCTGAGGCTCACTCTTAGAGTCCTCTGAAGAGGACTACACTTGCCACTCTGCCCCAAAGGGTTGCTCTGCAGAGGACGCCACCATCTCCCTGACCCACTCCTGCAGAACGCCCACTGTATCAGCTCAGAGCACCTGCTTACCCCCTCCTTCCTTAGTGGGGTTGGGAAAGTCAGAGGGAGAAGCACTGAAAGAAGATCAATTCCATCCCACCTGTAGCCTCCTGTCCCCATCTCTGGGATAAACCTCTGACCTCTTCTTGCACCTGAGACCATCCCAAGCAAACTCCAGTGCTCCATCCCCAGCCATGCTCCTTCGATGGGGTGCCTCATTGGAACCTCAGCCCAGACACCCCACATTTTTGGAGGGGGAAGGGCTGTCATTGAAATCCATGCACTCTGTGGTTCTGGTCAGGTTTAGGAGGCAAGATCAGTCACCCCAAACATCACTGCAGGATTAGCTACCTCTGTTGGTTAGCCATCTTGGCGTCCCTGGCCCCCAAGTCGAGGTACCTGCTTTGGGGAATCAGATCAGAATAACCTTCAGCTCTCTCCTTTTCCACAGGTCTTGCTCTCCTCCTCTCCACACCAGATCAGTTATAAACATGGCTGACCAGTCACTCACACTGCCCCCTGGGAGGTGCAGTTCCCTCTCTTTCACTGATAGGCTCTAGCAAGACTGATTGATTTTAAACAGTTTCTGCATTACACATAGAATGTTTGCAAGCACTCCACACTCAGGATGGTCTCCATAGACCAGGGGTGGGGAACCTCAGACCCAGGGGCCAAATGTGGCCCTTGGCAAGTTTTTATGTGGCCTCTTTCCAGTGCACGGAACTGGCCCCTGGATCCAGTCTCTACCCCCAACCACTGAAAAACTGAACTCAGGATAATGGAGCAGAGAGGAGGGCATGCACACAAGGGTAGGGGACAATTCCATGGCCCAGATCTATGATCTGGGCCCTCTTCTTCTTGAATACACCTGTTAAGCACCTCCTCCCCCAACCTCTATGTGGCCCTCGGAGCGCATACTAATTTTCAATCAGGCCTCTGACACAGAAAAGGTTCCCCAGTTATGAATTGTCAAGATGTCATAACTTAAAAACTACTAACTGGATTTACAAAAAGTAAACCAAATGCACACCCCACCAGCCTCCTTGAATTTTCTAAAAACCTTACACCTCCTCCCAACTAATACAAAACCCCTTTACCCTGTCCAGATCAAGATGGTCTAACTTTTGAAAAAACAGGCTTTCACAATGCAGTTTTCAAACTGAGATATCTCAACTTTATCCAACCAATTTGGCTGATATTTGAACCACTTATGCCAGTGATCCTTCACCCCATATTTCACAATCCTAACTTGAATCATGTCAATTTTATAGCAAATAGAATATGGGGCTTTATAATGGATAGGGATGTGCGAACAGACTGGAGTTCGGATGTTTGGACTAAAATTTTAGTTCAGGTTTGTGAGATCGGTCCCACGGAGTCTAGACCCCCATGAACATTCAGAAAGTTTGGTCCTGCCTGGAGGCTTGGGGCGCTCCAAGGGGGCCCACCAGGGCATGACAGGCCATCGGAGACAGAGCAGGAGCAGCAGCAGAGACCACGAAGACTTGGGGCTTGATGCTCTGGGTTGACTGGGCAGGCTGGCTCTGCGCTTGGCCCCCGGGGGTGCCCATGGGGGCATGGCTGGCCATCTGAAACCCAGAGGCAGCAGCACCAGCAGCACCAGCAGCAGAGGCAGGGGTTTGCAGGCTGCCAAGCATCAGTGGAGCAGAGGCACAGCCAGGGCTTGGTGGCTGGCACTCCTACTTGGTCGGGTGTTGCTGGCTGGCATCATACTCGACCAATCTCAAGAAACTCTACTGCAAATTGGACAAGCCTTTCCTGGTGGTAAATCTCATGGACACCCAGCCCCCACCCACCGGCACACTCATCTGAGCTATGCCCATCTACAAGAGGGAGGAGCAAATGGCTGATGTGCAGTACCACCAGCAGCAGACATTGAATTGCCAGGGCACAGTAACTGTGGCTGGCACCCCTACTTGGCCAGACTTTGCAGGCTGGATGGCATCAGTGGAGCAGCGGCAGAGGCCCAGAGGCTGGCACCCCTACTTATCTGGGCATTGCAGGCTTGCTGGCATTGGTAGAGCAGCGGCAGAGGCCCGGCCAGGGCTCGGTGGCTGGCACCCCTACTTGACCAGGCTTTGCAGGCTGGCTGGCATCGGTGGAGCATTTGCAGACAGTGAAGTGGAACAACAGCCCTCCCTGCCTTGAACATAGGCCCTAGAACCCTGACGATGGGTCCTGGAGCTGGAGTGGCTGTTACTTGATGCAGTGGAACGATGACTCTCTGTGAGCAGAATGATGGCCCCAGAACCATGATGGTGGGTCCTGGGATTAGAGTGGCTGTTTCTTGATGCCATGGAATGATGGGTCCCCTTGAATGTAACATAGGCCCCAGAACCCTGAGGGTGGGTCCTGCGACAGGAGTGACTGCTTCTTGATGCCATGGAATGACAGCTCCCCATGAGCGGAATGACAGTCCCAGAACCCTGAGGGTGGGTCCTGGGCCTGAAGTGGCTGGCTGTTTCTTGATACGGTGGAATGACAGCTCCCCGTGAGCGGAATGACGCCCCCAGAACCCTGATGGTGAGTCCTGGGACTAGAGTGGCAGCTTCTGGATGACGTGGATGGACAGCCCTCCCTGCCTATAATGTAAGCCCCAGAACCTTGAGGGTGGGTCCTGGGGCCTGTGTGGCTCCTTCTTGATGCGGTGGAATGACAGCTCCCCATGAGCGGAATGATGGTCCCAGACCAATGATGGTGGGTCCTGGGACTAGAGTGGCAGCTTCTGGATGAAGTGAATGGACAGCCCTCCCTGCCTGTAATGTAGGCCCCAGAACCCTGATGGTGGGACCTGGGGCTGGAGTGGCTGCTTCTTGATGCCGGGTATAACACCTAAATCTATCTAATCGTATATAAATAAATGAAACTATGAAGGTAAATGTGTGGAAATGGGTGAAATAGGAGGAGGATGGCAATGGATTGGGAGGAACACAAACTACTGAGAGAGGGAGAGTTCTGAAAATGCCTGCTGACAGGATCAGTGGCTAGCTGAGAACGATATGGAAGGGGGGGAGGGCAATTACTTTTCTTACTTGCTGCACCCGCCTTACCACAAGCCTCATTGGCTCCGTGTAGCCTAGCCCATGGCCAATTACAGACTGCCAAGCCAGTGGTCTGAGGAAAAGAGGGATGGTGACTGGGCAGGCTGGCTGCTAGTCCAAGCCTCTCCACCCCTCCTCAGCTGACCCCCCCATCCCTGGGCCTGCCAGCCAGATTTTTTTCCTGCCTGAACTCATTAGAACATGCCCAAATGCGGCCAAACTGTTCGGGGGTTTTGGCGTTCGGTTCGGATGATCTGTTTGACCGTTTGAACTGGCTGAGTTTGGGCCAAACCCTGAACTTCCAAACCACATTCGCACATCCCTAATAATGGAGGGTGTAACACACCTTAACTATTAGAGTGCTCCTGTTATGGAGCTTCTCCCTCCATAACATTGCTAAGATTCGCCCTTTTCTCTCTGTCTCGTCTGCCAAAACTCTTGTTCATGCTCTGGTCATCTCTCGCCTCGATTACTGTA
>QEPC01003253.1:260144-308162 GCA_003113815.1 Sphenodon punctatus
TGGGTGGGAGGGGGGCCGGACCAGGGGGGAAGGGTCAAGGGGGGAGGGGGACACACCGGGCACGGTGCCAGCCCCCAGTCACCCCAGATACCCAGGAACATGGGAAGGGGGCCCAGGTGGCTTCTGGGGGACAATGGCAGTCCACCCGCACCCAACCCCTTCCATATCCCCAGAGGGCACGGCATGCCCCAGCACCGGCGACAGAGTAGCTCTGGGATCAGATAGCGATCCCTGGTGAGGCAAACCACCAAGTGGGGTGGGGGGAGAAGGTGATTGTGGCCATCAATCACATGGAGGCAGCCACGGAACGCTCCCTGCAACAAGCAAAGGCAAGGGACCGGAGGCTCCAGGCAGAGGTGTGGCTGGAGCAGAGGCAGGAGCGCCGGGAGCACAGCAGGCAGGTAGAGGAATTTGGGCGGCTGGAGCAGGCCATTGACAGGATGATGTGGGAGCATTCAGCTAAGATGGACTTCTCGCACGACATCAGCACCTCCCTGCTCCTGCACGCCGCCACCATAAGTACCTACATTCTGGCAGCCACCCCGCCAGGCACCCTGACCACCCAGGTCCTGATGCCGGGCCCCTCAGCACCCCCACCGCCTCCACCACCTCCCCAGCTTCCGGCATGCCTGCTGGGCCCATGTGGGTCATGGGGAGGCCCTGTAGGCCTCCAGAGGGAGCAGCCGCCCTGGGGGTCCCATCTGGCCCCAGGTGGGGGGCAGCCAGTACGATTATAGGCCGGGGCACGTGTAGTCCCACCCCTGGGTCATGACCTGGGGCCCTGCTGGGGGCCCCTGGGTAGGTTATGGGTGGTCCCCCTCCCGGCTGCCCAGGCAGGCTTCTGCAAGGCGGCCATGCCGGGGAGCTGGGGGTGGTCCATTGAGCGCACCTGCTGTCCCTGCAAGGGGCCTGGCGCACGGTCCAGCCTGCACCCAGGCACGTGCGGGTTGCAGCTGCATTCCTGCTGTCATCAACCTCCCACCTCTCAGTGTAGCCAGCCTGTTGTCCTCACCATTCTGATTAGTGTGTAGGCTGTCCTGTCTGTGAGCTCTGTTCCAGCAGCTGTGCTGGGTCCGCACAGCCTGTCCGGTGCCTGTGCGGTATGGCAGCTGCCCATACGACAGCCTGTCCGGTGCCTATGCGAGTCTGAGCTTGGGGCTGTGCTACTTTGGCTATGAGGTGAGCGCCCGTTAGAAATGAAGCACTATCGGTGTGGCTCAGTACCTAAGTCTTAAGCTGGTTATATTGTTTCATGTCTTCTCCCAAGTGAACTGTACCATTCATGTCTTTCTGTCTCCCAACTGTACCTGCAGTAACTTCACAATCATGCTTTCCCCAGTTAGGCACTTATAGAGGCTTTTTCCTTCATGGTGGATTCTCTGATATGTACTGAAGGCTGAGCTCACCTTGTAGCATTTCCCAGTGAGGGCAAATGTAAGGTTACCCACTGCATGGATTCTCTAATGTATATTAAGTGCCCCTCCCACTTCTCCTGAAACTTTCCTCACACTCCTGGCACATGCAGGGTTTCTTATTTTTAAATAGCAAATTGTATAAGTGAAAGAAGTCACCCATTCATATAAAGCACCTAAAACGGACTTGATGCCTTGACCTGTCCATTTTCTGGTTTCCCCATTTTTAATTTGCTCACAGAGCGTTGCATTTTGCTCACCATTGCATGCCACCACAATTGTGTAGCTTTTAGATTTGTATTCTCTGTGGTATTTTTATTCATTGTGTTTTCCATAGTAATTTATGAAATTGTAATGGTGGCTCTGCCACCGGTGGCCCCATCCTCACCCTACCAACCTGAAAGTACACCAGCTGTCATTGATCACTGGTTAACTTTCACTGACATTTTAGCAAAACCCAGACCAGATTATCACTAAAATTCTCATGAGAACAGCCTCACAAATCATGGAATGGCCTGTATTCTTCTAACAGTGGTGTCAAAAATGCTAGACATAAAACATATCAAAGGCATCTGAAGAGATTGAATCTGGCGCAAAAATTGGCTTCCATCACCTTAACTGGAGGAGAGATTTATTTATTCAGAGATGATGGGATAGTCAGTCAATGCACTTGGTCATGTCTCCCACTAGTAGGTATTTGGAGTGACTAGCCAGCTGATTATACTACTATAGTTTAGCACGACTCATTCACAATAAATCACAGAAATGGAAGAGATCTCAGGAATCATCAAATCTAACCTTCTGCAACCAAGGCAGGAGTCACTAGCTCTAAAAGCATCCCTCACAAATATTTATCCAGCATCCTCTTAAAATTCTTCTGTCAGGAAGATTCCACACTCTCTTATCAGCTTGTTCAATTGTCCAATGGCTCTTTCAGTTAGGAAGTTCTTCCTAGGTCACAACCTTCCACCATTAACATCAATGGAATTTTTGTCCATGGCTTCAGTGGGTGCAGGAGTGCAGGTTCGGAGTTTGGGGGGTGCTCCTCGACTGGCAGCTCCACCTAGATGCCCAGGTAGCGGTTGTGGTGAGGGGAGCATTTCGCCAATGACATCTCGTAGGTTGACATTGGCCATATGTCTCGGACTCTGAACTAGCCACCATCATCCATACTTTCATCACCTCAAGACTGGACTACTGCAACATGCTCTACGTGGGGTTACCCTGTGATGGTCTGGAAACTGTAG
The DNA here is from genome assembly GCA_003113815.1 of Sphenodon punctatus. Classification (NCBI taxonomy): domain Eukaryota; kingdom Metazoa; phylum Chordata; class Lepidosauria; order Sphenodontia; family Sphenodontidae; genus Sphenodon; species Sphenodon punctatus. The sequence goes on from QEPC01003253.1 coordinate 262,804, forward strand.
TTGGTGCAGAATGTGAGCACATTACACCAGTGCTCTGGCTCTGCACTGGCTGCCTGTAGTTTTCTGGGCCCAATTCAAGGTTTTGGTTTTGACCTATAAAGCCCTATATGACCTGGGACCTACTTAGTTGCAGGATTGCCTCACTCTGCAGGTCCTGGTCGGTTCCTGCGGTCATCCGGGGGCACCCTCCTTGGGGTTCCCCAAGTTTCTCAGGTGGCGACAATGGAGAGGGCATTCTCGGTGGCTGCACCAAAGCTGTGGAGTTCCCTCCTGATGGAGGTCTGCTTGCCCCTGCACCTTCCCTATTTCCGTAGACAATGTAAGACCTGGCTGTTCTGCCGGGCTTTTGGCAAGGGAGACAGGTTATGGATGGGGAGTTGGGAAGGGGGTGGGAGGGTCTTTTAACTCCACCGTGATGTATTTTATTTGTAATTTTATATTGCTATTTATATTCTGTTTTTATTGATGCTGTTTCATATTTTCATGTTTTTATTATGTTATATACCACCCCGGCAACAAACAATGTTTAATTTAAATTTGGTTATCAGGAACTTAAACCCATTTCCTCTACTCCTTGCTTCTTTGACACTGGAGAAAGATCCAACTTCTTTGTGGCTGGCTGCCCTCTAACTATTTGCCAACTGCTAGGGTGTGTCCTCTGAATCTTCTTTTCCCCAGGTTACCCATACTCAGGGCCTTCAATTAATTTGTCAACATATGATTTTGGTTCCAAACCCTTTGTCATCTTGATTGCTTTCTTCTGTATCCCTTCCAGTTTTCACACTTTTTTCTAAAAAACTGTGACCAAAACTGACCACAGTATCCCCTTCAGAATATGGAAGAAGGTCTGTTGAAAAGAAACAAATATGGGAAAATATAATAATTAGAACTGAAATGAGTACCCCAAAAATGGGTAAACCCATCAAATATACTTTATCCGAACCAAAAATCATGGTTTGGGTAATAATAATCAATTTTTGAGTATCCATTTTGGTTATCCCAGCGCTTTTTGTGGTGGTGTTTTTTTACCAGTTTTTCAGTTATTTTGGTTATCTAAGTGTTTCAGTTATGTCCTTTCAGCAATATTAGCACTATGCATGTGCAACTGGTGCAAATTGATGTAACTGAATATCAAAATGGCCCTTTTAACACAGATACTCTAACACTGATAAAATGGGTGTTACATTTTATTATACATGTTGCAGGGCTGTGGGTGTGCTCTATGGGTGCCCTGCAATGTGTATAATAAAATGTAACACCCAAAGAGTGTCTGTATGAAAAGGGCCAATGACTGAACAACCAAAATATCTGAACCAAAAAACCTAAATGGAATACCAGAAAAAAAATTGATGTATGAGTACTATTTCTGCCTTTGATATCATTCAGGTACTCAAGGATGACCTAAAAATGCAAATAATACCCACAAATACCCATGAGTAAGAAAAAGAAACCCACTACCATTTTCAGCTCTTGCAATAATAATAATAATAATAATAATAATAATAATAATAAATAATAGATTTTTTAAAAAAGGTATTTTGGCTGAAGAGAAATTTAAGTGCACTATTTATTTATTTATTTATTTAACATACTACCCAGCTCTTCCTGCCAAGTAGTTACCATCTGCTGTAATACTTAGCATTGGCTCATGTCCTATTTGCTTCAATGGGACTTGTGCCTGCTCTATGTGTTTGTGGCAGTGCTATCTGCTCAGAAGATCGTGCTATCCAAATGGTTAGATTTTTCAAATATATCTGTTAAAGGCCATTTTGTAGGAGTCATGAATTTGAAAACAAATATAGGTCTAACAAAGGTAAGAGCAATACAAAGATAAGCAATACTTATCACAGTTTGAAGGAGATAATCTGTTAAAGACAAGAACCAATTAACTTTGATTTATTTATTTATTTAAAATGTGAGGTAAAAAAAATTGCATCACAAAACTTTGGATAACATTCTTAATGACAAGCACAAGTGGAAATTGTGCAGGCCAGAATTTGTGTCTGCCAGAAGTCTAATGTCTTGGGGGGCGGGGGAATTCTTTCACTAATGGGCTTCCAAAGAGTTTCAGAGTGAAATTACAGCCACTGGAAGTTGCTCTGCATACTGTATCCTACTACCCAACCAACACCAGATACTCTGCATTGATGTATTAATCCAACCATTGACTTGCCTTGCAGATGTTGTTCTGTGAGTCAAAGTAAATTATCATTTATTTATTTTGTTGTTTACCCCACCCTATCCCCCCAAAATCACAGTCTCTGGACAGAATACAATAAAATCAAACACATGCATTAGAAGTAAAACTGATTAAAATTTACCCACCCAATAATCCCTGACCATCACCACCCACCAAAATTGCATCTGAGCAAAAGTGTAGAGTTGTTGTTTTTCTTAGTACACTGAGACTAGTAGACACATCATAAAGCAACATAGTATTCGTCACACTACCAGAACATACAAGCACAATATTATGTCCTTCCCCACTGGAGCACCTGCTTCTACAGAGAATTGACTATAGTGCAGAGCTGCACCATATTATAGTTAAGTACAGACAGCTAACTTTCTATGTGCTAAAACTTTAAACAATAGCCCTTTTTACACGGGCTGCGGCGCAGGGGGGTCTGTGTGTGCTGCAGTCTGTGTGTGCTGTGTGAGGCGGAGGCTGTAGACAGACACACACCCACCCCCCACGCATTCCCACACACGGAGGCACCTCCATTTTGTTCGGTGCCTCTGTGCATGGGGATGCGTGCACTTGGGAGTGTGCACACCCACCCACACGGGATTTACATGGGCGGCACCCATGTATGAACACCCAGATTTCTGGATGCAGGCACATAGGAGATGTCTATGTGTGAAATCTTGGCCCTCTTGAAGTGAAAGTCAAAACTCCCAATTGAGTTTACCGAATCCAGGATCCCCCTACCCTTGAAGAAATGATATGTCCAAAGAGAGGCAATATACCTTGCACTTGCCTTATTTTCCTTGTCAGCCTTTACTGAGGCCACCCACAAGCTTCCATGACAAGAATGACAAATTGGTTGGTTCAAATTTAACAGATGACAAATACTTCTTCAAAGTTGAAGACACTGGTGGCACAGGCCTGGCCTTTGAAGTGGTAGTGAATTGGATTGGATGTCTGGTACAAACAGCTGCATATGAAAGTAAGGTTATTTATGGATTAGGAAGCAAATTAAAGAATTCAGAGGGATTTGGAAACAATTATTGAATTGCATCAGAAGGAAATCTCTAGCTTAGGATCATAGATGCAGAGAACAAAAGTTGGACAAGTTCTGCGCTGCATGAATGTCTTTGCTGGAGGAGGTAACTAGAAAACAACTTCCCCCCTCTTTTAGCTTGTGTGTGTGTGTGTGCGTGTGTGTGTTTAGATGTTCTTATTGCTTTCTCTGATGAGAGCGTGTGCTTGAGGCAAGGAGAAGAAAGGGTGCCTATAGGGACTTCTGTTTGAAATGAAGCAGAAAGTCAAATATAAAATAATACTGACACCTTAACATTACGTGTTGAAATTCTGCCCCAGGTGCATTCAGGTGGCTTCTGCTGAAGTCAGCAGGACTTCAGTATGTGTATGTATCTATCTGGGGGTAGAAATTGGAACTTTAATATAGAATTCTATCATAAAAACTGGATGTTTTTGTAGAAGAGGATCCAGATACAAGGACCACTGAAATCAATAGAACAACCAGTGGGCTATGGATCAGATGCACTCAGTATCTGTGGCTTATTAACATTCCATCTTTTAGGGCTCCTCAAAATAGGGAGCTGGCAAAAACCTCATTCATTTAAATAAGGCTTGCACCAGCAGAGTGCTTTGAGGATCAGAGAAGATGGAGACAAAGAAATTCAGCTGATATCTTTTATTGGACTAACTTCTATTGGTAAAAACATGCAAGCTTTCAGGTCACACACAGACCTCTCCTTCTTCAAGCTTGTAAACCTCCATTGACTAGGACAGCAAACTGCTTGGGTGTATACGATGGCAGCATCAGAAATGAGTCTTAATTGCTTTGGCTATTCTCTCTTTCCTCTTGCAACACTGGGTGTTTTTAAATGAGCAAGGTGGTGGTGGGTGTCCATGGTCGCTGAGTGGCACTGCCCCAGAGCATCCACTCAGGTGGAGTATGTGGGGAGGAATTCAAACAGGCGGCTCCCAGCATGGCTACCCCAAGCACGAAAGCAAACCACCATGCACTTCCTCTGCCACGGACCATGGGGGGAGGGGGAAGCGTACCAAGCTGGCCTTTGGAACTGGCATGTGTCTGCTGTGAGTGCTGGGAAACCTGGGTTCTACAGTGATCCTGGCCAGTTCTTGTGACTTGCAAAGGCCATGTCCTCTGCCCACAATGCCTATGAACACCTGACCAGTCTGCTGGCATAGCTGGCCACCCCAGTTCATACAGGCAGGGGCTCCGTGGCCTCCCATTGCCATGGAGCTATTTGCCTTGCGGGCATGGAGCACTCCAAATTTACAGGCAGTGCACCGTGAGTGTCCATGAGTGCGTGTTGCATGGTTCACAGAAGTGCACATCCCCCCTCTCCACCTTCAGACAGACAGTTGGATGCGTAGCTCCTGGATTGCCATGCGGGGTAGCATCTCATTTAAAAATGCCTATTTTAAGAGCTATGGATGGACGTAAAGTATCCTGGAATGAATATCGCTAATTCCACTGGGATGGATTTTATTTAAGAATTTAGTGTGATGGAAGACATGTTGGTATTTGTTAAGGTCAGGGCCGTTTGACTAGAGCTATTTCAGTCAAGAAGTGAACTATAAGGGCATTTCTAGATTCCCAGTTGCTCTCCTTTTATAGATTTCTCTTAGAAAGTTGCATGCATGTCACTCACATCTACCTCTTAACCTTAAAACAAATCATTTTCCACATTGTGAGATTTTTTTTGATGTCCTGTTAGTTTATTGCTAACTGCTATTAATGGAAGCTATCGTACTCCACAATGATTCCTGGATTCCCTCAGGAAGAGGCAGTCTCTGATGTCTGTAGCCTGTGTAATCTGCTTGCACTGTCTGCCATATTAATTTACACAACCTCATGCGAGCTAACAATCGGAGCATGACCTCAAGTTGACTCTGATGCTGGTATGAGAAAAGGTCTGCTTTAAGTACAACCACTTTCACAAGGAATAAATAGAAAAACGTGGCTCATTAATTGTTATACGTATTTTCATATTTGAATTTAAATCAATAGACTGCCAAATTATGGTATACGTCCCTGGCCACAGATTGCCCTTTTATAAACCACAAGTGGTTAGCTGAAGACATACAGATGTTAGATATTGTTATTTACACAGGGCACCAGACATGGTATACCAACCCCAAATCTAAAACAAAACTACAAGTTTGTCTTTTAAATGGAGGCTCTTTGTTTTGCCTTCTGATTTCTGAGCTTGTATCTTACATTTGTATTGCATTATGAGACTTTTTACTGCAATTGTAAGAACTAACAATTTCTATTCCTTTTAAGAAAGATGAGATTTTTCAGGACACAAAAAAACACCAAGATATCCCCAAACCATAAACAAACAAAAAACCTGTGACGTGTTCCTAATCTCTTATCTGTTTTAGTTGGGCTGAGATTAATATTTCAATTGAATATTTGAATTTTTCAGACTGACATTATTCAAATTTGACTTCAATCAATCAATCAATCAATCAATCTTTATTAGCTTGACCTTAGGTCATCGCAACATACAAGTACAGACATAAAGACATATAAATGTTTATCGAAACAATACAAGTACAAAAACTAGAAAACACAAGGTATAGGTATTTAAAGTTTTCAAAGTTAATAAGAACCAATCCAGGTTAAGCATAAACATTAGCATACAAAAGATATACCAGTAAGTGTCAGGATCCCTACCCGCCAACTATTAGATAAAACATCAATCCAACATATGGAGTTTAAATTTCAAAAAATATTGTCTCAGATTGAATGCAGAGACCAAAAACCGTGCGACATTATTTGTAATTTCCAAAAGAGTATCTGACAAAAGAAATTGAATCATCCACAAATCAGACCTACCAGGGTATCTCTCAAAATACTGAGCGAGGAACTTATTTCTCGCTCGATTGTATAGGTGACTGTGAAGAATAATATGTTGAGTAGACTCAGCGTTTTGATGTTCAAAAGGGCAAAGTCGACTCCCATAGGGGACCTTATTAAAGCATCCCTCTAACACCATCATGGGGAGAACGTTCATCCTGGCACATTTGACTTTGAAATATATTTATTTATTACATTTTGCACTGCCGTTCTCCAAAGTCTCAAGGCAGTTTACAACATAAAAAAAATATAAAATCAAATCAAATACATTTGAAATCCCTTAAAACCCTAACATCATCCCAACCACTCACTGAGCCATCCTTTATCCCCACTTGCCACCCACCAATTCTACTTCCCAAACCCCTCTACTAAAGCTCACCCAACCCTATTCCTGCCTGCCAAACACCTGGCCAAACAAAAAGGTCTTACATCTCCTCTGGAAGGCAAAAGTCTTGAGCTTAGGCAGATCTCCAAAGGGAGGGAGTTCCATAATTGTGGGGCAGCAGCTGAGAATGCTCCCCTGCACGCCCTCATTGTAACAACTTCATGGGTAGTTGGCACTCGCAAGAGGGTGCCCATGGCTGACCTCTGAGGCCATGATGGTTCACAGGGGAAAAGGCAATCTTTCAGATACCTGGGGACCAAGTTTTTTAGGACTTTAAAACCAGCACCTTGAATTGTGCCCTGAAGACTATTGGCATCCAGTGCAGACTCTGGAGCACCAATGTAATGTGCTCTTGGTGGCCCATTCCCAGCAGAAGGCAGGCCACCACATTCTGCACCAACTGCAGCTTCTGAACAGTCTGCAGGGGCAGCCCCATGTAGAGTGCATTGCAGTAGTCTAGCCTTGAGATTTACAAAGGCATGGATGATGATGGCAAGATCTGAATCCGATAGAAAAATTTTCAGCCTTCTCAATAGATGAAGTTGTTAAAAAGTGTTCCTGGCCACTGCTGCAACCTGACAATCCAGATGCAGCAGTGGATTCAAGAGTATCTCAAGGCTGTGGACCTGAGTGACCAAGGGAGGTCAGACCCCATCAATGACAGGGGTTCCCACATCCTCCAGGTCACAATATCGTCCAACCATTATCATCTTGGTCTTGTCTGAATTCAGCTTCATTTGGCTTGCCCACATCCAGTCCCCAACAGTAGCCCCGGGTAAGCACCGAAACTGCAGGACCTCAGTCAGATGAAAAGGAGAGATATCTAGGTGTCATCTGCATATTGATGGCACCTCACTCCAGATCTACGAACAATATCATCCAGGGGCCTCAGATATACATTGAACAAGAGTGGAGACAAAATGGAACACTACGGGACCCCACAAGGGAGCTCCCAAGGGGATGATCACCCTCTGGGTTCTCCCAGCTAGGTATGAGTGGAATTGCTCAAGTGCAGTCCTGCACACCCTAGCCAAGTCCCACAACTGTGTCAACAACACCCCATGGTCAATGGTATCAAAGGCAACTGAAAGATCTAACAGAATCAGAAGGGTACCATTTCTCTTGTCAATTTTCAAGTGGAGATCATCAAACAAGGCCACAAGTGTGGCCTCAGTGTCATGCCCAGGATGAAAACCTGACTGACATGGATCCAGGAAACCAATAGCAATAGAACTGTAAGGCAACCACCCATTCATTAACCTTCCCTAAAAAGGGGAGGCTAGAGACAGGACAAAATCTGGAACGGGAGTCAACATCAAGAGATGGTTTCTCGAGTAGCTGCAGTCTTGAGGTCATTTTATTTTTGGTATAGTTTTCGTTGTCTTTAGTGCACAGACCCGAAAACGATACCAAAAATGGAAACAGAAGTTCGATAGGCTGTGTGGTGGTGTGGTGTGTGGTTGACTGGCTGTAATATATACACATAATATATACAGAATTTAACCAAAACCTAATAGAGTATGTATAAATATATTCCTATCCTATAATCCTAATATATTTAATAAAACAGCCTAGTACCTAAATATCTATATAATATCTAATCTATATACACAACTAATATCTATCTAATATTATCTATATAATATGGACAGGGGGAGACAGACAAGGGAAGGGAAAAGGAAAACTATGAGGTATATCTATTATCTAGTCTATCTATATCTTATCTATCTATCTATCTATCTATCTATCTATCTATCTATCTATGTCTAAACTATACTACCTATATGTGTGTGTATATATATACAGGGGGAGACAGACAGGGGAAGGAAAAAGGTAAAATGTAAGGGTTTAAGGCAAGGTAAGGTAAGGTGTTACTGTATGAGGACTGGGGAAGATTTTAGTGCAAGCACCGGAGTTCTGTAAATGCAAGCTGACACAGCAAGAACTAACACAGTACAAGAGCCAAACAGCCTGGTCCTGCAATATAAAGGGTTGCAGTGCCTTCCTCAGAGCCCCCATGATTGGTTCTTGGAGGCAGGAGGCATTGACCAATCACTGGGTGCCATGCAACTGCCTGGGATCTGCTTGCACTGCACATTGGTCAGCAATACATCCATTAGGTCCTTGCTGACTGCTTGCCCCTCCCATCACAGGTCCAGTTCAAGAATTCAACACTGTTTCTGGCTCCGAGATGTCCGCTCCTTCCTCCCCTCTCCACATTTTTCCTCAAAAAACAACTGCCAGGCAATAACAGAGTGAATAATGAAAAGGACAGTCGTTATTGATATTGTTATTATTTTTGTCATTATCGTTATTGTAATAACGATAACAAAAACAAAGATGTCATTATCATTATCGATATAATGAAAACAAAGTGCACGCCCCTAGTGGTCAGACAGTGGGTGATTTCAGATGTTACAAGATCACGCTCAATCACAGTGAATCACGGTCAATCCCGCAGTGCGGCCAAAGTGCCCGGAACGTCTGTTAGGAGGCTGCCAGATGTTCACCACAGTGAATACCCACATGGGGTCAAAATCAACCACGCTTCTGGACCTCCAGCCCGGGCTAAGTCCAGAAGTGTGGCAAAAGAGATTCCCAAAGGGAAATAATAAAAAGTAACGTCTGAACGGCAATCACTGGCCGGGATCAAACAAATTGATCCCCAGCATGCAGCATCGCTGCCAGGCAACGAGCAACAACACAGGCTGTGGAGGGAGATTTAAAGAGCACACAGCAACAGGCAAACATGGCAGGATGGAGCGAGGAGGGAGGAGGAGGAGAGCGGCGGGAGAGAGAGCGAGGCGGCAGGTGGAGGCGGTGGTGGTGGAGGAAGCACAGGCAGAGGAGGAGGGGGTTTGTGCTGACCATGGAGGAGGTGGTGGGGCCGCAGCTGCAGCAGCAGCAGCCGCAGCTGCCGGGACAGGCCGCCCCAGGGACATCGACTGGACCGGGGGAGGAGGCACCCCAGAAACGAGTAAGGGGGAAGAAGGGGAAGAGGACAGGAGGCACGGGGGCCCCCAGGGGGGGGAAAGGGAACAGGGCACCCACCCGGCGGAGGGAATGGGGGAGGGGCCTGGGACAGGGGCAAAGCGGTGCCCAAGCATAATCCCCCACTCCCATGTGCCCTGCAGACACAGAAACGGCCTCGGGAGCCCAAGTGCCCAGAAAAGCCGGCACCTGGCCAGGTGCAGCAGGTGCAGCACATAGAGAGGGAGGAGGGGAGGAGGAGGACGACGACGAGGAGGTGGAGGAACTGCAGGGGAGAAGGCGGAGAAAGGCCTACCACGGGGGGGCCAGTGGGGGCACTGGGAGACCTGGGACTTTATCCAGATCTGGGGGACCCTGGAGCACCAGCTCAAACTGGCAGTCAACCAGAGGAACGAGCATGTCTTCCAGGAGATAGTGCGAGAAATGGAGGCAGCGGGGCACCAACGGACCACTGCCCAGTGCCACTCTAAGGCCAAGGAGCTAAAGAGGGGGTACAAAGCCATTAGGGACAACAACCGGCGGTCTGGACATGGAGCCCGGACCACCCCCTACTATGATGCCCTGGACCGCATCCTCCACATGAAGGGGTCCATAGTGGCCCCGAGACTCATGGGGAGTGCTGTGGTCCAGGGCAGGGAATGGGCCAAGGTACCCCCTCCCTCGCTGCCCCACTGGAAGGCACAGGCTCCAGGGCCCCAGACACCCAGGAGCAGAGACCCGGGACCTCTGGCACAGACAGCCCCCCCATCCAGACACCCGGATTCTGAAGCTGGCACCCCCATCACCATCAGCCAGTGGTCGCAGCGGGCCCACTCCAGCACAGAGGGGCCGGCCTCGAAGGGTTCTGAGACTGACATTGAAGGTGAGCAAGCTGCTTGGAGGGGAGCCGGCCAGGGGTGCGGGCCTGGGGGTCCCATGGGGCACTGAGGCTGGGGGGTGGGGGGACCGGGGCCAGCACGGGCCTGAGGTGGTCCCAGGCACCCAAGCAGCCCCCACCGACCTCTCACCCTCACCCCTACAGGACACAGGGCACCCCTGCAGTGGAGGCAGGAGGGTGACGGGACAGCCACAGAGGAGCCCAAGCAGCAGTCAGAGGAAGCAAGCGAGGCTCTGGGGGGGCAGGGAGATACTCTCGGGGTGCACGGAGTGGGTGGGAGGGGGAGGGCACCCGTGCCGGGAGGGTGAGGGGGGTAGAGCTGATGGCGCTGCTGCAGGAGGCCCCAGGCCCCCACGGCTGGCCCCGGGACATGCGCGGGGGACAGGGACGGCCACCCACTAACCACAGATCACCCTCCAGGTCACCCAGAGGAGCCCCAGCCACCTGTACCCATGCCCCCTGCACAGCGCATGAGGGAGTACTGGCCACGGGTCCGGCGCCGGAGGGAGCAGCAGGTGAAGGACATCGTCCAGACCTCAACAGAGCAGGGGGAGCAGATGATCGCTTGCGTGGACCGAATGGAGGCAGCCATAGAGCACTCCCTGGAGTGGACGGAGGCACAGGACCAAAGGCTCCAGGCAGAGGTGCACCTGGAGCGGAGGTGGGAGCACCAGGAGCACAGCAGGCAGGTGGAAACACTTGGGCAGCTGGAGCAGGCCATCATGCCATGGTGTGGGAGCATTCCGCCAAACTAGACAGGTCCCATGATATTGGGACCTCCCTGCTCCTGCACGCGGGCATCATGTGCGCGTACGTGGTGTCCGGTGTGCCCCCAGGCACCCTGCCTGCCCAGTGCCCCATGCCCATGGCACCCCTGCCCCCTCCCCAACCGCCCCAACCGCCTCCGCCCCATCAGGGGCTGCGCATTCGCCTCCTGGTCCCCCCGGCCCTCTGGAGGGAGCAACCACCCAGGAGGGGGGGCCTGGTCCCGGCCCCCCTCCCACCTCTGCATCCCAGGCATCCCAGGCATCCCAGCACACTGTTGGGGACACGGACAGTGGGGGGGAGAGCTCCCAGAGCTCATTCGTGCCAGCACGGTGCCCAAGGGGCCGACCCCGAAGGTGAGGGGGCAGGGAGGCCAGGGGAAAGGGGGAGGGCAGTTTGATGGTGGGAAGGGGTAGGGCAGCATGTGGGGGGGTCAAAAACAGTGATGCACATGGGGGGGTGTTGGGGGTGGTGGTGTGCGGGGGATCAGGTGCACATGTAACCGGGGTCTTTAATAAATGGGTATATGCTGCTCCTGGCTCTTGTGGACTGTCTTGGGGACCTGGGAGGGGGTGAGGCCCCCAGTGCAGGGGCAGGACCGGGTAATGCACCCTGAGGCCCCTCAGGAGTGAGAGGGTGGTGTGCGAACTCAAGCCGCATCCCCCCTGCTGTTATGCCTGGCCAGGGTGGCATGGATGCGCTTGGCATAACAGTACTCCCTCGGGTTGTCAGCATTCACGTATAAGGGCACAGGGCCGGGAGGGCGCCAGGGTGCAGGGTATTCCAGGACTGCCTCCTCGGTCTCGCACACATTGTGCAGCACACAGCAGGCCCCTATCACCAGGGCTGAGGTCTCCACCGTGTAGTCCAGCCGGCCCACGAGGCTCCTCCAGCGCTGCTTGAGGGCCCAAAACGCACGCTCCACCACGGTCAGGCTGGAGCACAGGCAGGAAATGTAAAGCACCTCCACAGGGCTGTAGGCAACCGGGAACACCTTCATCAGCCACAGGGTTAGAGGGTAGGCTGGGTCCCCCAGGATGCAGGGGGGCATTGGTAACCCATTGATCCACCTGATCCCCATGTCCCCTCAGAACATCCAGGCATAGAAGGGGGAGATGGTTATGATTCGGGCATCGTGACTGCGCCCAGAGTGGCCTGTGAAGATGTCAATGAATAGGCCCCAGTGGTCCATGACTGCCTGCAGCTGCAGGGAGTGGTAACCATGCTGGTTGACATACTCCATGGCATCCCCAGCGGAGGGGCGGAGGATCTCCATGTGGGTGCCGTCCACGGCGCCCATGCAGTTGGGGAACCCCCCAGCCATGAAGCCCCCCATCCTGGCCCCCTGATCGACCAGCTGGATCACCCTGTCCAGGAGCACGTCCTCCACGGCCTTGCAGACGTCCTGGAGCATACTGGCAATGGTGCTCAGCCCCACCCCAAAGTGCTGGGCCATGGATCGGCAGGAGTTGGGCGTTGCAAGGGCCCAGACCGCTATGGTTATCTGCTCGACCATGGGGATGGGGTCCCTCATGGGGGTGTGCTGTCGCTCCAGTCAGTGCATGAGGAGCTCTGTAAGGTGCAGCAGGGTGAGTCTGTCCATCCTGAAGTGGACCCTCCAGGTATCCTCATCCCATTCATCCCAGGCTCAGGCCCACCACCCCTGTGCTCTCTCCGTGACCCACACCCTCCGGTCTATGGGCATTAGGAGCTGGCTGGCCCGGCGCATGGCCTCCCTGAGCCAGCGGTGCAGCTGGGCTGCCTCCCGGATCACCGCTGCCCTGCTCCGGCCCCGGCTCGTCACCTGCTGGTCCGCCCCAGACACCCTCAGCACCCTGAGCTGGGCTAGCGCACGCCTGCAGGCGTGGTGGACCTAGCGGACCCGTGCAGCACTCAGGGCCCAGCCCATCTGCAGCCTGGTGGCCAGGTGCACCTTCTTGGTCAGGAGGCGCAGCTGGTCAGTGTGTGCACGGTACCACTTGGCACAGAGAGACAGGTGCATGCAGGGAGCGCCCTGCATGTCCCACTCCATGGTGTGGCATGCCCGGGGGGGGGGAGTGCTCGCCGGCCTGTTTATGTCCAGGGCTGCATGGTGACCCACCCCTGGGGGTTCCTGGGGGTGCCAGGGTCACGCCCTTGCGCTCTGCAGTGTGCCCGGGCTGGGGCCTCGTGTGCGGGGAGGCGCGTGGCTGTGCGTTCCTGGGCCAGGTGTCTGCCCTCTATCATCACCCCGTCACCCCCTCCCTGTTAGCAACATTGTGTCCTTGCCAGCCTGATTACCAGGCCAGCTGCCCTGTCTGGGTGCTTGCTCCCTGCAGCTGGGCCTGGTTCACATCCCACGCCTTGCTCTGCAATATGTATACAATGTTGCAGCCAGTGGCCACCTCGCATGTTCTTGGGGCTCCCCTGGGCCCCCTGCCCCGGCCTCTGGAGGGAATGGGTGCCCCCCTGTCCATGATGTCATTCTCCCTGTGTTGCTAGACCATGGCTGACTGTGCTTCCACTGGGTTCCCGCTTCCCGGTCCCCTTGGGGCCCCCATAGCTGGACCTTCCATGAGACCATGGCCCTGTGCGACCTGTGGCATACCCCGGCCGTGCAGTTGCTCTTGAGCTGCCCGGACAACCAGTCGGGGGCCTATGCGAGTCTCAATTCAATTAGATTTATTGCGTGATGAAGGGTTCTTGCAAACAGTTACAAAAAACAAAATACATAAATAGCAACACATAAAATACAAAACTAGTCACATAGCTAAAAATCAACAACTGATTAGTTCATTTGCCCCCCTGATCCCGGAGAGAAGCCATATCACCAGAAATCAAAGGCAAACTATTTAAAAAGCGATTGTGATAAACAAAAGCTTGAACCAAGAAATCTGAAACAGCCCTCAGCCGAGGCATGTCCATGTTGGAAAAGAAAATACAAAGCAACTCCTGGAGGGTCCGACCTGGGTAGCATTTAATAAAATTGGCCAGCAAGTGATTGCGTGGGACATCATATAAGTGGCACTCAAATAGGATATGGGCAACTGATTCGACCGCCTCATAGTCAAAGGGGCATAATCTGGTAGAATACAAAGAACCAGCATACTGCCCCTCCATTACACTAGTTGGAAGCACATTGAGGTGGGCCCCAAAGAGGAGGGCTAAATGCCTCCCTGAAAGTGGAGCAGACAGATAAGCTGCCCGCTTACCAGCCATCGGCATAATGTATTTGTCTATGCGAGTCTGAGCTCCAGCCTTCATTACTTCTGCAAAATCAGGGGCCCCCTCCACAAGGCAGACTTTGGCTGTGTTCACGGGGCCCATGGGTACCAGCGCTCTCGTGGGGCGGTGTATTACCGGCTGTTGGAGCTGGGTCAGCTTCCGTGGCCCCTTGCTGCTGACACCTGCAAGCCCGAGCCTACTGCGGCGGAGCTGTTGGCGCTGTCTGGTGTGTGGTCCCGTTCTGATGTGCACCTGGACTTGTCCATGCCGCATCCCTTCGAGGTCTACTACCTGGTCGCCCACCACATGTCCTTGTTGGGGTACTGCAGGGGCATGCTTTATTGGCCCCACCTCGTTCTCCAGGTGGGGCACCCAGTCCCTGGCCCCTTGGTGGCCCCCAGCAGCTGGCTGTGAGCTGCCCTGTGCCTCCTGTCCCCTGGTTTCCTGCTTCCTTGTGGGCTCCCGCCCCCGGCCTGGGGCTGTGATCTGCTGCCTGCTCCCTCTGTGCTGTCCCTGCCATGCTGCCATGCTGCTTGCCACCTGGGATCCTGTAGCCCCTGCCTGTGGCTCTGGGCCCCCTCTAGGGGCCCCCCGGTTTGCCTCTGCACCTGGTGTCCCCCTCCGTGGCTGCCTTCCCCGGTGCCCGTGTCCAGCTCTCCGCGGGACCCCCTGGGCACCCCTGTGTCCTGCTGACTGTCCTCCTCCGTCTGTTCTCCTTGTAGCTCCCCCACCCCCCCATGGGTGCCTGTGTGACCTGGGGTGTCCGGGGCCCCCGGACTGCCCCTGCCGGCCTCCCCCCAGGGGACCGTGGGGCTGTGTGTCTTTGGATCTGTTGCCCTGTTCCGGCTCTCCTGGCTGCCCTCCCTCTCCCCCCGCCTGTGTGTGGGGTCAGCGTGTGCCTCCTGCACCATTCCTGGCCCTCTCCGTGCTCCATGCAGGCCCCCCCTGTTCCTGTGCCCCACCCTGCTGGGGCCCCCCATTCCAGGACTGCCTGTGTTGCTGTGGGGGTGCCCGTGTGGACTGTCCTGCTGTGGGGGTTGTGGGTGCCTTGGTCTGTGTCCCGCCCTGTCCCTGTGCCGTGTCCCCCCCACTCCTCTGTCCCACGCCCCCCTTTCCCCACCCCCTGCCCGTTTGCCTTGTGTGTTGTGTGTCCGACCATGTTTCTACCCCCCGGTCCTTTCCCGTGTGTGTCTGTGTGTGTGTGTGCACTTTGTGAGCTCCGCTGTGCACTTGTTGTCTGTGCACCTGTTGTGTGTGGTACCCGGGCTGCTCTGCTCCCTCCTCCCCCCTCCCATCCCTTTTCCCTTGTGTGGGAATTCCCTTTTGTTCCCTGTGGCTTCATTTGTCCTCAGTCAGCCATGTCTGTGTCCCGCCCCGCCCGGTGCCTTGTGGGGGTTTTGACCATGGCTGGGAATTGGTGTCACGTCTGTTGCACTGCCCCGGTCCATGATCCGGCGGCCCGATTCCCTGCCATGGTTACGCTCCCGTCACATCTATTAGCGGCGGGTTTTGGCCACGGAGGGTGATTGATCTGTTCGCCCCCGCTGGGGATTCACTGGGGCGAATCGGGACGGCGTATCGTCTGAAATCACCCAATGACTCTAATTCGAGGTGGAGACAGCCAGGATTTAATAAGGTATTCACCACCTGGAAAAGCTCCACTGGATGGCACTTTGCAGATGCTATAGCGGCAGCAAAGAAAGCTTTGTTTACCGCCACAGTCACGGCATAGTCCTTCAAAAACAGTATATGCTGCCATCAGCAGAGCGCCACCTGTGTCTTTGCAACAAATTAAGTCATGTCTGCGCTCTAACCACCTACCCTCTCGCTTTAGCAGCTTCAGGTCCTCCATATACCAGGGAGACCTCTGCTACTGCTGCAGAGGAGGAGGATGTCTGGGTGCCACTATGTCAATAGCCTGGGTCAGAATGTCATACCATAAATTAACCAGGGCATTGACAGTGAGGCTGATGAGGTAAGTGGGTAAATCCCCCAGAAAGTTCTGGAAACCTATTGGATCCATTAGTCTCTGGGAGCAGACCATCCTAACCATTCAACCACCCCAATGGGGGCAAAGGTAGGCAGGGATCTGGGCCTTCAGAAGGTAATGGTCCGATTATGACAGTTTCCAGGCCAGTGCAGAACATAAGGTCCAACATGTCAGGCCAGATATTACCTGGGATAGGCCCATGTTTGTCATGGTGGCCATGAACTCCTGTTCCACCCCTGAAAGTCTAGCCTCGATGTGTATGTTGAAATCACCCAGAACAATAAATCTGGGAGATCTCAACACCACCTCTGAGACCAGCTCAGCTAGAGTAGTCAGGGAGTCAGCTGTGCAGCGGGATGGTCGATATACCAGCAGAATCCTTACTCTATCCCGGTCTTTGAACACTAGGTGGACACACTCTGTTATGAGCTCATCCAGATGTGTTTTAAAGAGCACTTAAAAGTGCTGGCAGCAGGATGTGAAGGTGAAGAATGCGTGTCCAGATGACGTCTGAAAAGGCGCCACGTACATGATTGAGTTTGCCAGCACATTGACAAGTGCGCTCTACCGACCTGCAAAAACCAGGTCAGTAGATTGTGCCTGCTAGTGGACCGACAAGCTTCAATAATGCGCGTTAAGTCTTTTGGACGTCATCTGGACACTCATTCTTCACATTCACATTCAGCTGTCGGCACTTGTAAGTACTGTTCATTGCATGTCTTAAAGAGCTCTATATTAGACAAGTCAGACACTGGATACCTTTGATAGACTAGACTGTTTTTACAGAACACTGCCACTCCGCCCCCAGCCTCCAATCGTAGGCTGATGCTGCACTGAGTACTCTGCCAGCACCATCTGGGCCAACGCAGGACCAGAAGCCTTACCCAGCCATTTATATAGCATCAGCAATGTACCTGGTGCTTTACAAAGTAATGGAATAGACACTGTCACTGCCCTAGGGCTTACAATCTGAGAGATGGGGGTGGGGGTGGGGGAGGAGATAAAGGAAGGGGAACAGAGGGAGAGACAAGGTGGGTAACATTCACGAAGTTGCGAGGTCCCAGGTGCACGTGCTTGGCTTGGTTACATTGAGAATGATAGCTGACTGGTCCGTGTGATGAGGATATGAGTACACAGACCTCAGGTAACAGATTGTAATGAATGGAGGGTATCAGTAGGAGTCAGGAGAGGGGAACAAGGAGTCGGGGAGGACAGAGTGGAAGAGGTGGGTCTTGAGGAGGGATTTGAAAGTATGAAGGGAGGGGACGAGGCGGATGTGGGCAGGGAGGGAGTTCCAGGCGTGAGGGGCAGCTAGGGAGAAGGGACAAAGGCAGTTAGGGGAGCAGGGAAGGCAGGGGAGGGCGAGAGAGGGGACAGAGGTGAAGATGAGTTTGATTAATTTGCTTGCTGAACTGCTTACCGAGCTGATTAGACATGAAGTTCGGCTTCTTAAACAATGGAACTCAAACTCTGAAACCACAATAAAATCAAGTAATGTAATCAAAATTAATGAAGTCAAAAGTCTGTGTAAACATTCTCAAGCTGCTAAATCAAAGTTGTCATTAATGAATCTTTACTAACATGAGTGGAAATCTGAAATAACTGCCAAAATTAATACACTTCAAAGTTAGAGTAAATCCTTGAGCTTCATTTAAAAGAATTTACAAACTGAAATTTTTACCCTAACAAACCTTAGGTATAACTTGAGTTCAGTGAGACATTTTACAAGTGCATGTTTGCAGCACAGAATCCTACATTAAAACTTTCAAAGGAGCTACCACATATCCCCCTTCTTTCGTTTGTGAAAAATCCTGAGAACCAGGGTGCATGTGCTTGCTAAGAGCGGAATTAATGTGTGTGAGAGGAACTGGAGACTGTACCCACTTGTGTTTTGAATTAAACAAAACCACTTTCTTTTCACTGAACAGGGATCCAATAATCCTTGGCAAGCTAATGTGTGTTAAGGGGTGTTTTCAGACATGACGGGGCCAATTGGCCCTGTCACGAAATCAATGAAATGATCCCCCACCGGGATGACCCGTAACACCCTAATAGATGTTCCGGGGGATCCTGGCAGGGAATCGGGGAGGGGGGCGGGGCCGCGTGGTGCAACGTGCGGCCGCACGGCCCTGCCCCCTCCACGCTCCCTGCCGCCCACCCTCTGGGGGACGGACGGCTGCGGCAGCCAATGCCGCCGCAGCGCCCGCCCGCTATGGCCATGGGCCGGAACCCCTGCGGGGATTCCGGCCCGTGTCCGCCGTGCAGACTTGACGGCGGGGGTCACCACGGCCTGGAATTGGATTCAACACGCGACGGACTCCGGTCCCGCCGCTTCGGCCGCTCGCGTGGTGAATCTGATCCCACGCCATGGTAACACCTGGGGGGGGAACATCCGTTCCCCCCAACAGACGTTACCTGGTCCAAACCACCACAGGGAATTGACTGTGGTGGACATTGACCACGTAACGTCTGAAAATACCCAAGAGCACTCAAACCGGCATGTTTATACCTTGTTCCTGAGGGATGTTTACCCTGCAGCCCATTGCTCATTGTGTGCAATTCAAAGGAAGACTGGGGAGGAGAACCCAATTTATGCCTATCCCAGTATCATTGAAAATCCTGATCACAGCTGAGAAAATGTGAACTAGTACTCAACAAAGCAGCAACTCATTCCTTAAAAGTGTTTTCAACTCTCACTGGGGATAAGTCATAGCTGACAGTGTTCTTTGGACTCTGGAATTCTGGAGACATTTTTTGATGAAAATAGAGCTGAAGCTAATATTTGATGTGAATACTGAATTCAATGAATTCGGTCTAAACATTTCTGTTTAAATGAACTGAATACAAAGTGGTATTCATTTCCTGCTGTGTTTCTGGTTCTGAATATTCATTTTGGCTACTTTGTGTTCGGTGATTTGTTTACATCATGTTCAGTAATGTCATGTTTCATCTATTTCATTAGTATTTGTTAACCACTGAAGTGAATAAAGTACCAAAATACTGACTAAACTAAACTGTAACCAAATCTCCGAACATGAAAAAACAAAACAAATTTGCAAATTTTGTAATTGTACCAGAGATTAATGTGGATACTTGCTCAAGGGAATACGGAAATAATCATTGAAAAAATGAAGTCATATTAGTTTCAGTCCTAGATGAAAACAAGGATGCTTTCCTTTTTTTCATTTTTTTTTCTCCATTTTCAGAGGATAATAATGACCTTTTGGGAGTGTTTGCGAGTGTCTGTCAGTACTTCATTGGTTTCTGGTGATTCTGCACTTCCATCATTTTGTGTGTGTGTCACTGTCTGGGACTTTCCATCACTTTTTGGGACTGTTTCATCACCTTTCAAGAATTTTATGACAGTTTTATGACAGTTTTACAGCACTTTTATGGCAATTTCCAGCACTTCCTCGATGTTTAGGCAGCAGGTTTTCATATTCACAGGCCCCCAGGGTTGCACGCAGGGAATGTAGGGGATTTGGGACCAGCCTCTGGCAGCCCCGTTCAACTTGTGAAAAATAACAGAAAATGGCAAAAGCACTGTGAAAGCCAATATGTTTCCACATCTCACGAATCTCCGTGAATGCCCCAATTACGATGGAAGCAGCACTTGCAAAGATTTTTTTGTTTCAGGTATAATAACCAGGAGTGGTTGCCTCACAACAGATCCATGCTTTACACATAACAAGAGAAGTGATAGTAATAAACAGTAGGCAAGAGATAGCTGGGAGGGAAGACAAATCTCACACCAGTAGCATCATGTAAAGCTTTGCTTTATTTTGATGAGTCTGTTTATTTAGTAAGTAACCTGCTGGGTTTGTCGTTCCCCTGTTTTTTGGGTAAGAATATAGCCCAGCAGAGATTTTTGGTAACCCTCAGGATGGCGAATGTGGCTAGGCAGGAGGATTTGGCAGTTTTGCCATCTTGGAAGGTTGCACTTTGGCTTCGCCTCCTCAAATGCCAGCATAAATTTGAAGGATACCTGGATAAACGGAGAGATTTTACATCGTGTAGGACATTCATGCAACTACGGTTTCAGCTGTTTTCTTCAGCAGTTACACTTGGATGGTATAATAAGACACCCTATAACAGCCAAATTTGCCCATGTAGGATCCAAACCATAGAAGATTTGCAACATTTTTTATTAGACTGCACTCTGCATAATGATATAAGGCAGAGTTGGTTGCAACCAATATGGGGAAGGAAACATTATCTTCCAGCCCATTGTAAAATTGACTTGCTACTAAATACATCTGATGAGCAAACTATCAGGGCGGTTGTTTCCTTTGCCTTTTTTTGCAGCGCAGATTCGGGAGAAACTGGTGGAGACAATGTAAGAAAATAGGTGGGATTGGTAGGAAGGTTTACTATACAGAGTGTTAATTTTGGATTTTTTGCTCTGCTGGCCTAAATCATTATACTGCTCTTTAGATGTATTTGGGTATTTAGGTATCATTTCCTTAGGTATTATTGTGCATTTAGATGTCACCATGTATCTAGGTATCATAAGGATTCAAGAGGAAGTAGTGGCATAAAGAACCATGATGCGTATATAGTTATGGAGGTTTATGTGATCCTCCTTCTCCCTTTGTTTTTTATACTTGGATGTACGGTATGTGAGTATGGAGAATGTATAGTAGATGATCGTATGCATATGGGTAATTTATGAGATGTTCATTTTTGCTGTCTTGTGTTGTGTTTTACTTTGTTTCTTCTCTTGGCCATGACGAAAGCTAGAACCTAATAAAATAAATTGAATTTAATTAGTAAGTAACCTTGCTTGTCTGGAAACTAAGGGCTACATCGTGCCTTAAAGATGCAAGTTGACATTGGACTGTGAGGGACGTAACTGCAGGAGGAAAGATGGCCTGAGGAGTTTTGCTGAGGAGAAACATGGTCGAATCCCCAACCCCTGCAAGTCACAATCTGGAACTTTTAATTGGAACAGGAGTTGCTTCTTCTGCCTGCCAATCAGCTAGCTGGGAGGGAGCCAGTGCACCTTGCCCCCAACTTCAAGACCCATCCTACAGAGATAAATATGGAGTAGGAGCCTGGGAGGAGGTGGGGGAGTTCTGACCCTGGAATGTTGAACACCCATGCCCAGTGAGTGGGCTGTATTCCAGCTGACTCAAAGAAGTTGGTATCTGAGTTTTTATTGGAGCCCAGGAGCTATAGTAGCAGTTGCAGATGAGCTAACAGACTGCCCAAGGCCCTGCCTGCCTTAGGCGTCTATTTCCATAAATATAGTTCCATGGACAAAGTCCATCTGTTTGGATTTTTTGTGAGTTTGGAAGGTATCTTAGGGTGTTAACAAACAAAATGACAGCCCACTGTAGCCCACACCAGGTGGGTGTTCGCCTGTTCATTGATTAGGTGTTCGCTCCCACTGGTCACGTGGCTGCCATGCACTAGACATGCGGCCCCCACTCATGGCAGGGTCTCAGAGCATGTAGAGTCTGTCATGCAGG
Organism: Sphenodon punctatus; assembly: GCA_003113815.1. Classification (NCBI taxonomy): domain Eukaryota; kingdom Metazoa; phylum Chordata; class Lepidosauria; order Sphenodontia; family Sphenodontidae; genus Sphenodon; species Sphenodon punctatus. The sequence continues at coordinate 284,567 of QEPC01003253.1, forward strand.
TGAATGCAGGCTAATAAGCACTCATGCGTCTGCATCCCGTCAATTAGGTTGCATACATTCTCAGACACATACAGGTCCGCCAGCACTATAGAGTTGCAGACAAAAAGCCTAGAGCATTCTGAGGAGTGATCACTTCCTGCCCCTGTCTCCACTCTCGCTCTACAGCCGCCTGAAAAGGACAATGCATGCCAAATTAAAACATGTATTGTCCAGCTTGTCCTGATTTGTAGCCCATGCCGAACACTCACTCTTCCTGAGCTATTACATTCTCAGTAGCAACTTCCACAGGCTTTCCATCACTATGGCCACTGCTCGGAATATCAGACAGGCAACTATGGTAAACACCTGGAGGGATGTGTTTACACAGCTGGATAATAACGGCTTACCTTTATTGCTATATAATTATCTGGGTTTTTTCCCTTTACTGTGTTCACAGGCAACTACCAGCACCACTACCACCGCTACCTCTGGTGTTCCATCCCAGGCACTCTCCGCCTACAAATCCACCAGCCAGAGGTGTATTTCTAGGTGCTGTCAGAAAGAGGCAGTGTTCCAGGTGATCTCAGCACAAATGGCACTCCAGGGATACAACAGGGACATAAACCAGTGCTGGCAGCGGGCTAAGGTCTTGCACACATGGTACAAGGAGATCTGGGACAACAATTTCGCCTCTGGCCATGAGAGGCAAACATCTCCCTACAACAGGTTGAGAGACCAGTTCCTGTGTGTGACTGGAGTCATCGTAGCATCCCACCTGTATGGCTGTGCCTTCATTAGGGGCCAGAAGTGGGTCATTGTGGTTTCTCCACTAACCACTCCTACTGCAACTACTCCTGCTGCAACCACTCCTGCTCCCCCCATAGAAGCCATGACCACAGGTGGAGATCCCCCTGTGCCCACCCCCACCCTGGAGCCAGCAATGGTTGATGAGGACATGAGCTCATGACTCTGATGGTGGTGGTTCTGCCTACCCCCTAAAACTCAAGAGCCAGCTTCTGTTTGAGGACCCACCAGATCTTCTCCCCAGTCTACAGTGATTGCAGGAGAACTGTGTGCCTCTCTGATCATGCCACAGCAACCTATCCTAGGTACTCATTCCCACTAGGGCATTACATTGAGTGGGAAGCACGTCTGTTACATTGGGCGGGAACGGCAGGTAGGAGCTGAAAAACTGGGGTGGGCAATCTGAACTAATGGCTTTCCTTGTTGCCTTGCTACAGATCTGCCACCACAACAGGCTTAGACAGAACCCCCATCCACAAGTGCCTAACAAGTGCACAGAAGAACCAGGACCTTTGGGTTCACAACCAGCAGTGCAGGGAGGATTTTGCAAGGGAGCTGCTCAGGGAGATCACGTGACAGGCCGATGAGATTCAGGATGCTATTCGGGGCATGGCATGGAAGCATAGACAGCTTCTGTGGCAGAACACCACAGAACACAAGGCCTTAGCTGCTGAGGCCTACCTGGACCGCCGGTGGGGGAACAGGCACTGGACCCACCTCTGGTAGCAGTTGAAGTGCTCAGACAATGTGCTGGCGAAGGCAAGGAAGGAGATGCAAGATCTGTTGTCCCAGTCTCTCCAGATCCAGACCTCCCTTCTCTAGCATATAGCTCTTGTGAGTGCAACACTTGCTGCTCAGGGGTCAGCACAAGTCATCAAGCATCTTCGGCAGTTCATGCCACCTCACATGGATCTCAACCGTATGCCCTAGTTTCTCCAGGGCATATGGGGAAAGAACCCCTCAAAGAAACACCTGAGGCATCCTGCAGTTGTGCAGGTCAACCTGCCCTGGTCCAGGCATACCTCCCCCTCCACCACTTCCTCCTCCCACTCGTCCTCAAACTACACACAAGAATCCTCAAGAGGAGGAGGAGAATAATGTCGCCCCGCCATTACCCCCACTCAAGCCAGTGTTCCAGCTACACCAAAAAGGGAAAAGTGCCAGAAGAAATAATTGTAAAAGAAGTTGTTTTTTAAAAAGCAAGCACTTTACCATATAGTTAATATAAAGTTAAATAAAAGTTAAACTAATATTTTTATTGTTTAATAAAGTTGTTTTATTTTTCTCAATCCATGGTTTTGTGCTTATTCTGAAAAAAGGGGGAAGTTTCGGGGAATGGAGGCAGGACCATCAGCACACCTGTGTCTCTGTGCTTCAAAAGCCCCCAAGCCCTCTCCATAGCAGAGTGGGTTGCACTCAGATGCCTGATGAAGTATATTTGCTCTAGGGTGTGAACAGCACTGCAGGCCTTCATTAGCCAGGGGTTCAGTAGGTGGGCAGAGTCCCACAGAACAACAGGCACATTATTCCTTACCAAATCATTTCTAACATTCTGTTTGTTTTTTTGACTGCCACTGCACATTGAACTGAGGATTTCAATGTATTGTCCACAATGGGTGATTTCAGACGTGACGCGGTGAAATTCACGACAGTGAATCCCACCCCGGTGTCAATTGCATCACCACGGGCTGTGGTGAGCTGCGCGGCCCCAACAGACGTGACAGGGATGGCACCACCATCCAGGGTCAACTGGAGTGAACCCAGGCTGAGGGAACCCAACAGACATGACGCGGTGGCCAAAACCGCGGTGGGAGCCGCACAGGGACTGGGGTAGTGCGGATGCAAACATGGCAGCCGGAGGGCAAACGAAGCCAAAGACAGCGGAGGGCCCCGCCCAGGGAAGGGAAACACAAAGGGAGGGGGTGGAGGGAGCAGCAGCATGTGCAGTGCTCAAAAACAGCGGCCGCACGGAAGGCACGCACACTTCAAAATGAGAAGCGCACACACACACACACACACACACACACACACACATGAAGCAGCACACCCACACAACAAAGGGGAGCCGGGCAGGGGGACAGAGGGAGGCACACACTGGGGGGGACAGGGAACCCCACGGCTGGTCAGATTCACAGGAGGTGGGGGGGCAAGGGGTCGGCACGGCCAGGCCACCAGGAGGGGGAGTGGGTAGGACCCCAACGGGCAAGGGGAATGGGGACCCAGCAGCCCAAGGAGACAGGAAGCAACACAAGGCACAGTGAAGCACAACAGGCATTTATTGAGGACACAAGCGGCACCGGCCCTGTGCAGACCCATACCTGTCTCTTATACACATCTAGATGTGTATAAGAGACAGGAGCCATACAGAGCAGGAGCGTGGGGGGCCAGGGTGCGGGGGAAGGGGCAGCAGCAAGGGGGGGCACGGGACCCAGTCCGGGATGCAGGGAATCACCACAACAGCCCACCACGAAGACCATATGGAGGGGTCTGGGGCGGCGGCAGCGAATCCCAGGCGAGGGGGCGACAGGCAGGCGGCCGGCAGCAGGTCCCAAGGGGTCCAGTCATTCGGAAGAGGCAGCAGGCGGTGCCATGAGCACCCAGGCCACTGATGGAACGGAGGCACTGAGGAGGCAGTCAGATGACAGATGGGCCCAGAGTGCCCTACACCCAGCTGCAGGGGCTCCCATCAGGTGGAGGGGCCGGTACCGACAGCAGATGCACATAGCGGGGCCACTGGCGCAGTCCCTGGTGGAAGCAGATCAGGTAGAAGGACTCAAAGGGATCCGCACAGCTCATCCCGAGTTGCACATCAGAGCGGCTGCAGTCCTCTGACAGGGCCGCCAGCTCCGGCCCGGGGGAGGGGGGGCAAGCCATAATAGGCTGAAGGGGACCAGGGCAGGTGGGACAGCTCCAGCAGATGGTAGTAGGCATCCCCGCAGGAGCGCGGATAACCACGGGTGCCCTGCACACTGATGAAGTAGGACACGGACACGGCAGGGCCACCCTCACACAGGCAGGTCGCATATCCCAGGAAGGCACACACACACTGAGCGGAGGTCATCATGACAGGGCTCCATGCCGCTAGCCCCCCCAGTGTGTCCTGCAAGTGCCCCTCAGGGAAGGGGGTGAGCCCCAGCTCCTCACAGTGCATGCGGGCGTCGCCAGCGGTCACGACATAGCCGAAGCGCAGCATACCAAAGCTCATGCACCGATAGGCATCCAGCCGGGTGGGCAGGGAGTGCAGGCTGCGCTGAACAATGGGTGAATGCCACAGGTCACACAGGGCCATACTCTCGCAGGTGGTCCAGGCACGGTCAGAGCCCCCGGAGCCTCCGAGCAGGACCTCGGGTTGGGATGCAGCAGCCATGGTACAACTCCTGGAGGGTCTGAGCTGCAGCGGCCATGGGGGCAGCATGGGATGCGGGGCCGGTGGGCTGGACAGGCAGACAGGGGCTTCCAAGGCCGACAGATAACGGCTGGATGGGAACAATGGGGTCGCTGTGGAGGGATGCGAAGGGAGTGGGCAGAGGACAGCCCCACGCATACACACCTGCCTGTGGAGATAGCAATGACTGCACACGCATGCACAGGGAGGGGCAGCGGTCTGAGCCCCAGGGGACTGCNCTGCCTGTGGAGATAGCAACAACTGCACACGCACGCACAGGGAGGGGCAGCAGCCTGAGCCCCAGGGGACTGCTCAGGGTACCCCCGGTGTCGGACCATAACCGGTACCATGGGGTGGGGCACACAACTGAGTCGTGCCTGGTGCAGGACATCCGTGAGACTGGGGGGGGGGGTAATGCACCTGTAGGAAAGAAAGCACTCGGGCATGGTTAGGTGTGCTATTGCCATTTATTGTGCTCCCCCTTCCACGCCCCAGACCCCGGTACACCTGTGTGTGCCCATGCCCTTCCCCCCTCCCACTCCCCCTCAGTGGTCCCGGATGCCCCCTCACCACCCCATCCCCTATGCTGCCCTGCCCCTCCCCCACCCCTGCTGCCCCTAAGGCCGTCCCCATCCCCTGCCAGCAGGGATGGCCAAGGCTACAGATCCCCCCTTGTCTGAGGTGGAGGAGGAGGTGCTGTCATCCAGAAGGGCCGGGGACCCTGACCCTGCCCCCCAAATGCTGCCCCCGGGGGGCTCCTGTCCCCCCTCCCCCCTGTGCCACCTGCAGCCGTATCGGGGCCTGGCGGCCCGGCTACTGGCATCCAAGCTGTGGGGACACGGGTCCCCTGATCCACGGTCCCAGGTGCTGTTGGGGCAGTGGGGGTTGCAGCGCCGGCAGGGCCTGTGGTACAGCCAGGGGGGTGGAGAGGACATGGGTCCGGCCGCTGGCACCCGGTGGGGCTGCTGCCAGTATGAAGGCACTCAAGGCCCCAGCCTGCATGAGTAGGGACATGCCCTGCTCCAGTGAGTGGTCCAGTTTACGGCCGAGCTCCTCAGACCGGTGGTCCTGCCGGTCCGAGTGGGCCTGGAGTGCCTCCAATTGGTGGTCCACATCCCGCTTCATCAGCCGCCGGTCCTTTCGCATCTCCGCCAACAGCGCCCGGTCCCTCCCCTCCACCTGTTGCAGGGCCCTCGTGGTCCCCTCCTCCAGTCGGTGGACGGCTTCCAACATCTCATCAGCCTGCTGTGTGCTGATGGTGACCAGCTCCTGTGCTAGCTCCTCCCGGTTCCTGCACACCCGCGCTCGGTGCTCCCGCATCCTCTGGGCCAGTGGTACCGGCGGCCTCTGGCTGCAGCCCTCCCATGCCCGGTGTGGCTCTGTAGGGCAATAGAGGGGTTGGTTAAGCATGTGGGGTGCCATTCCCATGTCCCCCCCTCCTGCCCCCGTGCTCGAGTCGCTCCTCCCCCCCTGGGATGGGCACCGCTGGCCCCTGTGCAGCTCCCTCTGCCTGTGTCCCTTCCCAGCATCCGGGACCGGGAGGGTGGAGGGTTGCTGTCATCCCCTTCCCTTGTGGTCCCTGCATGTGCCCTGCATTGCCCCTACCTGCTCCCTCCGTGTCCGTTCCCTCCGAGGCCGGTCGGTCACTGGGGCTGGTGTCTGCCCGGTCCTTGGGGTGGCATGCCATGAGGTGCAGGGTGACTGTCTCCTCCTTGCCCTCCACCTCCTCTGAGTCAGCTGGGGCATATGTGCCCTCACTGGCGGTTGGGCTGGGGGTGTGCCGGGCGCACATGCCCGAGGTCCCTGGGAGCTCCTCCGGGGCTTCCATGCCCAGTACCCATCCACGCCTGGGACTCTCCAGCTGCAGGGGGGTAGATGCTCATCTGCAGGTCGCTCCACCTGGGCGCCCCCTTCTACCGGGCGCTGGGCGACTATGGACCCCTTGTGGTGGAGCACCCGGCTCAGCGCATCCAGGTAGGGGGAGGCCCGTGTCGCCCACCCAGAGCACCGGTTGTTGTCCATGATGTCCTTGAACCCGATTTTCAGTTCTTTTATTTTGGTCCGGCACTGTGTGGGTGTGCGGTCGTATCCAGCCTCCCCCATCTCCGTGACTATCTGGGCGAACATCCGCTCCTTCCGGGTGTTGATCGCCAGCTCACCCTGCATCTAAGGTGTCGCCCAAATAGCGATTAGGTCGTGGGTCTCTTGGAGCCTCCACTGACCCCCCCTGTGGTACCGGCACCTGGGTGCTGGCCCCTGTGCTGCCTCATCCTCCTCCGCGGCCCCCACCACCTGTCCCTGACTCCCTCCGGCCTCAAGTTCCTCTGGGGTGCATACCCTCTTGCTGGTCTGTTTGTGGGTACAATGGGGGCTGCTGGTTAGGCTACTGGTGGCTGCGGTCCCTCCCTCCTTCCCCCCCCATGCTCCCCTCTCCCCAGCCCTGACCCACCTGCTCCTGGCTGCACCTCCTACCTTCTTCTAGGGCTCCCCCTGCTGCTGCTGCTGCTGCTGCTGCACCTCCATCTTGCCCTCTCGCTCCATCCTCTGCACGTTTTCCACCCCACTCCTCTCCATCGCCTTTTCCACCACGTTCCCCTACTGCTGCCTGCCCTTTAAATTTCTCTCCGTGTGCCTCTTGTTGTTGGTTGCCTGGCAGCAATGCTGTGTGCCATCACCACAGCCCATGGTCGTTTCCTTTCACCATGGCCGGGGGTTTCTCTTCAGACGTTCCTTTTCTTTCACCCCTGCCGTGGTGACCATTCACCACACTTCTGGACCTCCTCCTGCTCTGACCTCATGAAGTGTGGTTAGCTTCACCCCGTGCCGCGTTTGACTGTGGTGAACATCTGGATGCGAGCAAACAGACGTGCATGTCTCTTTCACCACCCCCCGCGTTTGACTGAGGTTGACTGTGGTGAATGCTGAAAACGTAACGTCTGAAATCACGCAATGACTCTGAGGTCCTTTCCCTGAGTGGTAACTCTGAATTTAGAATCCAGCATTGTGTAGTACTGTGTACATATAGTTTGGATTATTCTTCCCTATGTGCATCACTTTGCACTTGCCCACATTAAATTTCATCTGCCATTTAGATGCCCAATCACCTAGTCTCACAAGATCTTCTTGCAATTCTTCACAGAAGAAGAAGAAGACTGGGAGTTCTAGCTGAGTTGCGAGAGTGGGATGAGATCGAATCTGCGACTTTTCTGCACATTTGTGCACTGCCAGAAGTAAGGAAGTCGCTAACAGAGGCTGGACCTTCCCTGCTGTTTTTCCTCATCACTGCCCTGATGACAATGAGAGGATACCTGCTGGGCCACTGAGAGTGCCTCGATCGGATGGTGGAGCTGAATCTTTGGGGGGAAACAAGTGGCTCAGTGTACAGGGAATGTGAACCCACTGATGGAGAGCTTCTTGCCTTTTTATGAGGTTTGGACGTGTAGAGAAGTGCAGAGTGCCCTGGCAAGCAGGGATGTTTTCCTCCCTGACAGTATAGTGATGCTGAAGATGCTGGGGAAGGGGGTACAAAAGATGCATGTTTGACTGAGGGTTTTATGCAAACCAGGAGCGATTTCCAACCCCACAGTGGGTGAGTCTCCAATAAAACTGTGAGCTGCTGCCTGCCGGTGAGCCATGAACTGTGCTGTGAGACATGGATGTAATACACCTGGCTGGGAACATGCAAAGACTGAATACTTGGATTGATTGCTTTGGCTTTGAATTTTCACTATAGGCACTCAATAAAGTATGCAATTTACTTAATAAATTCAGCATTCTGTGCATAACAAAAGGTTACTTTCATCTGCCAAGTGCTGGCAGGGGTAAACCCAGGTATGCGCCTCCATGAGTGGGCAGGGATAGCAGGCGCTGGAACACTTCCTAGAGTGATTTCCCAAAAGAAAGAACAGCTGGTGCACAGTTTCTTCTTCCCATGGTTTGGCGCGGCTGTGGGTGAAAACAGACATGGCGCTAACCACCTTTTAACCACCCTTGGTGGTTATTTATGCATATTGCAGAGCTGCATTGGTGCCCTATGCAGCCCTGCAACATGCATAAATAACCACCAAGGGTGGTTAAAGGGTGGTTAGCGTCATGTCTGTTTTCACCCTGTGAGTCATACTATGATTATGAAACTCTCTCCCCTTGGAGGCATGTCTAAGCCCAAGCCTCTTCATCTTCAGGAAATAATGTAAGACCTTTTTATTTGGCCACGTGTTTGGCAGGCAGGAATGGGGTTGGGCGGATTGGGTGGGGGCTTGGGGAAAGGGTTGTTGGGGGCTGAGGGGATTTTTTTATTGATTGTAAAACTTTTGTTTTTGTTTTTATTGATTGTAAGCCATCCTGCACCTTTATGGAAAGGGCGGCATATACATGTAAACAAATAAAGATAAATCAATAAAAAGTAACATGGGGTGGGATACTGGGAAGAGGGGTGGATTGGTAGACAGCACAGTGGGGAAGAATGCCTGCCCATGTAGTAAGTTTGTCCCACTAAACCTGTGAGCACTGGGGGCTGGCCAAATGCACAAGAAATACAAGCCAGGGTTGCCTATTAGGGTCTACATGCTAAACGTGTGAGCTGAGTGACAGCTGCATGGGCTGAACCCGGACTCCAATGGGCTATCCTCTTGGTTGATAACACCCTTAATTTCTATCTTTGAAAATAATCAAGATAAGCCTACTGTGTGTAGACTCCATTCATCATCTGCTCCCTCCCAACCTTCAAATCTCCCCTAAACTCCTACCTCTTCTACTAGGCCTTTCCTAGCTACTCACTCATTCAGGCTGCTCACTGATGCCCTCCTTTCACTCAGCATCCCTTCTCCCAGGGAACTACGCTAAACATGTGCACCTGTGACTGCTCGACTTCATAAATGTCTCCCTGTCTCTCCCTGTGTTCCCCTCTCCCTTCTCTCCCCGCCCTTCTCGTTCCTAGACTGTAAGTCCCTCACGGTAGGGACCTGTCTCCAGTTATGATTATGCAGTGCCAGGTACATTTCTGGTGCTATATAAATAATAAATAATAATTATTATTATTATTATTATCATTAAAAAAACTGGTCAAGTGTCCACCTTGTCTCTAAGAAGAGGATTGTTCATTCAAAGTGAAGGCAAGTGCAATCAGCACTACTCATTTCAGTGGCCCTCACATTATTTCAGCAGAGAGTTCCACCAAATGCAGATTGGACTCTACATTTTAAAACAGGAAGCCTCTTTAAAGACAGCGAGAGTCACGCTACATTTTAGAAACTGAAAAAAACCAAGTAGTCTTTTAAAATACTCTGTGTTTAAAACAACAAAATCCTCTTGGAATGCTACCATGTATGCCAAGTGCGATTTGTATAGAGTACGATAGAAAGCAGAAGTTAAAAATGGAAAGGTCAGAAGACCTTGACTGGACTAGCTTCCACAAATGGCAAAATGTGCTTGCTTTGAAGCAGGAATGCATGTCAAAGTGACATGGAGCATAGAACTGAAGTTACCAGCAGAACAACAATGATTCTAAACTTTTTCTGATATTTTTAATAAGTGGCATGTTTTGGTGTATTTCATGTTGCTTCAATTATGATACTATTAATGCTCCTAAATTATGGTGATTGAAATCAGTGGAATATCCTTTTATCTATTTTTGTTTTCTTGGTGAACTTTGTTTAATTCATAAGGTAACTTCCATCACAGGATCTAGATGCTTTTTATGAAATTTACACCTGTTAATAGGAACTTTATCCAAAAGGTCTTATTATCCTTTTTTACATTTACTTTTCAGATATGAAGTTATTCAATGAAAATAAAAAACTGGCAAGTACTTGATAGACAGGGTTTTGAAACACAATGCACTACTGTATTTCATTGCAATCGTTTGTTGTATTGTTTTGTTGTACTCTAATAAACTTTTAAATCCCATCACTGATGTGGTAAGAGTGGAACTACTTTTCTTACCTAACTGCTTCTTGTAGAATTTTTTGACCGAATCACAGTGGGACATGTAAATGTCTTTTGCTTTCAGTTTTTAAATTCTGTATTTATAAAATATTTTTAAAATAGAGTTATTATTACTTATTTCTATAGCACTTGACCTTACAGAAGCCAAATAATATTCATGAATACAAAACCACCTATTTGTTCACCACTACCATCTAGTTAAATTCACCATCTTATCTATCTATCTATCTATCTATCTATCTATCTATCTATCTATCATTTATTCATATATCAAAAAACTCTCTTCATCCCTTTGTTCTGATGGCATGCTATCGGAGGAGGGAGTCTGCGGGATTATGGTACATCAGTGAAAATTTGCACATTAGTTATGATTCTGGTAGGCTCTCTGTAAAATTAACACAGCCACTTTAAACCTCAGAAACAAAAGTACATCAAATACTTGTTACAATTTGTTTCTTTCACCAGTACATCTTGGATGTAGTCAATAATGGAGCAAGAGCCCCTGACAGGTTTGCCCTCCTCATAAGGTACAGAATGTCCAACCATTGACACAGATGGGCGTTTATACATATATACAAGAAATGTGAGTCTTATTAAGCAACATGTAGGCATTTAGGGTATAGGGCATCCCAAAATACCCCCAAAAGGACCTTCAATTTACATTATAAGGTACATGTTTTAAACTTGGGCCATTTTGTGTAGAAATGTGTCCTGACACACAAAATATAAAATCAGACACAGTTATTGTGAGCCATACCCAAATCAGACACTCTCAAAGTGCCCCCACCCCAAATACCTTCCATTCACATCATTGGGTTCATGGCAAAAAACAATGCTACTTTGTGTGAAAATGTGTCCTAACATAATAAAATATAGAGACTGACAGTGTTTTGGAGGGTGGGGGTCTTCCCCCAATCAGGCATCCTTTCCCACATGATGTAATGACTTTGAACCCACCTTTGCCTTGCTGAAATATTAGTTAGTGAATGCTGTAATCCCTCTCAGCTGGTTTTATTAACTGTTATTATTGAATTTTCAAAGTTTTACAGCACATCAAACAAACAACCCATTTCTACCCACCCAACCTTGCAAAATTCCTGCCAAAAAGGGGGGGGGGGTGTGCACAGAAGAGGGAATATGGGAAAGAAGGGAAAGACTTGCTGCACCAAGGAGCCCACTCTCATTAGTAAATCTCACTGGAACTTAACCTGTGCCTCATACCTTAGTTGAGAGTGGGCTCCTTGGTGCAGCAAGTCTTTCCCTTCTTTCCCATATTCCCTCTTCTGTGCACACCCCCCCCCCCCTTTTTGGCAGGAATTTTGCAAGGTTGGGTGGGTAGAAATGGGTTGTTTGTTTGATGTGCTGTAAAACTTTGAAAATTCAATAATAACAGTTAATAAAACCAGCTGAGAGGGATTACAGCATTCACTAACTAATATTTCAGCAAGGCAAAGGTGGGTTCAAAGTCATTACATCAGAACCAGCCTACTGTCATATAGGTGTTTTCTGAGAGCTTCAACCTCACTTAAGTGACTGAAGACATCAAAGGCTCAAAATCCAGCCTTCACAAGCGTGAGCAAAGTCTCAGCAGAACCCCGTTTGCACTGGCGGTACTTCCGGCACCTGTCTCCTATCCTCCGCTGCGTCTTTGCCTTGTGGGTCTTTTACCGCCACTGCCACCACATCAGGCATGAATGTGGCCTCACTTGTAACATGGCATTCTAGATGCCTCAAGAAGAGTGGATTTGTCACATTTGTTCATTATACCATCAATATGGCACAAAGCAAGTGGTATGGGAGTCAGTGGATATCTCAGCACTTGTGCCATGTCCACTTTTCTTTCAAGTGTAATGTATAAAATTTTGCCCATTAGGTCTCTCTCTAGCTCCATTTGAAGGACTTTCCCATCAGCATGTTTTATCTTTGTCTTTATCCCACATGAAGCAAAAAGTAGACACCTTCTTTCTCATGATGGGCTTTTCAAATCTATTAGGATCTATTGCACACTCAGTGATAAATGCTTTCTGATAACTCTCATCAATATCTTTTGGCATTCAGAAGGAAATCCCTGGTTACAGCTGATGCAGCTTTTCCAGAACTAATACTGAAGAAGTAATCCTTATTCACATTGCCATCAAAGGGATTGAGGTATTTTTTTATGCCTTCAGTCACCGCCCTCACATGCTTTTGTGTTTTCTCTGATTAAGGGTGGTGACCTTGCAAAATCCCTATCAAAAAGGGTGTGTGTGTGTGTGTGTGCAGGGAAGAGGGAATATAGGAAAGAACGGAAAGACTTGCTGCACCAAGGAGCCTACTCTTATCAACAAACCTCACTGGAACTTAACCTGTGTCTCATACCTCAATTATGTGGAAAAGGATGCCTAATTGGGGGAAGAGCCCCCCACCCTCAGAACACTGTCAGTCTTTATATTTTATGTGTTAGGACACATTTCTACACAAAACAGCACAAGTTTCAACCATGTACCTTATGACATAAGCTGAAGGTCCTTTTCGGGGTATTTTGGAGTGCTCTATACCTAAACACCCACAAGTTGCTTAATAAGACTCACATTTCTTGTATATATGTACAAAGGCCTATGTGTCAAGGGTTGGAAATTCTGTACCTTATGAGGAGGACAAACCCATCACAGGCTTTTGAAATAGAATACATTTCAGTCTTTTGTCTCAATGAACAAGGCAAATATGAGAAAATTCAAAATAACTGAGACCTACTTTTCTTCAGATACTGCAGTAATTCAGTTTTACTAGTGAGAATTTCTTAAAACTACACAATTCACCAAAACCCAAAAATCTTTTAAAAAAAGGCAAAGACAGAGGTTGCAAATGCCAAAACCCAGGCTTTTAGTAATCAATGCTGTTGACTTTGGTGAGAGCAGAATTTGGGAGGCCCATTATGTTTTAAAAATGGAACAGGGGTAGAAAACGTCCGTCCAGTTACTAAATAATAATGTGTTATAGTTTGTTAATAAAAGCATTTATTTAGAGATGTATGTTTGCACAGAGTTGTACAAATTGTGAGGGTGCTTTTTGGAGCTATAGTAATAGCACTGTTTAATAACTGTTAATGAGTTTTATATTTTAAATAGCTGTGGGAAGGTGAAAATGAAGAGGAGTTAGAGGGGCTATAGTCAATGTTCAAGTCTCTATACTGAAAAAAGTGTGAGTTAGGAGTTCCCCATAGTAATCCACCTGATTAATTCCATCTTGTACCGAGGAATACATTTAATCTTTACTATCCTGATGTCCTTTCTCTTTACAGCTTCTCAGATAATATTTCTAACTGAGCTATGATTGGAAGCCTAAAGAAAGTTATGAAGTTACCGTGGCATTTTCCAACACTCAGTAATTTTGCTTGGTTCAGAGCATGCTTGCTCTCCATTGGAATAAGACTTTCTTCTTCCTTTCCTAGAGAGAGGCACACTGCTGACCCAATGAAAGAAAAGGAAGGATTTGTTTCCTAACCCTGTTTCTGAATCTGTGATTCACTCCATCAACAATGCAACACAGAGTCATCATAAAGCTACAGGTTTGGATTAATTAATCTACTTTATATGTGTACATTTCTTTACTGTATGTATGTTGTTAAGAACCTAGAAAGGATGTGGAGAGAGCTGTAAGAAAGTTGCCTCTCTTTTTCTCCTCCCCCACCCCCATCTTGGTTGACTAATGTCCCCGTCCCAAAGGGCACTTAAGAATGGTAATAATTTTATTCATGTGACATCAGGGGGGTTAGATGAATTGTATATTAAGTAGTTAGTGGAATTTTGTATTTGTGAGTATTCTCTGCATCTGACAGGGGCTCCTAGGATGTGGGTCGAGAGAGTAGTACAGGATCAGGTCCCTCCAGAAGGGTCAATGCAGCAGGATCAGGATTCAGGACTCAGGTTATTTTTAGATGAGCCCGAAGCAGCCTAATTCCTTGCTGATTTCAGAGTTCAGAAGAAAAGCAACTCACGCAGGGGGTTAGACATTCCCCCGCTGCTACCAGAAGTCAGGTGGCTGCCATTTGAAACAATGGCTGCTGGCAAACTAGTGCTTCTTGGAGTTGCTGCCTTGTAAAACCTCTATTACGTTACTTTTACAAGGCAGCATCTCCAAGAAGTGCTAGTTTGCCAGAGGCAGCCGCTCGACTTCCGGTAGCGGCAGGGGAACGTCAAAACCTTCGTTTTAGTTTCTTTCCTTCTGGACTCTGAAATCTGCCAGAAATGAGGCTGCTTCGGGCTTGTCTAAAGAGCCTCAGGGACATCAAGGCAGGCTGGGGGACTGACACATGGACCAGGGGGCTTGGAGAAGCAGACTGGTGTGCTGGGGAAAACAAGGAAGCAGACCAGAAGGACAAAGGGCCACTTTCAAAACAGACGACGGGTCCAACAAACACAGACAGAGTCCAGGGCAAATCAGATCCATATGAAACAGAGGAACAAGAGGAGCACAAGGAATGCAATCCAAGAAGAGCAAGCAAGCAGAGGAAACAGATGATCCACTCAGCTTCCTGCAGCTGTAGTCCTTCCTTTTATGTGGCAGACAGCCAACCAGGAAGCTGGGGGCGTGGATCAAAGCTGAGGCGGCTGTGGCCTGACCAGTGCTGGGAAGGCCTTCAACATAAACTCTAGACCCTGGGCAGAGTATGCCACTGGCCCCAAGGAACCAGCCCCCATATCCAGAGCTCCAGGGGTTTCAGTTCAAGTCCCAGTTCATACAGCATCATGATTTGTTCTGTACCAATATCCATTTCAGCTTGGAAAGCAGATAGCATTGGGTCTTTGTGCAAAAAATGCCTCTCATTTTTAAAATCAAACTGTCAGAAAGGGGAAAGGGGCACACAGTGGCTAGAATCCAGGACTCTTGGTAAAGCTGACCCAAAGCATAACCACTTAGCTACATTGGCAGTACCTAGTAAGAATATAACAAGCAGCTACTTGAGTGAACAATATGCAAAGCTCTTGTCTGTGACTGAACTAGAAAGGGGAAGCCAGTGGCAGTGGCACTGGCCGCTCGTGTCCCTTTCAAGTATGGGGATGTTGTATGTATGCTTGATGGTTTCCATTTCTTTAGATTTGCCTTTTTTTTTTTTTTTTAACAAAGTGAGAATCCACACAAATAAGAGAATCTCCCATGTGGAAACAAGCCCTATATTATTACTGTTATTGTTCTAAAAAGAAAACTTAAACATGAAAAAACTACCGCAAGATACAGATTTGAACCTCCAATGGAACAATCACCTTTTTCACAGCCCTACTACCAGAGCTGGAGGAGGAAGAGGTTGGCTGCCACCAGGAGAAGGAATCTGAATATTGACCAATAAGCTACATAATTGTTTATAAGGCTTCCACACCAGTAGTATACATCGGAATTTTTAAAAAAGAATCTAACACAGAGGAGTAAGCAATGATACATGGTGGACAAGAAGCCCGGACTCCTGGCATGATAGCTACAAGCCTTAGTCATCTGACTACCCTGTTGCTGTGGTACCCATAATTATTTATTTTATTTATTTTGATTTATATACCACTCTATACCCTGAGGCTCAGGGCTGTTCACAATAAATACATAAAATACAAATATAAAATACATAAATAAAAACCCGCAAAACGAAAAACTTTAGTTTATTTAATACATAAATTAAAAATTATGTATCAAACTCTCTTAATACAGGTAAGCTCCATTTCGGCCATTTTTAAATGGACACTGCTGGGAGGTGGATCCGTGTGTGCTGGGTGGAGCATCCACACATGTCCAGGGGGTGGGGAATCAAACAGGCAAGGGATGGGTGTGTGCCCCATCCCATGCAAGGTTTGGCCTGCCCTTACATGGAGCATCCCAGATTTCCCCCCGATGCTCCATGTGTGAGTATGGGTGGGTGGTGTCTGGGTCACGGGAGCGCGCACCCTGATGCCACCTTCAGACAGGTGCTTGGGTGGGTGGGGAATGGGTGGACCTCTGTGGGCACATCTCGTCTATAAATGGTTTTCATGTGAATATGGCCTGAATCAGTTTGATTTATTATCCTTCACACCTTATCTTCAACTCCCTACTCTCCTGCTTTCATTGACTTCACTTTGAATTTTGCCTAATAACACACCTACGCACCGACACAAAGAAATAAGCCTTACAGTCTGGTTTATTGACATAAGCACTACTGGAGTGAATGAGGCTTGAACCAGCATAGTACTTTAATTGGAGACCAGAAGAACTGTTTGTATAAGGATGACATCATACGATAACAAGATACTTAACCAAAGGTTTAGGCATATGTTGATGTTTTTCCCCCACTACATTTCACATAATTAGACTCATGTTAGAGGAAGCTCCACCCACAACTTGGTAGGCCCTGTCAATGGAAGTTTCTGTGGGAAACTAAGATTTTGAAAACCAAACCTGTATGAGCTGTAATTAATTAGTAGAGATACACAGAAAATAATCACAGTGGATTGTGAGCACATTTTCTACTGTGATGAGCATAAACCGTACTGAAGAACAACCATGATCTTCATGAAAAGAAAATGTGCCTCCAGGATGGCAAGCATGATGTGCTGTGGGTTGCAGATCATGTCCTGATGTCACTTGTAATAAATCAAATGGTGGAGGATGGGTGGGAGATGATGGCACTCTGCTAGGAAATGAATAATATGGTCTTGCAAGATCCTGAATTAGAGAATCATATTAAAGAGGATTAAAAATCATGTATTTTTAAAGAATTAATTTCCTTATGCTATCAATAACATTTCAGATAATTAGCCCAGATCTTACGGATGCATCAGCATGGACTTTGTGCCCAAAGTTCCACTGATGCAGATTAAGTATCTTTGGGTGAAAACAGATGTGCAGAGTGTTGTTGTTGTTGTAGGGTGGTACAGAACATGCGGGTTTGTATGGTGCACTCCCTCAGAAGTGGCTCAGAAAAAAGACCAGACTGCTGAGTAAGCAATACAGGCTTTATCTATCACCATCTGGGAGGGAGGGGGGAACTGGTTACACCCTGGAGCTGACACGGATGGCACGGTGGCTCCTCAGCCTGGGGTAGGGCAGGGCAGAAGGGGAAGCAGTGGCCATCACTCTCCATGTTGGGGAGGGACACCAACCAAATATGCCCCCAGATGGACAGCTGTCCTACTGCCTGCACGCCTGGCGGTGGGGGTGCAACAGATATGTGGGTGGCCCCGCCCCTGTCCCTACCACTTCCCTATTGCCATGCCCCCCACCATGACAGGAAGCCATAGTGGGGCCAAACACTTGCATTGACTCTATGTGACCTGCGGTGGCCTGCATGGGTATCCCTTGGCCTGAGATCATCTGGGGGACTCATTCTGGGTCAGCCACCTACTTGGCCCAGGGAATTCCTGGGCCAACAACTGGCAGTGTGGGAACAGATGTGCAGGTTGTTCCCTGGGCCAGGTGGGCCACAGTGGGTCCATGTGATGCCATGTCTGTTTTCACCCTTTTTTAGATTAGAGGTAAAAACAGACTTATGGCCAGCAGGATGGATCCCTAGCCTGCCCTGGGGTGGAAAATCATGGGTGACACAGCCTGGGCAGTGTCGGGGCACTGGACGCATGTGTCCATGGCCATAAAGCCTTCCCACTGCCTGATCAGCCCAGGTAGGGTTGGGAGCACAGCAAATGTGCAGGAAGCTGGCCTCGCCCGCACCCTGGTACCAGTGCCATGCCCCCTGCTGTCACGGACAGTCATGGCGGCCCACGACCCGCGGCAAATAAGGTGGGGCTGCACAGATGTGCTAACCTGTGTTGGCCAGCATGGGTGGTCCTTAGCCCGGGCTGTGACCTCAGAGTTTCCGGAGGTCACAGCCCAGGCTAGCCATCTACTTGCCCTGAGGTAGAGGAGGCCAACATCTGGCAGTGCCACAACAGACGTGCCAGTGGCTTCTGGGCTATAGTGAGCCAAATCAGGCCACCGCTGCCACTGTGGCCACATCTATTTTTACACTATCTGTTAGACAGATTGGGCTCCAAAAGAATGTTAACATGGGGATGATCCCATGTCCTGCGCACACGTGCAAACCACACGCATCTCCATAGGGACTGCATTGTGCCATGTGGGACCCATGTGGATCCCGCTTGGGACTGTGGCAAGTGTCATTTTTGAAAACTCTAGTCAGACTGATAGGGAACCTAGAATGTAGCAAATGAGCAGGGAAGAAGGAGAAATGGAGGGGCTGGGTTTAGCAAGGAGGGGACAAACACTTCCTTAATTTTGGATTTTTTCTGGCTAAAGTACTCCAGCCAACAGGAAAGCGTGAAGGTGATTGCTTGTCTCCAGCCTCAGATCCATAGCCTGATCTGTAGCCTGGTGAAAGTTCACCAGCCTGGGACACAGGAAGTTATACATTTTAATCTTGCTTCTCCTGACTGTGCTTCCTATAGACCTTGCTCTCTTTCCTTTCAAGCAATACCTTCTCTGCAAAGAAAAATCTTTGAGCGGTTTCCTAAAACAACAGAGGGCACAATGAAGAATAGAATCCAGGGCTCAGCATGGTTGCTCAAAGCCACATAGTTATTCTGCTAATGTTGGTACAGTAGCCTAACAGTAACTCTTGAACTTACTGGGCAATTATGTAAGCTCTTTTTCTAGTGCCTGATTGAAAAATCAGTAGTCACTGTAGCTCAAATTGTAGAGCTTTGAAAAGCAACACTGAAGGTTAGGAATTTGTTTGGCTCATGTGAGCTAGTGTCATGTGTCTGTTATTGGTCTCATTTTATTTTAAAGTATGCTTCTAAAAACTTGTTTTATAAAAACAGGACTGGGCCAGGGGGCTAGTCCTAAGCTATTTTGTTGTTATATAGTGCTGTGGGAAGTTCAAATGCCTGTATTCTGTAGGACATCTCTACTCACTAAACTAAGTGGCCGAAAAGGAGGGGGGGGAGGCGAGAGAGAACTAGGTGCATTTCCACACGCAGTTGTTTAAGAATTAAGAAAAAAAATATATTTAAGAATAAAAAATTAACTGAAACTTATGACCTTTGACTCTTATGACTTTTGGGGAACAAGTGCCAGGAGTTTCTGATTCACTTCTATAAGAAGCAAAGCTCTGTATTGCATCTATCATGCAACTATGGAGAGAAGTTGCCTTCATATTGTAGCTTAAAATTTAAATTCTGGGGTCTTTCTTTCCAGTGCATTTGTGTGTTGGACATTTTGCTTCAACTTAGATCCCATACTCTCTTAAGTGGAACAGTTCAAAGAGACTTCATTTTACAAACTGTTCTTTTAATAACCATGGCTCTGAATATCCTAGTCTCTGGGATGTTCTAAATCCAGATCTTGCTCCAAATTTGAAACCTGAACCTATCTCTAATGGTTATGACCATGTTTTTCAGACTATTTATCAAAATAAGATATTTTTGGTTCATATTAAATAAGAAATGATGAAAATATTTTTTTCAAAATTTCATTTTTTTTCCTGTTGAGCTTAAATTGGTAGCTGAATCATTCGAATGTTTCCTGACTTCTTTGAGAATGCACATAAATCATCCTTTCAGCCTGTAACTGGAATGAGTATCTACTCTTTGCTGATAGATATCCATGCCTTTGAATTCAAATGCCTGCTGGATGCCAGTAAAGTCACTCTATGGACAAATGAAGCACTATTTTGAATGGCTGAATATAATTTTCACATAAATTACTCTCTGCAGTTGGTCGAAAGATCCTTGTTGTCCTGAGTGGATATTTTACCTAAATATCGTTTGTAAGATTAAATTATAGACTATATAGATAATTGAGAAACACAGTACTCAAGAGTGTGTCTTCAAGATAGGATGTGCAGAATGACTATATCTTCCTAAACATACACGAAGGCTGATTACTTATCAGACTGGTTCATTGTCTAATTCTTTGACTAGTTATAATGTAAAATGAATCCTACTGCACATAAATACCTGAAGGGGCTCTGACATGTCACACTGCATATGGTTTACTTAGGATATCTGGGTTGCAATAGCAGGATAAGGCTGAAAACTGAGCTCACTGAGGCTGCAATCCTGAACCCATTAAAAGTCAATGGTAAGACTCCTATTGATGTTAATGGGTGTGGATTGCACCCTGATGTTGTCTCCCAAGCCTAGCTCTTCCTCTGCATCCTTCCCTACTTTTATGCAGAGAATACTTGGATGAGTATGGCCCTTTTCACACAGACACTCTAACACTGATAAAAATGGGTGTTACAATTTATTATACATGTTGCAGGGCTGCACGTGTGCTCTATAGGTGCCCTGCAACATGTATAATATAATGTAACACCCATTTTTATCAGCGTTAGAGCATCTTTGTGTAAAGGACCTATGATGAAGACTGGAAATATTAAACATGCATCACATTTTTCTTTACATATACCCCCCCCCCAATATGTTGGTGGTTATTTAATTCTTTAATGCTGATACATGAACAGATACCTAACGATTCCTCAAAGTTTGCCCACTCAGTAGGTTTAGTCATCTAATGGCTCGTTGAAAACTGTACGCTTGCAGGCTTATTCACCAGGCTACTGTCTTCCACGTGTCATGCACACCAAAGAACCATGGACAGGGCCCCGAGTCTTCTGCGCTTCTGCAATTCGCGGAATTTTCGCAGAATCCTGCCCTAGGCAGGATTATCGCAGAAACTGGGGAAATCCCCGCGGAATTTCCCTTCCTTGGCGGTGAGTCAATCCAGGACCTGCTTTATTCAGGCCACAAGCCAATCAGGGGCTTGCGCGGCCTTTATAAAGCAGGTCACATCAGCACATGTCACTTATGGTCCGGAATTCACTTGAGACCGCTGCTGCCGCCGAGGGACCCGACTCCAGCCGCCGCTTCTCCGGCCGCTCCGGGATCGCCACTGCTGCTGCTGCCGCCACTGAAGGACTCCAGCCCAACCTCCAGCTGCCGCTTCTCCAGTCGCTCGAGGGATCGACGCCGCTCCAGCATAAGGTAAGTAGGTGGTTGGGGGGGGGGTTCTCCTGGGGGGGCCGCTGCGCGCTCTGCATTTTACAGTTTGGGGGGGAGGGGGTCCCGCTGCGCGCTCTGCATTTTACAGTTTGTGTGTGTAATGTGTGTGTACCATGGCAAAAACACACTTTGCCATGTGTTTTTGTGGGTGGGTTTCCTGCTTTGCCATTTGGTTTTTCTGGGTGGGTTTCCTGCTTTGCCATGCGAGTCACAGAATTTTGCCATATGGGTCGCAGAATTTTCCATTTTGGGTCGCAGAATTTTGGAAAATATTTTGCAGAAGAATCGGGGCCCTGACCATGGATCATGGGCCACCACTTCATAACTTCAGCTGACCACATTAAAAGAGCAGGACAATGGGGCAGCAAGAGGGTTTGATTTAGACATTACTTAATACTTGCAGAATTGCAGCTTCCAGAATGCTTGCATGCATACCAAATGGATGAGTAGCTGAATTTTCATGATCAATCTCCTTGACAGACGCAGTTGGTATTTTCTAGGTGTGGGAATTTCGGTTCCCCCGATATTTGAAACTGCCGGTATTTTGCTGTACCGGCAGTTTTGGATTAACCCGGTAATCTGGGGTACCGGTGCCGGTTCCCCGTGCCGGATATTTTTACATTGCAGCCATTGAAATGAATGGTCGCAATGTAAAAAAACAAACAAGCAAAAAAAAACACTCTCCCTCCCCCATCCAGGCTGCGCGGGTGGAAGGGGGGGCACACCCCACCCACCCTGCCCAGCCTGGATTTTTTAAAATTTAATTTTAACCCAAAGTTCGGCTGCTAGTACGGACTCCGAGCTGCACCCACACCAGCAGGTACTAGGTGATCCCTGGGGTGGGGGGTGGTTTAACACCCCCCACCCCAGGGATCGCCCTACCCCCCCACCCAGGGATCGCCTTACTTGCTCTCTGGGAGGTGGCAGCGGCGGCAGCAGCAGCACAGCGTGGGTCCGGCTTTCAGCGCTAGTGGCTGGCTTCAGTGCTTCACTAGGCCTTCCGGGGAACTTTTGGGTTTCCCTGGGTTTCCCCTGAAGCCAGCCACTAGCGCTGAAAGCCGGACCCGCACTGTGCAGCTGCCTCCGCCACCTGGGGAGCAAGTAAGGCGATCCGTGGGTGGGGGGGGTAGGGTGATCCCTGGGGTGGTGGGTGTTAAACCACCCCCCACCCCAGGGATCGTCTAGTACCTGATGGTGCAGGCTCCGGGTCACTGCTGCCAGCACAGCAGCAGCCTGGAGCCCGCACTACCAGCCGGACTTTGGGTTAAAATTAATTTTTAAAAAATCCAGGTTGGGGCAGGGTGGGTGGGGGGGTGTCCCCCCCTTCCACCTGTGCAGCCTGGGAGTGGGAAGGGGGAGGTATTGGGTTTTTTCCCCCCATTGATTTCAATGGGGACAGTTTCCCATTGAAATCAATGGAAAAAAACTGGTACCAATATACCGGTTTTAATCTGGGAAACCAATTTTTTGTAAACCGGTAACCGGTAAAACCAGTAACTGTTTTTTTGTCCCAAATCCCACCCCTAGTATTTTCTTCGCAGTCTGCAAAATCAAGTATAGCAGAAATGTATGTATATATATTTATTGTGAATTGACAATTCACATATACATATACATATACATATACATAAAAAGCCCACAACAGGACAGTATAAAAACAATATAAATGAACATATAACCACAAGAAGACAGTAGCATAAAAAAGTAATAAAATCCAAAGCAAGATGATAACAATGGATACAATACAACAAATGACCATTAGTATCAGACACTACCATTCCTTTTTCTAAATCTGCTGCGTGCATTGGACAACACCATTTTATTTGTAATACTCTTGGCTAAATGGGTAAAAACTATCATGGCTCTGACAACTGCAGATACATGGGAGACTAATAAAATAACCAGTTTCTGAGATACTAATAGATAATCCCTTCCTCTTAGAATTGGGGCAATCCAATGATCTCTTATCTGATGATAAAGGGTGTTTTCAGATGTTACGAGATCACAGTCAACCAAAGTGAACCACACTCAACCCAGCGGTGGGGCCAAAGGGCCCCGAACGTCTGTTCGGCGGTCGCCAGGAGTTCACCACAGACAATCACCAGCAGGGGACAAAGCTAACCACCCTTTCAGAGGTCCAGTCCAGACCATCTCCGAAAGGGGGTCAAAGCAATCCCCACCGGGAAACAGCAAAAAGTAACGACTGAATGACAATGCGGAAGCAA
This sequence comes from Sphenodon punctatus, assembly GCA_003113815.1. NCBI lineage: Eukaryota > Metazoa > Chordata > Lepidosauria > Sphenodontia > Sphenodontidae > Sphenodon > Sphenodon punctatus. The sequence goes on from QEPC01003253.1 coordinate 307,864, forward strand.
TCAAAACGATTCCCAGCCCAGGACAAAGCACGCAGTGTCGCTGCCAGGCAACGAGCAGCAACACAGACCAGGGAAGGAAATTTAAAGGGCACACAGCAGCTGGAGAATGTGGCGGGATGGAGCGAGGCAGAAGGGAGAGGAGAGCAGAGGGCAAGCGAGCAAGGGAGGAGGAGGAGGCACAGGCGGTGGTCATGCTGCACATGGAGGTGGTGGAGGGAGAGCAGCAGCAGCCAGGCCAGGCCTCCCTGGAGCCAACAACTGGCCTGGGGGAGGAGGCACCCCGGAAACGGGGAAGGGAG